>CM066986.1:46543699-46643699 GCA_033977485.1 Hydrangea macrophylla
AGTCAAAAATTGTGTTCTGTGAAGAACAAGGGGGAGGAGCAAAGCTCAACTTCAGAATTGTGTTAATCCATTATATTAAATCTGCCCATACAAAAGGATATATATAGGATTGGAACAACCCTCCAACCATAGGAATAAATGCAAGTTGTTGGAACAACCCTCCAACCATAGGAAATAAATGCAAGTAGTTGGAACATCCTCCCAACCATAGGAAATAAAGCTACCACGTTTTTTAACATAGACTTATACAAAAAAGTAGTTTAACTCATTAAAAACACATAGAAACATGAACAAACTCCCAACTACCAACTATAAAACATAAATAGCCATATCTTGGAAGTTATATTCAGCCCATTATTCTTCCACATGCATAAATATGATTAGGAAATATAATCAGCCCTATCTTCTTCAAATATATGCCCAATTAATAATATCAACCCAAAAAAATGCCACCTTGATCTTCTTGGATTCTCCATTTTATAATCAGCCCAATTCAGCCCATTAAGTGCTTCCTTGATTCTCATCATAAAGTCACCCATCTTAGATGGGTTTGGGACCTTGGGGATCAAAGCAATAAGGGTAGTATTTGATTCTCGTAACATTTCACCATTTTGGAAGAATTCTTTAATAGCATCAATAATTGAAGGACCAATAGATGCCCAAGAGTCCTTTTTTTTTTTTTTCGGAAACAGGTAAATATCCCAAGAGTCCTTAAAGAAGAAGGCATTGTAGCCGTCAGGACCCGGAGCTTTTTTACTGTGTAAACTAAAAAAGGCCTTTTTAATTTCATCATTAGAGGGTATCCTATCCAAGTCTACTTTTAACTCCTCGGGAATCCTTTTGTGAACAAACGATCTAATAACATCTTTTCCTGGATAGCTGTTAGCAACTTGAGTACCAAGTAAATTATGAAAATATCTAACAGCTTCCCCTTTAGCTTCATCACAGGTAGAGGTAAAACTCCCGTCTGGTTTTTCAAGCACAATTATCCTTTTAAAATTCCTCCTTTCTTTAATGAATTGATGGAAATATTTTGAGTTTTTATCACCCACTTCTAGCCACTGTAACCTAGACTTTTGTTTGAGAGTTTCTTCTTCAATCCAAATTGCTTCATGGTATTTATCCAAACAAGGACCCAATTGATCAATAAGATCAGAATTACAAGGGTCAAGAAGCAAAGAGGATTGAATAGCTTTAAGGGCCTCCCTAGCTTTGGCAGCGTTGATCTCTTCTTGACCAATGGAACCCTTACCTAATTTTTTCAATTCTTGTTTAAGGATTCTGAGTTTGTGACAGACTTGAAATTGGGCAGTACCATCAACTCTTTGAGCCCAAACATTTTTAACAATATCAGAATAGTTATCTAATTTAGCCCAGTAGTTATAGAATTTGAACGCTCTATGAGTTCTTATTGACTATTGACAGTTTTATATGTCAATAGGAATATCATGGCCCATCAATGCACTATAAACACTAACATATTAACTAAGAGTCACACTCCAGTGATTGAGAGTCATCACTCCATCCAATGGTAGTAAATAATGCTACAGTGTATACCAAATGAGATATCCAGACTCATCATCCACTGTGACAAGTTCTAATCATCAACGAGTAGTAATTCATATCTCTTTGGTATGTATCTCAGACATGCATGAATTACCCTGCATGATACTTATGGACTACATCAATAATGTCATGACATATATACAAAGAAATGTCAATGTAATATCTGGAGCTAAAATTGCATGGAAAAGTGTGTCTTCCTAAGAAGGAAGGGGGGTTTGGTTTTAAGGATATTGTCCTTACCAATACCATCCTGAACGTCAAACATATTGCTAGTTTACTTGATCCTAGTAATAATTCTCTCTGAAAAACTTGGGTTCACAAGTACATGATTAAAAATAAAAGCTTTTGGGAGGTTAAAGCTCCAGGCCAATGTTCCTGGTATTGGAGAAAATTGCTAAAACTTAGGGGAGTGGCTAGACCTTTACTTATGCATATGATTGGTGATGGTCAGCATACATCTCTTTGGTTTGATAACTGGCTCCCTGTTGGTCCGTTATTTGTTAAATATACTAGTAGGATTGCCTACGATGCGGCCATTAATGCTTCTGCTAAAGTGGCTTCTATTATACGTAGTAATGATTGGAATTGGCCTAGGGCTAACTCCATTGAACTAAATGAGGTTAGAGAGCTTTTATCAAATATGTACAAACCTACTGGTTTGTTGGATAGAGTGATTTGGGCTACTACCACCAAAGGGGAATATGATTTCACCTCCATTTGGAATCATCTTAGACTTATCAATCCTATTGTTCCCTGGTACAATATTGTTTGGAATTCTGGGTGTACGCCTAGACAGAACTTTATCCTTTGGCTTGCTGTTCAGAATAGGTTATCAACCCATGATAGGATTTATACATTTACCCCGGGGCCGCTTGCTTGCGTCTTTTGTAATGGACATATGGAAACCCATAGTCATTTATTTTTTATGTGTCCTTACTCTTCCTTTGTCTGGCAGGGATTGATGGATCGTTGTGGGCTCGTGTGGAATGGTACCCATTGGGATAGCACGGTACTGTGGATGGCACAAAATTGGAAGAGCAAAAAAGTCCAACATGTGGGCCCCAACATATGCCTAGGAGTTGTTGTTTATGGTTTGTGGAAGGAAAGGAATTATAGAACGTTTCAAAATTCATCTAACTCTCGTGAGATCCTCCTGAAATCTATGATTATGCAAATCAATGCTCAATTCAGAGTTAAGTGGAAAGGCCATCCCCAACTTGAAAGTCTCTTACTTAATTGGAGCTCATAGGTGGTCCTGAGGTGTTGTTTTGCTGTTTATGTTTATAACTTACTTGTAGGTTATTTCCCATATCCATTGTTTGGGCTACTTCTTGTTTTCATTGACTAGTTGTGCCCCTGTTTGGGTTTTGGCCATTTTTGTGTGGCTTGCTTTGCCACGGTCCTCATGCTGTGCTTAATGTTTTATCCTGGGGTATGCCCCTTGTACATTTGTACACATCCTTTTTGGAATATATTTACCATTTTCCGAAAAAAAATATATATAAAATGCCAAATGTCAAATACACAATGACTGAGTTTGAGAGCACAATCCCAACAAACTCCCAGTTGCACTCATAACCCACTGCATCTAAGACCTAAATAATTTAGATGCCGATCAAAGACTTTTGGTGGCAAAGACTTTGTAAATGGATTCGCAAGATTGTCAGCTGTGGCAATCTTGGTAACAATCATATCTCTATGCTGGACTATATCTCGAATGAGATGATACTTCCTTTCTACGTTCTTTCCATTTCTGTGGTTCCTTGGCTCCTTGGACTGATCCACTGCCCCACTATAATTGACACGACTAAAAAGTTGTGCGCTCTTGTGCAACACCCAAGTATAGGTGATCGTGCAAGTAATACTAGATAAGTCCAAGTCAATCCCACCGGGAAGGAATAGGAAGAAAATATACTAAGTTACAACCTAAAGAAAAAGAAAATATCAATATACGGGTGGAGGTTCTAATGAATCCTAATCAATTAAATTAAACTAAATAATAAACTAAAGTATAAAAAACATAACTAATTAAATAGATAAATTAAAGGTGTTAGAAATACGTGAATCCACATTGATCCTAACCATCTACCATGCATACTCATTAATGTTCTATGGAGTTCATCCCTCTTCAGTATTCCGTATTTTTCTAAAGATATAGAATCAATAGCCTTTTCATGACCGAGACTATATCACACAGTTGATTTAAAATACTTGGAAGACGATTTAAAACAATGGTTATTACTTGCACTCTAAATGGTGTTAGCATTCAAAGTAGTTTTCAAAATTTATTGAAGAAAATAGCCTTAAGGCTTTAAGTTCTAAAAACTGTTGTGACAAACTGAGCTTATAGGGACAATTTGATGACAGATTTCTAAAGCAGAAAGTCTTGGAATACTTAAAAGAATCATCTCAGGAATTAGCAGGTTCGATCGATCGAAGCGCTCTCGATCGATTGGACTGTATCATCCTTCAATCGATCGAAATGTCTTCGATCGCTTGACTATGGCTCTAATTCGATCGATCGAAATATCTTTGATTGATCAAACCCAAGGTTTCTAAAGATTGCATGGAAGAGGCAAGGAATCAATGATTCATCATCCTAATGTCTAAACTACGGAAACATGAATAAACTAATACAGAAATAGTAACCCAGAGTAATCATCACATATAAACTAATAAACAACGAAATAAAGAAAAGGAAAAGAAAACCCTGGAATAATCTAAAATAAACTTGCAATAAACTTGAAAGAAACTTGAATCTTTAATAATCTTCAATAAATCAATGGAAAAGATGAAAATAACATGAATCTAACCTAATCTACTCTTAATCTAACCCTAAAACTATCCTAAAACTGCTATTTTTCACGTTATGGAGCGTCCTCCCTTCGTCTGCCATCAAAACGACTTATTTATAGGGTTCCTGCAGAGTTTACTCAACTTTGGGAGAAAATAAAGTTCAATCGATCGAGCTTAGTTCGAACGATCGAACTCTCAATCGATTGAACTCTCTTCAAGCCCTTGAACTTCTCTGATTTTGACAACTCTAGGCACCGATGGGAGAATGGCCATATCTTTTCAATCGAACCTCGGATTGACCTCTTGTTTGTGGCCACGTGACCCTAACTCAAAGATCTACATTTCAGATTTCTAGGAAAATCTTCCAAATTTGAAGTCTTCATTGTCAAAAATGGCATTTTCTCAGCTGCTTCCATTGTTCGCTTCACCAGAATCACTTTTCTTTAGCTTCACTTCATTGATTTATATTCTAATACCTATAAAATAATGCATAAACATATGTTTTAGAATTAACACAATAAAAATAACATTGTTATTAGAATGCACCTAAATGTAGGGACTTTGGGGATAAAAGTATGCATAACAGACCATATAATACGTTATAAATATGCACTTTTCACCTCTAATCACACCACCCAACTAGCTCGTTGCTACTCCCTAGCAATGAAGCGAACTACAACAATGTTTATTTGAACTCTAAAAATTGAAAATAAAAGAAAGTAAAAATTCTAAATCACTATTTGCAGGAATCGCGATTGCATTTAGCGTATGCAACAAGCATTTAAACCCCTAGGTTCTCCCTAGTGGATGAGTGTTGTCTCGTGAGAGTTTGCAGTGAATTTACCCACAAAATTCATATTTATGGTAATGGTTCTCGTTTAAATATTTTCAAGAAATTTTCTAATCATTTAGCTATATAGTTAAGCTCAACAATCTCATGAAACTCTCTAGTATGTCATAGCCATGCAGCACACACATTACAGTTAATCTACTATCAAAGTCATTAGAATATTCCATACCTATTAATCTTCAAGTGTGTGTGACAATAGACAACCAAAATACAAAACTTTAATTTCAAAGCTTGCATAACCTAAGATACTATCAAGACGTTCATTTTGACTCAACTCTCACCAAGATTATACTCTCAAGATGAAACCACTCTGAATTAGGTGTATAATTGTCACTCATGATATGTAAGCTATAAAGAGTAAATTTAAATGGAATCTAAGGCCTCTCATATCTAAATTGAAAAATGGTCATTTTAGTGCACCAAGTCTCATGAAATAATACTTTTCACTAGAAGAGCGAGTTACCGTGGAGAACACCCTCATTACCTTAACTTCAAATTCAATTTACCTAGATAACTAACTACATTACTAATGCATCCCTGGCAACGGTGTCAAAAACTTGACACGACTAAAAAGTTGTGCACCCTTGTGCAACACCCAAGTGTAGGTGATCGTGCAAGTAATACCGGATAAGTCCAGGTCGATCCCACAGGGAAGGAATAGGAAGAATATATACTAAGTTACAACCTAAAGAAAAAGAAAAGAAAAGAAAATTATAGGAGCGGAAGTATACTATTAAATCCTAATTAATTAAATTAAACTAAATAATAAACTAAAGCATAAAGAAACATAACTAATGAAATAAATAAATTAAAAGTATTGGAAACACGTGAATCTATATTGATCCCAACCATCTACCAAGCATACTCATTAATGTTTTATGGAGTTCAATCCTCTTCAGTATTCCATATTTTTCTAAAGATAAAGATTCAATAGCCCTTACATGACCGGGACTACATCATCACAGTTGATTTAAAATACTTGGAAGACGGTTTAAATTAATGGTTATTACTTGCACTCTAAATGGTGTTAGCATTCAAAGTGGGATTCAAAAGTCACTGAAGAAAATAGCCTTAAGGCTTTAAGTTCTAAAAACTGTTGTGACAAACTGAGCTTATAGGGACAATTTGATGACAGATTTCTAAAATAGAAGTCTTGGAATACTCAAAAGAATCATCTCAGGAATTAGCAGGTTCGATCGATCGAAGTGCTCTCGATCGATCGGACTGTAACATCCTTCAATCGATCGAAATGTCTTCGACCGCTTGACTATGGCTCTCATTCGATTGATCGAAATATCTTCATCGATCAAGCCCAAGGATTCTAAAGATTGCATGGTAGAGGTTGGGAATCAATGATTCATCACATATTCCCAACGTCTAAACTACGGAAACATGAATAAACTAATACAAAAATAGTAACCTAGAGTAATCATAACATATAAACTAATAAGCAATGAAATAAAGAAAAGGAAAAGAAAAACCTGGAATAATCTTAAATAAACTTGAAATAAACTTGAATCTTCAATAAATCAATGGAAAAGATGAAAATAACATGAATCTAACCTAATCTACTCTTAATCTAACCCTAAAACTATCCTAAAACTGCTATTTTTCCCGTTATGGATCGTCCTCCCTTCGTCTGCCATCAAAATGACTTATTTATAGGGTTCCTACAGAGTTTACGCAACTTTGGGAGAAAATAAAGTTCAATCGATCGAGCTTAGTTCGATCGATCAAACTCTCAATCGATTGAACTCTCTTCAAGCCCTTGAACTTCTCTGATTTTGACAACTCTGCGCACTGATGGGAGAATGGCCATATCTTTTCACTCGAATTTTAGATTGACCTCTCGTTTATGGCCACGCGACCGTAACTCAAAGATCTACATTTCATATTTCTAGGAAAATCTTCCAAATCTGAAGTCTTCATTGTCAAAAATAGCGTTTTCTCAGCTTCGTCCGTTGTTATCTTCACTAGAATCACTTTTCTTTAAATTCACTTCATTGATTTACATTCTAATACCTATAAAACAATGCCAATGCATAAACATATGTTTTAGCATTAACACAATAAAAAGAACATTGTTATTAGAATGCACCTAAATGTAGGGACTTTGGGGATAAAAGTATGCATAACAAACCATATAATAAGTTATATATATGCACTTTTCCTCTAATCAATAATCGCAGCATAACATAATAGGTGACAGTAACGTTAGTTCCACCCTGAGTTCCATAAGGAATTTCTTGAGCCAAACAGCTGGCCTTTGTGACTTCACAGGTAGCCACACACTCGACTTCTATAGTTAAGTCTGTAATGCATTCCTGTTTAATGCTCCTCCAACTAACAACACCACCTTCGAGGGTAAAAAGATGTTCGGATGTTGACTTCCTCGAATCATTATCTGACAAAAAGTCAGAGTCAGTGTATCCTACTAGAATCAACACATTTCTACCATACATAAGCATGTATTCTTTAGTCCTTCTCATGTACTTAAGAATGTGCTTGATGGCTATCGAGTGCTTTGGACCTGGATTCGACTGATACCTACTGACCATGTAAATGGCAAAGCAGATATCTGGTCTAGTGCATAATATCGCATACATGAGACTTCCCACTGCCGAGGCATAGGGAATTCCTACCATCCAATTCCTCTCTTCTTGTGTCTTAGGACACTGGTCCTTGGAGAACGCTAAACCTTTCTTGAAATTATCCATTGAAAATCTAGTTAGTACCTTTTCGATATAACCAGCTTAAGATTATCCCATTATCTTTCGCTTACGATCTCAAAAGAGCTTTATCCCAAGTGTTGGGATTGTGCCCTCAAACCATTACTTTATGTATAAGACATTGGTATTTTAATATATAGATATCAGCTTTACATTTCATTATATATGTTTCTTTCATGAGATCATTATTCATCCTTAAGTATCATAGTAAGTAATTCGTGTGTGTACGAGACACATACAAGTGAGATACGAATTACTATTTTTTTTTTTCGGAAAAAAGGGTGAAAGATACGAATTACTATTCTTTGATACTTAGAATTTATCACAGTGGATGATGAAACTGGATATCTCATCAGGTTTATACTATGGAATGATTAGCTACCATTAGATGGAGTGATGAATCCCAATCACTAGGGTATGACTCTTAGTTTATATGCTAGTGCTTATAGTGCATTGATGGACCATAAGCCTTCTTTTTTCGGAAAAAGGTAAATCAATTCCAAAAAAGAGGGAAAGTACAAATGTACAAGGGGCATACCCCAGGATATACAATGAAGCTCAGCAGGAGGAGTAGTGACGAATCACTAAAACTAGCAAATTAAACTTGACAACAAAAGAGAGTCACACTATTAACAATACAACATGGCCAACTTAAGTCCAAGGACTAACAATTAAATCAAGTTGGGGGTGGAGCTTCCATTGAGATCTTGTTTGAATATTAATTTGAGACACTTCTTTAAAAAGTCTTGGACAACTGTGGGTCCTGCTGTTACGGCAGCCATCCAAGAATTTTTTCAAACAGGTGAAATGCTTCGTGAATCTAATACTACTATCATAGCTCTCATTCCTAAAGTTCCTAACCCCTCAAAGATGGGGGAGTTTAGGCCTATCTCTTGCTGTAACACGGTATATAAATGTATATCAAAGATTATTGCAAATAGGCTCCAAACTATCCTCCCATCCATTATTGACCAAGCACAATCTGCTTTTGTCAAAGGAAGGAAAATTAGTGATAACGTTCTGTTAGCTCAAGACTTGTTAAGGGACTACCACAAAATTGGAGGTAAACCTAGAGTAGCAGCCAAGGTTGATCTCATGAAAGCCTATGATAGTGTGAATTGGACATTTCTGTTTGATCTACTGGATTGCCTTGGTTTCCCTGCTAATTTGAATAAATGGATTAAAGCTTGTATTACTACTCCCAAATACTCCATTAATTTCAATGGTGAGTCTGTGGGTTATTTTGATGGAGCTAAGGGGCTTAGGCAAGGTGACCCTATCTCTCCCTATTTGTTTGTTCTTGTTATGGAGGCCCTTAGCCAGCTCCTCTACCATAACACACAAAATGGGTCTTTTAAGTTTCACTGGAAATGTGATAAACTAAAAATCTCTCACCTTTGCTTTACAGATGATTTAATTATCCTACTTAATGGTGATGTTGAGTCTGCCAAGTTGATTAGAACAACTTTAAATCAATTCTATGATTTTTCAGGTCTTCAGGCTAATAATGCTAAAAGTTGTGTGTTTTTTTCTGGTCTTGAAGACCAGCTGGCTAGTGATATTCAAAGGGAAATACAATTCTCTAAAGGAAATTTACCTATGAGATATCTTGGAGTTCCCCTTATCACTACTAAATTGAAAAAGTATCATTGTGAAGACCTTGTAAACAAAATCTGTGCTAGAATCAGTTCATGGAAGTCTAAGCTTTTGTCTTATGCTGGCAGGGCTCAATTGATCCAATCAGTCTTGTCTGGGATCCAACAATTTTGGTCTGGGATGTTTATTCTGCCTAAAAGTGTTCTTAAACAGGTGGAGCAAGCGTTAAGGAGATTTCTTTGGACTGGGGATACTGAAAAGGGACAGGGAACCAAAGTTGCTTGGACAAAAATCTGCAAGCCTAAGAAAGAGGGAGGATTGGGTTTTAAAGACATTTATCTGACTAATACTATTCTTAATTTTAAGCATATTGGAAATCTCCTTGACCCAAAAAATAACTCTCTTTGGAAAGCATGGGTGCATTTATATATGATAAAATCTAAAAGCTTTTGGGCTATCAAAGCCCTAGCCCAATGTTCTTGGTATTGGAGAAAGTTATTGAAACTAAGGGAAAGTGTTAGACCATTAATACTTCACAAAATTGGTAATGGTCAGCATACGTCCCTTTGGTTTGATAACTGGCTCCCTTGTGGACTGCTGTTTGAGAAATATTATAGGATTGCTTATGATGCTGCAATTGATGTGAATGCGAAGGTGGCAACTATTGTAAGAAATTCTAATTGGGCTTGGCCAACATCAAATTCCATTGGACTTAATGAAGTTCGAGCTACTCTGTTAACTTTGTATAAACCGAATGGTATGACTGATAGTATCTCTTGGACTACATCTCCGGATGGGAAATATAATTTTGCACATATATGGGATCATCTGAGGGATGTATCACCTATGGTCCCTTGGTATAAACTGGTTTGGTTATCAGGATGTACACCTAGGCACAAATTCTTATTATGGATTGCTGTCCAAAATAGATTGGCAACACATGATAGGATCTATCATTATACTTCTGGACCTCTTGCTTGTGTTTTTTGTCATTGTCATTTGGAAACCCATAACTACTTATTTTTCGAATGTCCTTTTTCTTCCTTTGTTTGGCAGGACCTCATGCTTAGATGTGGGCTTGTTTGGAACAGATCTGACTGGGACACCACAGTACTATGGTTGGCACAAAAATGGACAAGTAAGAGAATCCAACATGCTTTACCAAAAATCTGCCTTGGAGTTGCAGTCTACGGCCTATGGAGAGAAATGAATTATAGGACTTCAACAGCAAATCTACACCAAAGGAAATGTTGCTCCAAAACATGGTGTCACAAATTCAAAATCATATTCGGTCTAAGTGGAAACAACATTCTCAACTAGCCGCTCTTGTTCTACCATGGACATAAATTAATGTGATCTTGTAAGGTTGATTGGGTTTTGCGGGACCTTTGTTGACTCTTTGTATTGATTGTCTAATGCTTTTAGTGAGTAGCTATATTAGCTACTAGTCCTTTTGCTGTGCTTTGTTGTCTATCCTGGGGTATGCCCCTTGTCTTTTGTACATCCTTTTTTGGAATATATTTACCACTTTTCGAAGAAAAAAAATTTGAGACACCAAATTTAGTAGCAACTGTTCTTTTGGGGTGTAGCACACGGTAAACGTCCTCTTGTTCCTCTCTCTCCATAGGCCATAAATTGCAACACCGAGGCAAATTTTAGGTATAGCAAGATGAACCTCTCTCCCTTGCCAATATTGTGCTATCCATAACACCGTGGTATCCCAATCTGTGCTATGCCAATTAAGTCCACACCTATTCATCAATTCCTGCCAAACAAAGGAGGAAAAGTTACACTCAAAAAACAAATGATTATGGGTTTCCATGTGGTTCTGACAAAAAAAACAAACAAGAGGTCCAGGAGTAAAGGAAAAGATTCTATCATGGGTCGCAAGTTTTTTTTGAACAGCAAACCATAATATTATCTTTTGCCTAGGAGTGCATCCTGAAACCCAAACAAGCTTGTGCCATGGTACCTCACGAGACACCTCTCTAAGGTGGTCCCATATATGAGTAAAGTTATATTTCCTGTTGGGAGATGTAATCCATGAAATACAATCAGATAATCCATTTGGCTTATACATATTAGATAAAAGAGATCAAACTTCATTCAACCCAATTGCATTGGAGTTAGGCCAATTCCAATCCTGCCCCCTTATGATGACTGCCACTTTTGCATAAGGTGCAATAGCGGCATCGTAAGCAATCCTGCTTGTATACTTTTCAAACAATGGCCCACAAGGAAGCCAGTTGTCAAACCAAAGGGATGTATGTTGGCCATTACTGATAGTATGAATAAGTAAAGGCCGAACAACTCCCCTTAATTTTAACAGCTTTCTCCAATACCAAGAACATTGAGCAGTGGGTTTAATATCCCAAAAGCTTTTAGTTTTAATCATGTACAAATGTACCCAAGCTTTCCAATAAGAGTTATTATGTGGATCAAGAAGATTGCCAATATGCTTTAAATTTAGAATAGTATTAGTAAGAAAAATATCCTTGAAGCCCAGGCCACCCTCCTTTTTGGGTTTACAGACACTGACCCAAGCAATTTTGGCTCCATTCCCATTCTCTGTATTTCCAGACCAAAGGAATCTTCTAAACGCTTGATCCACATGTTTAAGCACATTTTTGGGAAGAATAAACATCCCAGACCAATACTGTTGAATTCCTGCCAACACAGATTGAATTAGTTGTGCTCTACCAGCATAAGATAAGAACTTAGATTTCCAGGAATTGATTCTATGACAGATTTTACTGACAAGCTCTTCACAATGGCATTTTTTCAATTTAGTGGTAATCAGAGGAACTGATGAGAATCAAGGAAGCACTTAATGGGCTGAATTGGGCTGATTATAAATGGAGAATCCAAGAAGATCAAGGTGGCATTTTTTTTGGGTTGATCTTATTAATTGGGCATAAATTTGAAGAAGATAGGGCTGATTATATTTCCTAATCATATTTATGCATGTGGAAGAATAATGGGCTGAATATAACTTCCAAGATATGGCTATTTATGTTTTATAGTTGGTAGTTGGGAGTTTGTTCATGTTTCAATGTGTTTTTAATGAGTTAAACTATTTTTTTGTATAAGTCTATGTTAAAAAACGTGGTAGCTTTATTTCCTATGGTTGGGAGGATGTTCCAACTACTTGCATTTATTTCCTATGGTTGGAGGGTTGTTCCAACAACTTGCATTTATCCCTATGGTTGGAGGGTTGTTCCAATCCTATATATACTCTTTTGTATGGGCAGATTTATATAATGGATTAAACACAATTCTGAAGTTGAGCTTTGCTCCTCCCCCTTGTTCTTCACAGAACACAATTTTTGACTTATCAATCAGCCTTTCGCATCTGATTGTGGTGTCTTCACACACCATGACTTATCAATCAGCCTTCCGCATCTGATTGTGGCGTCGTCACTAATCTTTGGAATACCCGTGGTTTGCGTCTCTTTATAGGCGTTGGGTCACGGGTTCACTATCACAACAATCTGATTTTAGCTTTTCTGGGTAAACAAGTCAATTTTGTTGTTGGGTCTCATTGCTAGTCTATTGAGGTTCGCATCATTTGGTATCAGAGCTCAGGCTCTAAAATCATATTATCTATCCATTTTGTTTTTGTGTCATCGTGTTCTTAAAAAAAATTATTCTCAAAAAAAAAAAAAATCTGATCTTTTTTTTTATGTTCTGTGTCATCGTGTTCTTAAAAAAAAAATATTCTGATCGTTGTGTTCTTCATATCTTGTTCTTGTTCGTGTTCTTATTCTTGTTGTATTGTGTCGTGCACAAAGAGTTACCAAAAAAAAAAAGTATGATTTTTTTTTCTTCTGTTGAGTCGTGCACTTCAAAAAAAAAAAAAAATTTATCATGCATTTCCTTTGCATGGATTCGAGGACGAATCCTTTGAAGAGAGGGAGAATGATGAGAATCAAGGAAGCACTTAATGGGCTGAATTGGGCTGATTATAAATGGAGAATCCAAGAAGATCAAGGTGGCATTTTTTTTGGGTTGATCTTATTAATTGGGCATAAATTTGAAGAAGATAGGGCTGATTATATTTCCTAATCATATTTATGCATGTGGAAGAATAATGGGATGAATATAACTTCCAAGATATGGCTATTTATGTTTTATAGTTGGTAGTTGGGAGTTTGTTCATGTTTCAATGTGTTTTTAATGAGTTAAACTATTTTTTTGTATAAGTCTATGTTAAAAAACGTGGTAGCTTTATTTCCTATGGTTGGGAGGATGTTCCAACTACTTGCATTTATTTCCTATGGTTGGAGGGTTGTTCCAACAACTTGCATTTATCCCTATGGTTGGAGGGTTGTTCCAATCCTATATATACTCTTTTGTATGGGCAGATTTATATAATGGATTAAACACAATTCTGAAGTTGAGCTTTGCTCCTCCCCCTTGTTCTTCACAGAACACAATTTTTGACTTATCAATTAGCCTTTCGCATCTGATTGTGGCGTCTTCACACACCATGACTTATCAATCAGCCTTCTGCATCTGATTGTGGCGTCTTCACTAATCTTTGGAATACCCGTGGTTTGCGTCTCTTTATAGGCGTTGGGTCATGGGTTCACTATCACAAATGCAGATTGGGATTGGTCAATAATGGATGGAAGGATAGATTGGAGTCTATTCGCAATTATTTTTGAGATGCATTTATACACGGTATTACAACAAGATATAGGCCTAAAATCCCCCATCTTAGATGGATTTGGGACTTTAGGAATCAAAGCTATAATAGTGGCATTTGACTCCCTAAGCATCTCTCCAGAATTAAAAAATTCCTGAATAGCTTCAATCACTAAAGGGCCAACAGTGGACCAAGATTTTTTAAAGAAATGTGCATTAAACCCATCTGGAACGAGGGCTTTATTTTCATTCATACTAAAAATCATGTCCTTAATGTCAGCACTAGTAGGGATTCTATCCAAATCCTCCAATTGTTCTTCTGGAATTCTTTTACACACAACTCTCCTTAGGGCCTCAATCCCAGGATAAAGGTTAGTGGCAGTGGTACCAAGTAAACTTTGAAAATGTCTTACTGCTTCACATTTAGCCTCTTGTAAGTTGTTAGTAAAAGTACCATCTGGTTTTTCAAGTTTGAAAATTCTTTTCCTATTCCTTCTACTTTTGATATGTTGGAAAAAATATCTGGAATTTTTGTCCCCGACCTCAAGCCACTGCACTCTAGATTTTTGCTTAAGAGTTTCTTCCTCAATCCAAATAGCTTTAAGGAATTCAGGCATACATTGTTTTTGTATGGCTATAAGGGAAGGATTGTGGGGATCTCTAAGGAGGTCAAATTGTGCTAATTGGAGAGCTTCCCTAGCCTGATCAGCTAATAGTTTTTCTTTACCAACAAAACTTTTGGTAAGAGTTTTCAGGTCATGTTTAAGTAATCTAAACTTGTGACACAATTGATATTGTGTAGTCCCATTGACACTAGTATTCCAAGCATTGGACACAGTGACAGGGTAAGTATCAAGTTGAGTCCAGTAGTTGAAGAATTTAAAATTTTTACCTTTTCTCTTAACAGTGTTATCAAGGTAGAGAAGAAGAAAAGAATGGTCAGAAATACCTGGCTTATGGAAATGGACATTATTGACACTCAATATTGTCAACAGTCGATAGGAACTCATAACTTGTATTAGGTACGTGTTCTTAATCATGAGACGATTATGGATACAGACTGTGGATGTGGCTGCTTTGACCTACCAATCAGTGAGGTCTATAAAAGATCAGTACCTGGGTATCTTAGGTATGTCATGTTCATAGGGTTGTGAACATATATTGTCAATATAGAATCTACCTTCTAATAAAGAGTAAGCATTCCCTTGAGAATGTCACCAGGTTGATTGCTGAGAACTGCAGTCTTGTTGATAAGAGTTTTTTTTTTTTTCGGAAAATGGTAAATAAAAAAAGAAAAAGCCAAGCCGCATCTACAAATGTACAAGGGGCATACCCCAGGAAGAACAAACGAAACCCTACCAAAAGAGGAAGGCAAAACAATCTAGATCAGTAGACCAGAAAGACCACAACACAAGAGCAACCAATCAAATGGAAACCCAAACCCAGTCAAAACAAAAAGCAAGGGAAAACATGAATGGAAAAGACAAGTCAGCCAAAGCTGAGCTACACCTTACTCACTACAACACTATCAAGGCAAAAGCCTAAAACAAAAAACAAAATCAAAATCAGGGCCTCCATCTTTCAAGAAAGTTAGGGAGTAGAGGGTTGTCTCTCCACTTGATTTGAATCTGGATAAGGATTTGGGTACATATATCTTGAAAGATAACCTCCTTGCTTTTTGTTTCCATCCTAAAGGTTCTGGAGTTTCTTTCCCTCCAAATATTGTACACCACTACCCCAAAGTCATTTTATTGATTATGTTTCTTGGATGTTTCTTGATCATTTTATTGAAATGATCCCATTTTACCAAGACTTATAGCTAGATGGTGCTAGATGTGTGGCGTGTTAGACAATGATTGATTGTGTTTGATGAGCTTGGTTGTTTGTTTTGTCTGTCTCTGTCCCTTTCTGCTTGTTTGCACTTACTAGTGCAATGGCTGGAGATGTTCCTTTTTCTTGTTTCCTTGTTTTTGTTGCTTGACTATGTGATTGTTGGGTTCCCATCTTAGTCTTGGCTGTAGGTGCGTCCCTTCCCTTGGAGTCTCTTGGTTGCTTTGCGCTCATTGTATATCCCGGGGGTATGCCCCTTGTATTTTGTACAGTGCCGGTTGGCTTTTGTTTTTCTTTAATGTACCGATTTTCGAAAAAAAAAAAAGAAAAAAATGTTTATTCTTCCAAGTACTAGCCGCCTATTCAATAAGCGAGTTCCAATTGGATGCTGGACAACCAATCTCCAACCTTTGCAAAATACCATGCCACACAAAAGAAGCATATGAGCTGATACGAACCCCGCCAATAATGTGACGAAACCCGCAACACGATTAATGTCTCGGACCGTTCTACTGTCAGATTCAATGGAAACCGCGACCCAACACCTATAACAGATGCGAACCTTAGTATAAAGGATGAAGACGCCACTTGTCCTTATGCTTTGTGCTTTATTGTTTATCCTGGGGTATGCCCCTTGTACTTGTGTACAGCCCTTTTTTGGAATCTATTTACCGTTTTCCGAAAAAAAAAAAGTCCAGGTATGAACGCCACAGAGTAAATCTGATAAGTTCGAATAGTTCTTCAAAGAACCAAAGAGAAAACTCTCACAATATTATTAATGATCAAAACTGAATATTACAAACCCTAAAACTGTTTAAATAGCTGAGGCTTAAAGTTGGGCCCTTTTAAGCCTACGAAATATTATGGTCCAATATAATTCATCCCAAAACTAAAATAAAAGGAAACTAATGAATATAAAAAATTCCTAAGTTGGCATGCAAGCCTATAATTTATTCTAGAGCTTGAATCATGGACACCCAGCCTTGTGGATCACTAGTATCCTCCTTTGGGCCACTCAGATTAGTCTCAACCCAAATTTGTTGAACCAGCCCATTGAGATTGTCCTTGAACCGCTTTGCTCGCGCCCTTGTAACCGGACCAATTGGCACGTGGTTCGGGTCCGCATTCCACCTTGTGCTAGCCGCCATGTTCTCATCATTCCCCTCCTCTTGAAAAGGATTTGTCCTCAAATCATCACCTACATCAAAAGGAGATAAATCAGCAACATTAAAAGTAGTACTAACATTATACTCACCAGGCAACTCTAGCTTGTAGGCATTGTCATTGATGCGCTAAAGAACTTGAAAAGGACCATCGCCTCGGGGAAGCAATTTAGAACGCCTTTGTGCTGGAAATCTTTCTTTTCGCATGTGTACCCAAACCCAATCTCCAGGTTCAAAGATGATATTGCGTCGCCCTTTGTTAGCTTGCGTTGCATATTGCTCCGTTCTTCGCTCAATATTGAGCCTTGCTTTCTCATGAATCTGCTTAACAAAATCTGCTTTCTTTTTCCCATCTAAATTAACACGCTCAGTCATAGGTAAAGGAGATAAATCCAAAGGAGTTAAAGGATTAAAACCATACACAATTTCAAAGGGTGAAAATTTAGTAGCAGAATGGATAGTACGATTATAAGCAACCTCAACATGTGGTAAACATTCTTCCCATGTTTTGATGTTCTTTTTAATAATAGCCCTTAACAAAGTAGATAAAGTCCTATTTACTACTTCAGTTTGACCATCAGTTTGTGGATGACAAGTAGTAGAAAATAATAACTTAGTCCCCAACTTACACCACAAGGTCTTCCAAAAGTAACTCAAGAATTTAGCATCTCTATCCGAAACAATGGTTCTAGGCATACCATGTAATCTCACAATCTCCTTAAAGAACAAATTAGCAACATGTGAAGCATCATCAGTTTTGTGACATGGAATAAAATGTGCCATCTTAGAAAATCTATCCACAACCACAAAAATTGAGTCTCGACCGTGTTTAGTCCTAGGTAAACCTAACACAAAATCCATTGAAATATCAATCCATGGTTCACTAGGAATTGGAAGAGGTGTGTATAAGCCATGGGGTTGTACTCTAGATTTCGCTCGCCTACATGTGACACATCTACCACAAATTCTCTCAACATCTTGTTTCATGCGTGGCCAATAGAAGTGTTCTTGTAAAACGGCTAATGTTTTTACTACCCCAAAATGTCCCATTAACCCTCCCCCATGTGACTCTCGCACAAGCAACTCTCTCACTGAACAAGTTGGAATGCACAATTTATTTTCTCGAAATAAAAACCCCTCATGCCTATAGAATTTATTATGGGCTGTTTTTTCACAAGATTCAAATTCTTCACTAAAATCGAGATCTAAAGGATACAATTCCTTAATATGCTCAAAACCAAGAATCTTAGCATCAAGAGTAGAGATTAGAATGTACCTTCGAGAAAGTGCATCGGCAACGATGTTCTCCTTACCTTGTTTATATCGAATGACGTATGGAAACGTCTCAATGAATTCAACCCATCGTGCATGCCTCTTGTTCAGCTTGTGTTGGACTTTAAGGTGCTTTAAAGACTCATGATCGGTGTGAATCACGAACTCTTTAGGCCACAAGTAATGCTGCCATGTCTCCAAAGCTCGAACCAATGCATACATCTCTTTGTCATACGTGGGATAGTTTAAGGCAGCCCCACTTAACTTCTCACTAAAGTATGCAATCGGTCTTCCTTCTTGCATAAGCACGGCGCCAATACCTAAACCTGAAGCATCACATTCAATTTCAAAAGTTTTTGTAAAGTTAGGTAAAGCAAGTAAAGGTGCATGAGTTAACTTCTCCTTGAGTAATTGAAATGCCTTCTCTTGCTCTTCCCCCCATTTGAACCCAACATTTTTCTGGATGACTTCGGTTATCGGTGCAGCTATATTACTGAAGTCTTTCACGAACCTCCTGTAAAAACTAGCAAGTCCATGAAAACTTCGCACATTACTTACACTAGATGGGCTTGGCCATTCTTGGATAGCACGAATCTTTTCTTCATCAACCTGTATTCCTTGTGCACACACAACAAAACCAAGAAACACAAGCTTATCGGTGCAAAAAGTGCACTTCTTTAGGTTAGCAAACAACTTTTCATTTCTAAGCACATCTAACACAAGTTTTAAATGCTTCAAATGCTCTTCCAAGTTTTTGCTATAAATCAGGATATCATCAAAATAAACAACTACAAATTTTCCAATGAAAGCACGCAAAACATGGTTCATCAATCTCATAAAAGTACTAGGAGCATTAGTTAATCCAAAAGGCATAACTAACCATTCATACAAACCATATTTTGTTTTAAATGCAGTTTTCCATTCATCACCTTCTTTCATTCTAATTTGATGATACCCACTTTTCAAATCAATCTTAGAAAATATACAAGAACCATGCAACTCATCTAACATATCATCTAAGCGAGGAATAGGGTGTTGATACTTTACCGTTATGTTGTTGACGGCTCGGCAATCAACGCACATTCTCCACGTCCCATCCTTCTTAGGAACCAAAATCACCGGAACGGCGCATGGACTCATACTTTCTCTTACGTACCCCTTTTCCATCAACTCACTAACCTGCCTTTGTAGCTCCTTTGTCTCCTCAGGATTGCTTCTATAGGCTGGTCGGTTTGGAATGGTAGCACCGGGCACGAAATCAATTTGATGTTCAATCCCTCGAATAGGGGGTAAACCATGTGGAACCTCCTCGGGAAATATATCACCAAACTCCTGCAAAAGAGAAACAACAGAACTAGGCAAAGATGAGTCAATTTGGTTAGTGTTTAAAAATGCCTCTTTGTACAAAAGTACAATCATAGGCTGATTTGAAAACATCGCTCGTTTGATCTCACTCGCTTTTGTATAAAAATTCTTTTTTTGGTTTCCCTCTAATTTTCCCTCAATGGCTGCATTTTTCTTTTCTTTTTCTCTCTCATTTTTCTCACTCTTTCTCTTTTGTTCACTCTCCCTTTGCAACCTCACTTGATCTTCATAAACTTGCTTCGGTGTCAAAGGCACTAAGGTGATTGTCCTTTGATTAAGCACGAACGAGTATTTATTTGTGAAACCATCATGCTTAACACGTCGATCAAATTGCCATGGCCTCCCTAACAACAAGTGTCCAGCTTGCATCGGAACCACATCACTCAAAACTTCATCTTCATATTTCCCAATATGAAAAGAAACTAACACCTGTTTAGTTACCCTTACTTCACCACTATCATTGAGCCATTGCAATTTATAAGGTCGTGGATGCTTGATTGTTGGCAGCCCTAATTTCTCCACCAAAGTTGTGCTAGCAACGTTAGTACAACTCCCCCCATCTATGATCACACTACACACCTTATCTTTGACATGACATCTCGTATGAAAGATGTTCTCCCGTTGTGCCTCATCATCTTCCTTAACCTGCATATTTAGAGCTCTCCTTGCCACTAACTCTATGAACGCCACAGAGTAAATCTGATAAGTTCGAATAGTTCTTCAAAGAACCAAAGAGAAAACTCTCATAATATTATTAATGATCAAAACTGAATATTACAAACCCTAAAACTGTTTAAATACCTGAGGCTTAAAGTTGGGCCCTTTTAAGCCTACGAAATATTATGGTCCAATATAATTCATCCCAAAACTAAAATAAAAGGAAACTAATGAATATAAAAAATCCCTAAGTTGGCATGCAAGCCTATAATTTATTCTAGAGCTTGAATCATGGACACCCAGCCTTGTGGATCACTAGTATCCTCCTTTGGGCCACTCAGATTAGTCTCAACCCAAATTTGTTGAACCAGCCCATTGAGATTGTCCTTGAACCGCTTTGCTCGTGCCCTTGTAACCGGACCAATTGGCACGTGGTTCGGGTCCGCATTCCACCTTGTGCTAGCCGCCATGTTCTCATCATGAGCAATTGAAAAACAAATGATCATGAGATTCCATACCTTTGTGACATAAAACACATGCCAAGGGACCAGGGGTGAAGGAGAAGATGCGATCGTGAGTGGACAACCTTTGGAGAATTGCAAGCCACATCATAAAGCTATGACGGGGAATATTACCTGGAAACCATATAAGCCAATACCAAGGAACAGTAGGAATAGAAACTCTAATATGATCCCAGGTATGAGTAGTAGAGAATAACCCATTGGGAGAGGGAAGCCAAATAACTTTATCTTGTGTCATCGTGGGGGAGGGCAAGGACGCAAGTTGATCTCTAATTTTAATAAGCTCTAAGGTGTTAGTAAGGGGCCAATCCCAATCCTCCCCTCCCACAACCTCAGAAACCTTAGCATCCAAGGGAATAGCCGCATCATAACTAACTCTATGGCCCAGTCTATCCACAATAGGGCCCATAGGGTGCCAATTATCATACCAAAGGAAGGTACCACACCCATTGCCTATTCTATGTTTAAGCATTGGTCTAGCCAAGGGTCCGAGTTTGAGAAGTTTCCTCCAATACCAAGAGCATTGAGACGGGGGTTTCACAGCCCAAAAATTCTTCCCTTTTAGCATGTAGGTTTGTATCCACTTAGCCCAAAGAGATTTTTGGTTCTCAGAAAATAAAGTCCAGATATGTTTAAAATTCAAGACATTATTAAGTTGAATTAAATCTTTCAAACCCAAACCCCCTTCACGTTTAGGTTTATAAACATTAGTCCAAGAGACTTTATAACCATAAGAATGCTCAATGTCTCCAGACCAAAGGAATCTTCTCAAAAGTTTCTCGACTTGTTTAAGAACACTCTTAGGTAAAACAAACATGGACGCCCAATAGTTCTGGATACCTGTAAGCACAGATTGGATAAGCTGTAGCCTACCCGCAAAAGAAAGACACTTCGATGTCCAAGAAGTGATTCTAGAGTTGATCCTATTAACAAGGTCATCACAATCCCTCTTCTTAAGTCTAGACGTGATAAGAGGGACCCCAAGGTATTTAAGGGGGAGGGACCCTAGAGGAAATTGCATGATTTGACAAATCGAGTTGGACTCTTCCACATCAACTCCAGACATAAACATGCAACTCTTACTGATGTTAGCTTTGAGGCCAGTGAGATCATAAAACTGGTTAAGGGTGTCTTTCATAAGATGAGCAGAGTCAAGGTTACCATAAAAGAGTAACAAAAGGTCATCAGCAAAGCACAGGTGGGAAATATTAAGTTTGTCACATTTCCAATGGTATTTGAAACAAGAAGATCTCTGGATATTATGGTTAATCAATTGGCTCAAAGTATCCATTATAATAACAATCAAATAAGGAGACAAAGGATCGCCTTGCCTCAAACCCCTCGCCCCTTCAAAAAACCCAATAGACTCACCATTAAAATTAATGGAATACCTAGGGGTGGTCACGCAAGCCTTGATCCACATTTTCATTTTAGCAGGAAAACCCAACACATCGAGCAAATCAAATAAAAATTGCCAACTAACATTATCGTAAGCTTTCATGAGGTCAATTTTAGCTGCCACCCAAGGGTGCCCCGTATCTTTATGGTAATCCCTCATGAGATCTTGAGCTAAAAGAACATTATCACTAATCTTTCTACCTTTAACAAAGGCAGACTGGGCATCATTAATGAGGTTAGGAAGAACCGATTGGATTCGCTGCGATATGATTTTGGAAATGCATTTGTAGACAGTATTGCAACAAGCAATAGGTCTAAAATCACCCATCTTAGTGGGGTTAGGAATTTTAGGGATTAAAGCAATGGTGGTGGCATTAGACTCTTTTAAAAGCTCTCCTGTTATAAAAAATTCCTTAATGGCATGTGTAACTAACGTACCAGTAGAGGTCCAAGTTTCTTTAAAGAAATGAGCATTAAAACTATCAGGGCCAGGAGCCTTATTACTATGGATACTAAACATAGTTTTTTTAATTTCTTCATCAGTAGGAATACGTTCCATACTAGTGATAGAATCCTTAGGAATTCTTTTGTGAATAATGTTACTTAACTCAGAAGTCCCAGGGTAGGGATTAGAAGAAGGAGCACCCAAGAGATTTTTAAAATACCTTATGGCTTCGATTTTAGCATCCTCAACATTATTAGTGTGACACCCATTAGGAAGAAGAAGGGATCCTATATGTTTTCTGTTACACCGATTCTTAACAAACTGATGGAAGTAGGTAGTATTCCTATCACCCGCTTCAAGCCATTGGATTCTAGATTTTTGTCTAATAACTTCTTCCTCCACCCTAACGGCCTCCAGGAAGGTCATCATTAAATCACTTTCACGGTGACGAAGAGTAACATCATTAGGGTTGTGATCTAGGAGGCTCTGACAACACAGAAGGTCCTCCCTCGCTTTATCCGCTCTCATTTTTTCATTGCCTAAATGGTATGACAATTTGTCAAAGCCATTGAACGCGAAAGTTAAGGACATCATAGTGGATAGGGAATGGCATTGGCCGCTCACTAACACATTAGAACTCGTGGAAATTCGGAACCACATGCCTGAGCTTCCCCCCCCCCCCTTCTGATAATCTTGATTCTGCAGTATGGGCTCCCTCTCCTAATGGGAAATTTAATCTTGCACATACTTGGGAACACCTTAGAGTTGTTTACCCTAAGGTCCCATGGCATCGGCTCATTTGGTTTCCAGGGAGTATACCTAGGCATAGCTTTACTACTTGGTTGGCAATTCTTAACCGTTTATCTACTCATGACAGGATCTTCCACTTCACACCTGGACCTTTGGGATGTATTCTATGTCATCAAGGTATGGAAACCCATGATCATTTGTTTTTTGGTTGCTCATTTTCTTCTTTTATTTGGCAGGCAGTTCTACAACGATTGGAGGTTACTCCCCAAGTTTCCTCTTGGAGCGCTAATGTGGAATGGGCAGCTAGGACTTGGACAAAGAAAACTCCCCAACACACCATTCCTAAAATGTGTCTTGGGTTGGTGGTATATAGCATTTGGAGAGAAAGAAATGCTCGAACATTTAACTCCAAAGTTACAACAAAGGAAAGACTCCTTCAAGAGATCTTCCTCCAAATCTCTATCCAAATCCAAATCCAGTGGAGAAATGATCCACATCTTCTTAATTACATTGCTAGATGGACTTAGTATGTAATTATATGTTAATCTTGTTTTTCCCCGTTGGAGAATTTTGCTTGTTCATTGTGAAGGGACCCCTGGGCTTTACTGCTTTTTTGTTTTTGGCCTTTCCCCCTCATACTTTTCATGGTTCATTGATACTTTGCTAGGGAGGGTTTTTTTCTTTGGTTGCTGGCCTTGGGAGTTTCCCTTTCTCTGTTGCATCATTTGGATGCCTTTTGTGCTTATTGTAAATCCTGGGATATGCCCCTTGTATTTTTTTTTCGGAAAAAGGGTTAATAAAAAGAAAAAGCCAAGCGGCACTAACAACCTACAAGGGGCATACCCCAGGATATACAATGAGCGCACAAAAGTGCATCAAAGAAATGCAACAAGGAAGAGGAGTTATCTAAGCCAAAACCAAGATAAAGCCCCTTCCTAAACAAAAAAGACAAAGAACCTAAACTAACTCACCTAACTAACCAAGCCAAGGGAAAGCAAAGGGAAAGCAGGTAGCACTAGTCAGAACATGTTACTTCCGACACACAAAGAATATAGAGAATGCAAAATCACTAATATGTAACATTCCATCTAGCGATGTACAAGGGAAGATGAGGGTCATTCTTCCATCTAGCTTGAATTAGCTGGGACATCTGGGTACAAATCTCTTGGAATAATCTTTCCTTAGGTTTATCTTCAAGTTTGAAACTCCGGGCATTTCTTTCTTTCCAAATGTTGTAGATAACCAAGCCTAGATAACCAAGCCTATGCCCCTTGTATTTTGTATAGTGCCGTTTGGCTTTTCTTTTATTCATTCACCAATTCCCAAAAAAAAAAAAAACTTTTCACTAAGGTTTTAAGCCCCGCTTTGAGAAACCTAAGCTTATGACATAGTTGATATTGAAAATTGCCATTAACAGTTAAGGACCACGAATTAGAGACAGTTTCGGCAAATCTATCCAATGAGGTCCAATAGTTATAGAATTTAAATGGAAGACCTTTTTTCCTATGATTAGTATCCATTGAGATAAGAACAGGAGAGTGATCAGAGATACCAGTAGGGAGGAAGTTAGCGTGGGCAGTGGTGAATTTACCAAGCCAATTTTGGTTGACCAGAGCACGGTCAAGTTTTTTCTTAATGAACTGAGTAGAAGAATTCCGACTCCACGAGAAGAAAACACCTGTATAACGGAGATCTACAAGGCAAGTGGCATTCACAAAATTGTTAAACTCCTCTGCCCCTAGGTCTCTGCCCTGACTTCCCCCAAAGATTTCAAGAGGATTTAAAACCGTATTGAAATCACCGAGGGCTATCCAGGGATGAGACCCAAGGGACCTAGAGATAATAGATAAATCAGCCCAAAGACTTCTTCTTTTTTGCACAGTATTGAAGGCATAAACAAAAGATGCCTGAAAGCCCAAGGAGTGATCAATAGATTCGATAAAAACATGAATAACTTGATCGGTGCATTTAATAGGAGTTAAGATCACTCTATTACGGAGAAAGTTTTTTTGAATTTTTTCTTGGTTAGGCATCCTAACCTTAGTTTCAAGAATACCCAAAACATCAATTTTATTTTCAAAAACAAATTTATCAATTTCTTTTTGTTTAAGGGGCATATTAAGCCCTCTAATGGTTTTTTTTTTTTTTTTTTTTTTTCAGAAAAAGGTTAATTTAACGAAAAGAAAGCCAAACGGCACTGTACAAAAGTACAAGGGGCATTCCCCAGGATATACAATCAGCACAAAAGAGAAAATGCATCCAGACAATGCAACATAGGATAGGAAAACATCAAAAGCCAAAACCCCAGAGAAATACCCATCCTAACAATCAAATGCACAAAGCGAACTTACAAAACTCACAGAACAAACAAAACTCAAGATTTAAGATTTACATTAAGGCAAGGTCAAGTATGTCAAACATGAGGACCATAGCAAAACGCCCCAATTATGTAGTAATGGCCCATCTATCAATGTACTGAGGAAGATGGGGATCGTTCTTCCATGTTGCTTGAATCTGTAAGGAAATCTGGAGACAGATGTCTTGTAACACTCTTTCCTTAGGCTTCACTACAAGTTTGAAACTACGAGCATTCCTTTCTTTCCAGATGCTATACACAACCAAACCCATGCACATTTTAGGAACAACCTGCCTTGGAGTCTTCCCTTTCCACTTGTTCGCTGCCCAGGTCACAAGATCATTCCAAGAATGGCCGGAATATGAGATTTCCAACCTATTAAGAATTCCCTGCCACACAAAAGAAGAATATGAGCAATTAAAGAATAAATGGTCATGAGATTCCAAAGCTTTGTGACAAAGAACACAAGTAAGAGGTCCTGGAGTGTAAGTATAAATTCTATCATGTGTGGATAATCCATGAAGTATAACCAACCACATAATAAAACTATATCGAGGGATATGACCCGGAAACCGTGTGAGGCCATGCCAAGGGACTTTGGGATAGTGAGTTCTAATATAATCCCATGTGTTGGCAGAAGAAAACACATTATTTGGGGAGGGTAACCATTGAATCACATCACTAGTGGTAGTGGGGAGAGGCAAGGAATGTAATTGGCCTCTTATATCCATTAAGTCAAGAGTGTTTGTAAGAGGCCAATTCCATTCACTTCCATTAATAACATCAGAAATGATGAGAATCAAGGAAGCACTTAATGGGCTGAATTGGGCTGATTATAAATGGAGAATCCAAGAAGATCAAGGTGGCATTTTTTTTTGGGTTGATCTTATTAATTGGGCATAAATTTGAAGAAGATAGGGCTGATTATATTTCCTAATCATATTTATGCATGTGGAAGAATAATGGGCTGAATATAACTTCCAAGATATGGCTATTTATGTTTTATAGTTGGTAGTTGGGAGTTTGTTCATGTTTCTATGTGTTTTTAATGAGTTAAACTATTTTTTTGTATAAGTCTATGTTAAAAAACGTGGTAGCTTTATTTCCTATGGTTGGGAGGATGTTCCAACTACTTGCATTTATTTCCTATGGTTGGAGGGTTGTTCCAACAACTTGCATTTATCCCTATGGTTGGAGGGTTGTTCCAATCCTATATATACTCTTTTGTATGGGCAGATTTATATAATGGATTAAACACAATTTTGAAGTTGAGCTTTGCTCCTCCCCCTTGTTCTTCACAGAACACAATTTTTGACTTATCAATCAGCCTTTCGCATCTGATTGTGGCGTCTTCACACACCATGACTTATCAATCAGCCTTCCGCATCTGATTGTGGCGTCTTCACTAATCTTTGGAATACCCGTGGTTTGCGTCTCTTTATAGGCGTTGGGTCACGGGTTCACTATCACAACAATCTGATTTTAGCTTTTCTGGGTAAACATGTCAATTTTGTTGTTGGGTCTCAATACAAGTTATTGAGGTTCGCATCAAGAAACTTTGGCATTTAAAGGGATGGCAGCATCATATTGGACACGTCTTCCAACTCTATCCAAAATAGGACCCATAGGATGCCAGTTATCATACCAGAGAAAGGTTTTTTTTTTTTTTTTTTTCGAAAAATGGTTAATATATTCCAAAAAGGATGAACAAAAAGGACAAGGGGCATACCCCAGGATAAACAGTAAGCTCAAAGCATGAGGACTGGAAGCAAAGCAACCAACATAGGGACAAAAACCCTAAACCCAAAAAAACCAAACAAACTAACCAGCAAGTATCAACACAAAATCACAAAATGGCTCTAAAAGGTAGTAACAAGCCAATCAAAACCAATCAAAAAACCTATCAAAAAA
Source organism: Hydrangea macrophylla (assembly GCA_033977485.1). Classification (NCBI taxonomy): domain Eukaryota; kingdom Viridiplantae; phylum Streptophyta; class Magnoliopsida; order Cornales; family Hydrangeaceae; genus Hydrangea; species Hydrangea macrophylla. The sequence goes on from CM066986.1 coordinate 46,571,552, forward strand.
TTGGATGATGTTTCTAACTGCCAAATACCAACAACCAACTACCAACCAACTCTATCAACTTAATTCCATGGATTAGCAATTAAATCAAGCAGGGGGTGGTGCTTCCATTGAATTTTGATTTGAGTATTAATTTGAGACACCAGATATAGTAGCAACTGTTCCTTTGGAGTGTAGGAATCTGTAAATGTCCTATGGTTCCTCTCTCTCCATAATCCATAAACCGCAACGCCGAGACAAATTTTAGGTATAGCAAGAGAAAGGTGCCACACCCGTTACCAATCCTATGCTTAAGCATTGGTCTAGCCATAGACCTAAGTTTAAGGAGCTTTCGCCAATACCAAGAGCATTGGGATGGGGTCTTAACTGCCCAAAAACTTTTCCCTTTCAACATGTAAGCATGTATCCAGTCCACCCAAATGGACTTGGTTTTAGAAGTAAAAATAGCCCATATATGTTTAAGATTTAAAATAGAATTCAATTGGGTAAGGTTTTTAAGACCAAGACCCCCTTCCTTCATAGGTCTATAGACTAGATCCCAAGCTACTTTAGCACTATGTGCCTTATCAGTTCCTCCGGTCCAAAGGAATCTACACATTAAACTCTCAATATGCTTATGGACACTTTTAGGAAGAATAAACATGGCAGTCCAATAGTTTTTTATCCCTGCAAGGACTGAATGAATAAGCTGAAGCCTGCCAGCATAAGAAAGCAATTTAGATGTCCAAGAAGTGATTCTAGATGTGATTTTCTGGATGAGATCATCACAGTCTCCCTTCTTTAGTCTAGTGGTGATCAACGGAACACCCAGGTACTTCATTGGGAGGGAACCAAGAGTAAACGGGAGATAGCGACATATATCATTAGAAGTGCTTTCCTCCATTCCTGCAGTAAACAAACAGCTTTTGTTATCATTAGCCTTCATGCCAGTAAAGTTATAAAATTGATCTAAAGATTTTTTCATAACTGACGCCGAATGTACATCACCATTGAAAAATAAAAGAAGGTCATCAGCAAAACAAAGGTGGGAGATTTTGAGTTTATCACATCTCCAATGGTATTTAAAATTAGATGACCGTTGGATGTTATGCTGAATCAATTGGCTAAGAGTATCCATGACAAGAACAAAAAGGTAAGGTGACATAGGATCACCTTGTCTAAGACCTTTAGCACCCTCAAAGTACCCAATCGATTCCCCATTAAAGTTAATAGAGTACTTATGACTAGTAATACAAGCTCTAATCCAGCCTTGCATCTTGGGAGGGAAACCAAGCACCGTAAGAACATCAAGCAAAAATTCCCAACTCACACTATCATAAGCTTTCATGAGGTCAACCTTGGCCGCAGCACAAGGATGGCCAGAAGACTTATGATAGTTCCTCATGAGATCCTGGGCAAGAAGTACATTGTCACTAATTTTCCTACCTTTAATAAAAGCAGATTGAGCGTTGTCAACAAGAGTAGGTAAAATTTTTTGAAGTCTCTTAGATATGATTTTAGAGATGCACTTGTAGATAGTATTGCAACACGAGATAGGCCTAAACCCTCTAATGTTCCAAAAGCTTATGATCATTAAGTACGTTTAAAGGGGTGTCTTTTCTTACCGGAAGAGCTAAGCTTCCTGTTCTTCTTAGTCTGACTAGGAGGTTGAAAGGGTCTTGCAGGAAAGCTTAGGGGAGATTCTTCTTTTGTGGCTTGATCTGACACAGTGTCATTTGGTGTGTCTATGAGTCCCTCAGCACTTCCCTTACCTTTGCATGTTGGATCAGCATCCTTATAACTTTCCGTTACCCCAATCTCCTTCTGCTCCTTATTGGGTAAAGCAGTAACATGAGACTGGTCCCCAAAGTCATCGTCACCGATAGCCTCTTCAAGCAGAGAGAATTGATTGGCCTTCCCTTGTTTACTGATAACAGACTGTTGGATTCTATCTACAATCTTGGAGGGCTTTTCAGTAGTAGGCTTACTTAAACTATCACAAATCTCATTATGCTCCTTAGAGCTTGAAGTTTCCCCAATAGATAACTTGACTCCTCCATCAATAGTTTGTATAGGATCCTCTGATTCCCTAATATTCTTTCCTTTGCCTTGCTTGAGCCATCCTCCCTCCTCTTGAGGTCTAATAGTCATAGGAGCTGAATTAGTAGTGACACGAGTATTAAGAAGTTTTGCACAGTCATGTCCAAACTTTTTACACTTCACACAACGGACAGGGTTCCACTGGTATTCCACATGAAGGGTTACCTTCTCCTGATCAGGATCCTCACTACCAACTTCCAGCGTTTTTAGTAATTCATTCTCAGCACTTACTTCTATGTAAGTACGGGCATACAATATTCTTCTACAGGTAGCAGTCATCTTGTCAACGTGAAGAGGTTTACCGAGAGCACTTGCTATGTAGCTCATACCTTCCGAGTTCCAGTACTCAAGGGAGATGCCATAAATATGAACCCAAATTGGGACTGTAGATGGAGCATCTTTAGTTAATTCAAGTTGCTATCTACATCTTTTGTTGATAAGAGTTATCAACATGTTTGGTAATCATAAGAGGTGAATGGGACTCAAGAAATATTCAACATGCAATCACTATTCAGGTTGATAGTAACAGTTTATCTGATTTTCTGAATATGATTACGAATGCTAACGGTAGAGGGACCTTAGTACACCATACAAGTCTAGACATAGCTTCAGATTTGTTCTTTTACGTTGGAGTTGAGTTATCATTTTATAGCGGAATAAACATTAACTGGTCAGTTAGTTAATTTGCTGATCAAAGAGTTTGGTCATGGGAATTAACATTTGGTTTGAGCCAACAATAAAGAACCTAGGAGGTACCACTCTTCGATCCACCAAGATGTTTGTAAAGGCATATGAGGATTTAGTCAAGACAGGTTTGATCGATCGTAAGACTTTCAATTGATGAAGTCAAGACAGGTTGGATCGATTAAAAATCTTCAATCAATCGAAGGTTCGATCAATCGAAACAACTTCGATCGATTGAATGTGAAAGTTGGTTTGGGAATTTGTAAATAGGGCAACCGCGTGCAGAATTATTTTAATCGACGTATCTTCACTCCATCAGCTGCAAAAACTATTTTAGGGTTTCTCAATCCTTTTCTATCCTACCTATTAGAGATCCCACCATCTCTAGCCTCTCCAAAAGTGTTCAAAGGACACATAGGAGTGAAGACCATCTAGTGGAGGCTGCTGCACCATCAAGGAAGAAGAGAATCATAATTGGGTTCAAGACCATTAGGTATAAACTCGTCTCCCTCTTGTTTTACTCATCTACGAAATTTATAAGTAGTAGATCCGGGCATACCAAAAATTTTTTGAGCTTTGTTTTTCCGCTGTGCATATAAATAAGTTTTTGAAACCTAATATTAGAGCCCCTGGCCAATGCTCTTGGTACTGGAGAAAGTGCTGAAACTTAGGGAGGTTGTTTGACCCTTATTGATACATAGGATTGGTAATGGCGAACAAACCCCTCTTTGGTTTGACAACTGGCTCCCCATTGGTCCTATTTTTGAGAAATTCACTAGAAGAGTTGCTTATGATGTGGCCATTGATGTCAATGCTAAAGTGGCTACCATTATTAGCGGTAGTAATGATTGGAATTGGCCTGCTACTAACTCCATTGAGATTAATGAGATTAGAGTTGTCCTTTCCAATATGTATAAGCCCTCTAACTTCACTGATAGAATTGCTTGGACTACTACTGCCAATGGCATTTTAAACTTTACTAGTGTTTGGAATCAAATTAGAGATACTAACCCCTTGGTTCCCTGGTTTAATGTTATGTGGTTTTCAGGTTGCAGCCCCAGACAGTCTGTTATTCTTTGGTTGGCTGTGCAGAATAGACTCTCTACTCACGACAGGATCTCCCACTTCACTCCTGGGCCTTTTGCATGTGTTTTTTGTCATTGTCATTTGGAAACTCATAGTCACCTTTTCTTTGAATGTTCTTTTTCCTCTTTTGTTTGGCAGGATTTGATGCTTAGGAGTGGTTTGGTCTGGAATGGAACTCAGTGGGACACCTCTGTCTTGTGGATGGCTCAACATTGGAAAGGGAAGGCACTTCATAAACCTATACCCAAGATATGCCTTGGAGTTGCTGTTTATGGCCTTTGGCGAGAGAGGAATTTAAGATCTTTCAAGAATATATTTCATCCTAAAGAGCATCTTCTGAAGAATCTTATTTCACAAGTTAATGCCCAGATTCGTATTAGATGGAAGCAACATACCCAGATTGACACTATCCTTAGTCATTGGAATTAATGGTGTTTTGCCCTTTGACCCTAGTTAGATTCTCCTTTTTGGGCATGTCTTGGCTTTGACTGCCGTTTGTTTTTCTTTAGCGACGTTTTTGTCATTCTTTTGTTTTTGTCCAGTGGTTCCCTTTGCCACTAGTCCTCGTGCTTGCGCTTGTTGTATATCCTGGGGTATGCCCCTTGTACTTTTGTACTCCCCCCCATTTTTTCGTTTAATTTACCAATTTTCCGAAAAAAAAAGATGCTTTGATGAGAATTGCTTGAGGAACTTTTACTAGTTGAAGCATTGCTAGAGAAGAAGTTGTTATACTTCTTTTCCCTTATAAGTGGGATTAAAACCCAATCTGGCTTTATCAAAAACCCATCTTTATTTTCCTCCTAAGAACATATTCAAGTTTTGCTCTCCATGAGTAAATTTGGATAAAGTCTTAGTCAAGTCTTCAACTTGTTTCTTCAACTCAATATTTTCTTTTTCAAAATCATTTGAAGGAATGCTTCTTGAAGCAAGCATTTCATTTTCTTTTCTCAAAGATTCATTTTGTGATTTTAATTCACAAAGTTCATTTAAGAGTAGTGAAAAATTCTTTTTGAGAGCTAGGTATTTGGTTCCCAAACTTTCCAATTCCTCGTGCAATTCATCAAATGCATTTTGAAGCTCATCATAGTTATGAGACTCATTACAAGAATCATAATTAGAGTCTACCTCATCACTTTTGTGTGCCATGAGACAAATGTTTGCAACTTCCTCATCACTTGATTCATATTAAAATGTCTCATCTTCAGAATCATCCCAAGTTGTTGCCTTCATTACCTTTTTTGCCTTTTGCTTGAAGTTATTCTTTAGCAATGGATAATCGGCTTTGATGTGTCTGGGCTTTTTTGACCAGAAGCAAATGATTGGTTCTTTCTTGGCATCATTCTCTTTTTTGTCCCCTTCTCCCGAAGGTTTTGTCTTTCCTCAAGAACCTTTTGAACTTGCTGGTGATCATGGCCATTTCATCATCTTTATCACTATCATCATCTTGGTCATTTGAAGCTTTAGACCCAAGTTCTTCTTCTTGTCTTCATTGTCAAAGATGACCAATTCCATTTCATGAGTGATGAGAGATCCCATGAGTTGTTCAATCGAAAGCCTTGAAAGTTCCTATGCTTCTCGAACCGTCGTGACCTTTGGTTGTCAATACTTTGGTAGAGACCTAAGTACTTTCTCAATCATCTCTTCGTTAGGATACACTCTACCATGTTTTTCAAACTATTAGTAATGGTAGTAAAATGAGTAGACATTTCGCTAATAGTTTCATTCAGAAGCATTTTGAACATTTCATATGATTGAACAAGTAAACTAATCTTAGACTTTTGACTTGATTAGTTCCTTCATGTGTGACTTCTAATTTATCCCAAGTTTTTGTAGCCGATTCACAAGAAGATATTCTTTTGTACTCATTTGGGTCTAAGCCACAATACAAGAGATTCATAGACATAGCGTTCATTTTAATAAGTTTCTTGTCACTATCAACATACTTATCTTCTGTCTTAGGAATGGTTTCAGTGCTTACGGCCTTAGTGGGAATATGAGGTCCTTTGACTACGATTTGCCATAAATCGAAGTCTTGAGCAATAATGTAAAGGTTTGGAAACCCTTAACATAATTTCTACAACTTTCTGATATTAAAACAACGTTCAACTTTTTCTTGTACATAACTGCACTATTTATAGTTTTCTAAACCGACTTTAGACTTTGATCGATCGAAACTTTTTCTATAGATTGAACCTTCGATCAATTTAAAGAATTTCGATCGACCGAATTAAACCAGAGTTCAATGGATCAAAACAAGTTCGATCGATCGAACCTTCAATCTATGAAAACTATTTCAATTGATTGGTTCATCATCCTTTTTTTTTTTTTTTTTTTTTTTTTTTTCAGAAAAAGGGTAAATATATTCCAAAAAAGAATGTACACATGTACAAGGGGCATACCCCAGGATAAGACATTAAAAGCACAGCTGGAGGACCGGTGGAAATCCACACACAAAGAAAAATGGACTATAACATAGTCACCTCAAAACATAAAACATAAAATACAAAACCCAAAATCACAAATGACCCATTTATATCCAAGGATGTAAAATAGACTCAATTTGGGAATGTCGTCGCCATTTTGATCTAATCTGGGTATTAACCTGAGACACCAAATTTTGAAGCAAGTTTTCTTTTGGTGTGGATGTGCCTTGGAAAGATCTGAGATTCCTTTCCCTCCATATGCCATAAACTGCCACTTCCAGACAGATCGTGGGAACGGCGTGTTCAATAATCTTGTTTTTCCAGTGATGTGCCATCCAAAGGACTGTAGTATTCCAGTCAGTGTTGTTCCAAGACAACCCACATCTTTGCATAAGTTCCTGCCAGATAAAAGAAGCATACGAACAAGAAAAAAATAGATGGTTATGAGATTCCATTTGACAATGGCAAAAAACACAAGCAAGAGGTCCACGAGTGAACGTAAAGATTCTATCATGCGTTGCAAGTCTTTCTTGGACAGCAATCCATAATATAACATTCTGTCTAGGCGTGCAACCTGAGAACCAAACCAGTTTATGCCATGGAACCACAGGGGAATCCTCTTTTAAGGATTTCCAAATGTGTGTAAATTTATATTTCCCATCAGGAGATGTGGTCCATAAAACTTTATCGGTCATACCATTTGGCTTATACATCTGAGTTAAGAAAATCCGAACTTCATTCAAGCCTATAGAATTGGAAGTAGGCCAATTCCAATCATTATTCCTTATTATTACTTCCACTTTTGCCCTAGCATCAATGGCAGCATCATAAGCAATTCTGGGAGAGTACTTTTCAAAAAGTGTGCCACACGGAAGCCAGTTGTCGAACCAGAGGGAAGTTTGTTGACCGTTACCTATTTTATGGGTAAGTAAAGGTCTCACAACTTCCCTAAGTTTTAACAATTTTCTCCAATACCAAGAGCATTGGCCTGGAGCTTTTACTTCCCAAAAACTTTTGGTTTTAATCATATACAAATGCACCCAATTTTTCTAAAGGGATTTATTGTCGGGGTCCAAGAGGCTCCCAATATGTTTTAGATTAAGAATGGTATTTGTGAGGAAAATATCCTTAAATCCCAAACCTCCCTCTTTTTTCGGCTTACAGACTTTAGTCCATGCAATTTTAGCACCATGTCCCGTCTCTGTAGTACCAGCCCACAGGAATCTCCTAATTGCTTGATCCACCTGTTTAAGTACACTCTTGGGAAGAATAAACATTCCCGACCAATATTGTTGTATCCCTGAAAGCACAGAATGGATAAGTTGAGCCCTGCCAGCATAAGACAAAAACTTAGATTTCCATGAGTTGATTCTAGAGCAGATTTTATTAACAAGATCTTCACAGTGAACTTTTTTCAACTTAGTGGTAATGAGAGGAACTCCAAGATACCTCATAGGAAAGGTCCCTTTAGAGAATTGGAGTTCCCTCTGAATATCAGCAGCCAACTGGTCTTGGATACCAGAAACAAAAATGTAGCTTTTATCATTATTGGCTTGAAGTCCAGACAGGTCATAGAACTGGTTTAAGGTATTTCTGATGACCTTAGCTGATGAGAACATGGCGGCTAGCACAAGGTGGAATGCGGACCCGAACCACGTGCCAATTGGTCCAGTTACAAGGGCACGAGCAAAACGGTTCAAGGACAATCTCAATGGACTGATTCAACAAATTTGGGTTGAGACTAATTTTTGTGGCCCAAAGGAGGATACTAGTGATCCACAAGGCTGGGTGTCCATGATTCAAGCTCTAGAATAAATTAAAGGCTTCCATGCCAACTTAGGGACTTTTTATTATTTTTATTAGTTTCCTTTTATTTTAGTTTTGGGGCGAATTATATTGGGCGATTATATTTCGTAGGTTTATAGGGCCCAACTATAAGCCTCAGCTATTTACCCTTTTTTCCGAAAAAAAAAAACTATAAGCCTCAGCTATTTAATCAGTTTTAGGGTTTGTAATATTCAGTTTTGATCATTAATAATATTGTGAGAGTTTTCTCTTTGGTTCTTTGAAGAACTATTCGAACTTATCAGAATTACTCTGTGGCGTTCATACCTTGACTTATCAATCGAGTTTCCCATCCTTGATTGTGGCGTCTTCATCCTTTATACCAAGGTTCGCATCTGTTATAGGTGTTGGGTCGCGGTTTCCATTGAATCTGACAGTAGAACGGTCCGAGGCATTAATCGTGTTACGGGTTTCGTCACATTATTAGCGTGGTTCGTATCATTAGCAGATTCAACATCCCCATGAAGTAGAATAAGAAGATAATCAGCAAAACAAAGGTGAGATATTTTTAATTTATCGCATCTCCAGTGAAATGTAAAAGGACCGTTTTGAATATTTTGGTGAAGTAATTGACTCAAAGCCTCCATGACTAGGACAAATAGATATGGGGATATAGGATCTCCTTGTCTAAGGCCCTTGGCTCCATCAAAATAACCTATAGATTCACCATTAAAGTTAATAGAGTACCTAGGGGTAGTAACACAAGCCCTAATCCATTGTTTTAATTTTGGAGGCAATCCAAAACTATCCAATAAATCGAGTAGGAAAGTCCAGTTAACACTATCATATGCTTTCATAAGGTCAACCTTAGCAGCAACTCTAGGTTTCCCTCCCAGTTTGTGGTAGTCTCTAAGCAAGTCTTGGGCCAATAACACATTATCACTAATTTTCCTACCCTTAACGAAAGCAGACTGTGCCTGGTCAGTAATAATAGGAAGAATAATCTGAAGTCTATTAGCAATAATTTTAGAAATACACTTATACACAGTATTACAGCAAGAGATGGGCCTAAAATCTCCCATTTTAGAGGGATTTTGAACTTTTGGGATCAGGGCTATAATAGTAGTGTTAGATTCTTTCAGCAATTCCCCGGTTTGAAAAAATTCTTGTATGGCTTCAATAACCAAGGGCCCCACAGTAGACCATGACTTTTTAAAGAAATGAGCATTAAACCCATCTGGTCCAGGAGCTTTGTTCTCATGCATACTAAAGAAAGTCTCTTTAATATCATCTATACTAGGAATTCTATCCAATTCCTCCATAAGATCCACAGGGATTCTTTTAGTTATGACTCTTCTCAAGGACTCACTTCCGGGATAATGATTTTGAGAACTGGTGCCAAGGAGAGCAGTGAAATGCCTGACAGCTTCAGTTTTAGCATCCTCAATATTATTAGTAAATGTTCCATCCGGTTTTTCAAGTTTAAAGATTCTTTTCCTATTTCTTCTGTTTTGAATGTGTTGGAAGAAATAACGAGAATTCTTATCCCCAACCTCCAGCCATTGTACCCTAGATTTTTGCTTTAAGGTTTCTTCTTCAGTCCAAATAGCTTTTAAAAATTCTTGCATGCATTGTTTCTATTTGGATATAAGGGAGGGATTTTGAGGATCACTAAGAAGGTCAGATTGCACAATCCTAATAGCCTCTCTAGCTTTATCAGCAAACACCTTTTCCTTGCCCACAAAACTTTTACAAAGAATTTTCAAGTCTTGTTTTAGAAACCTTAGTTTGTGACAAACTTGATATTGAGCTGTACCGCTAATAGTATTAGCCCAAACATTATCCACTGTAGCATGGTACGTGTCAATTTGAGTCCAATAGTTAAAAAATTTAAATGGCTTCCCTTTTCTCCTACCAGTCTTATCAAGATAAAGAATCAGAGATGAATGGTCCGAAATGTCTGGTTTTTGAAATTGGACATAGGACTCAATAAAATTAGTCAACCAAGACTGGTTCACGAGAGCTCTATCCAACTTCCGTTGGGTGTAGTCTGGTCTACCATACCTACGGTTACTCCATGTAAAAAATTCTCCCAAGTATCTTAAATCAGTAAGGCATAAGGAATTACCAATATTATTAAAGTCATCAGTATCAGAGTTAAGGACAAAATTTGTATCAGAAACTTCATTGGAAGATAACACGACATTAAAATCTCCAAGCAAAATTTGGTTTATGTTAGGATTGAAAATAGAAGATAAGTCCCTCCAAAGTGCATGTCTATCTTGGCCCGTATGGAGCCCATAGACAAAAGAAGCTTCAAACTGGACAGATTTATCATCATTTTCAATTTTTGTATGAATAAGCTGGGGGGAAATTTTAATGACATTGAGATTAATCTTATCAGGAACCATCCAAGCCAAATCCTCCCCACTGATTCATTTGTACTATTGGTGACAACATTCCAATTTTTGAAATTTTTCCTATGAATTTTATCCTCATTAACTTGCCTGACTTTAGTTTCAACTAAACCCAGAACATCAATGTTATTTGCATAAATAAACTTTGCAACCTCTGTCTATTTAGAGGGCTGGTTGAGGCCCCTTATGTTCCAGCTGCTTAGAATCATTAAAAACGATTATGGGGTTTATTCCTTTTACCTGAAGAACCAGACCTTTTATTCTTCTTAATTTGTGCCTTACCAGGGCCTTTATGCAGCGCAGTAGGAGGGGTTAGAGGGGGCTCCCCATGTGTTTGCTGGGCAGTAGCATCTTCTTGAGATTCCATAGAGACATCTTTATTTGACAGGTATGATCCAGTCTCTTCTTCTGAGTCCGGGGTAGTTATTTGAATCTCCTTGTCATGGCTAGAGAGAGGATTAGGGGGGGAATAGGATTCTGAGATCTCTTCTGTTTCAATAGAAATTACTGATTCCTCCCTGGAAGTAGGCATTGGTGTAGCTGCAATAGGAAGTGCACCTTGAACAACCATAATTTCCATATCTCCCACGTGCAATGGATTAGAATTTTGGTTGGAGTTTAGCAAATCTTTAGAATTGGGCTCTCTAGCTAAATCAACCATAGCTTGATGTGTATTTCCATCCTCCAAGGAGATGGAATGTTCTTGTGGAGCTTTATCTGCATCATCAGAGACTTCTAATGTTGAAAACTTGTTGCTTTCTAGGATCAGTGCCTTAGGACTAGCTGGGGGGGTTTTGGGTTTAACTAAATGCAGCCCAGAGTTGTTCCCAAGTGTAGGATCATTCATAGAATCATATAATCTGGAGGAGCTTGCATTAGTATCATTAATGTCAGCATTGATGAATTTACCTTTTTCCTTGGTTTTCAAGGTGCCCTCCTCAGTATTCTTGTTATTAGTAGGAGCATTTTGGACGGGATTAGTTGCCTTAGGCAATTTAGCACAATTATGCCCAAATCTTTTGCATTTAGCACACCGAATGGGAGTCCATTGGTATTCAATTGGAAGATATATGGGTTCAATCTCTCCCGTAATTGGATCTTCAAAGTCAATCACAAGCTCTTTGAGTAACTCTTGGCTAGCATTTAATTCAATACAAATTCTAGCATACGAGATTCTTCTTCCTTCAGCAGTAACCTTTGCAACATGCAAAGGTTTGCCAATGGCACTTGCTATATGACTTAGCCCTAGAGGGTTCCATAATTCAAGAGGAATGTTGGAAATATGGACCCATACTGGGACAGTGGAGATAGATTCTCTGGATAAGGTAAGACCAGATTGCCATTTCCTCAGGATAATTGGTTGCCCACTCACATGCCAAGGACCTCCCTCTAGAATAACCATACCCTCCTCCTCACTGTTAAACTTAAAAAAGAAAAAGCCAGAATCTGTAGCCACCATATCATGCAGCCCATATTTCCCCCATAACCTGTTAGTAGCATTCTTGACAAGAGAAAATGGTAATTTCTTACCTATAAAATAGCCAACCAAAGTGTTATGCCAAGCATGACTGCCCTCAACAAAAACCTCCTTGGGAATAATAAGATGTTTGATAGGACCTTCACTGGGTTTGATATACTTGAGCTTAAACCCAAGTGAACTCTGCTGTGTGACTAAAGAAGCCCATGATTTAGTACCATTGGGGACCACCTGATTTCCAGCCGAGCAAAGAGGGGTTGGATTTTGAGGAGTGTTGGAATCATAAAGCGAGCCAACATTAATATCATAAGCCTTGGGAATTTGAGCATGGAGAGCAGCAGTAGATGGGGTCTTAGTGGATTCCACGTGAGCATCTGGTTTGTGCAAAGAAGTACAAACAAATGGCATGGCATTACGGGATGGCCCATTAGCTTGCCCAGATGTAGCGCCCATTTGTGGACAAGATAGGGCCACACCCGTGTGCGCCTTGCGTGTAGTGAGAGCAGACAAGGGGCCGGGTTTTGAGGATAAAGAGGGTGTGCCCATGTGCTTGTCATATTCTCCTAACACATTGTCACTAGTGGACGTTGCCACATGGCCACGGGTGGACTGAGATAAGTTACTAGATGTATCCAAAGGATTAAACAAGATTAAAGAAGAGGACACATTTTTGGATTTTGAGGAAAAGTTACTGCCCCCCACATGGCCGCCGAGGTCCTTTGCAGGTGCACTAGCAGGAGCAGACAGAGATTTCTTTGGACCAAAGGATAAAGAATCGGGTAATGGGGGAAAGTGAGTACCACCCATGTGCTTTGGCAGTCCACTAGCTGGTTGTTGGGAATATAAAATATGACCGTTGGCCATAAGCGCGTGAGACACTGCTGAAGGGGAGGCTGCGTGTAGCTCACTTGATACAAACACCTCGGTTAAGTCATTTACCTTACTATTATGATCAAACTCAGTAGCCTTAATAACTTTTTGATTATCTTCATCATCAGATTTTGAAAAGACCCTGCCTGCATATGACGGCAAACAAGTTGGCACATCTGGCTCCGAAAGTGAGCTAACAGGATGAGGAAATGGAGAATATGAAGAACTTTCCTTGCCAGCAGAAATCCTGTCATTTTTAGGATGAACTGAAACTGGGAGAGGAGCTCCAGGACAGATATCAAAAGGCTCAAAAATTGATGATCCCTCCAACTACGACCTCCTTTACTGTTCCCCTTAATTCCTCTGCTGCCTTTAGGTCTGTAAGGGGTCCTACCAGCTTGGGATGATCCCCTTCGAAGGGAAGCACTATTAGGAGGAGAATCATGGATCTCACTATGCCTCTCACTCATCTCAAAAAGTAGGGTACGGAGCTTTGTGTTTTCATCCACCAACTTGGAATTAACCCTAAGAGAGGCTTCGTAACCCACCTTGAGTGGATGATCCAATGGCACAGTTTCCTCATCTTCCTCACTCTATAAACTTGGATCAAAGTTAAAGTTAACCTTGCCATCAGCACTATCAGTAGCTACTATAGATTCAACTTCCTTCAAAGCAATCCCAACAGCATTGAAGGATATTGAATCTGGAGCAGCATTTAGAAACTCAGTAGGTTGTGTAGTAAGAATTTGTGAGGTCAGACCCTCAGAACAATAAGGTAACTCAGGACCCTCTGAACAAAAAGGTAGCATAGCATTAACATCAGTAGATGGATGAGTGGATGCATTGATTGCCAAAGAATTAAGATGATTTGCAGTAGTAATAACTCTAATGGCCTTATGTTTTTCCATAGAAATAAAAAGGATCAGAATTCTAGAGAGAAGGTAGTCTTTCTCTCTCTAGACATTTTCAACAACTTGATTGGTTCATCATCCTCATATGTCTTTCCAAACATTTTGGCGGAGCTAAGAGTGGGACCTCCTAGGTTCTTTATTGTTGGCTCAGACCAGTTGTTAGCTCCCATGATCAAACTCTTTGATCAGCAAATTAACAAACTGATTAGTTGACATTTAGTCCACTATAAAATGATAATTGCACTCCAACGCAAAAGAACATATCTGAAGTGACAGCTAGACTTGTATGGTGTACTAATGTCACTCTACCGTCAGCATTCATAATCATATTCTGGTAGTCGGATAACTGCTACTAACAACCTAAATGATGATTACATCTTCCATTCCTTGAGTCCCATTCACCTCTCATGATTACCAAATAGTTGATAACTACTTAGCAACAAGACTGCAGGTCTCAGTAATCAACTTGGTGACATTCTCAAGGGAATGCTTACTCTTTATCAGAGGGTGGATTCTATCTTGACAATAGATGTTCACAACCCTATGAATATGACATACTCCAGATACCCAGGTGTTGATCTTGAAATACCTCATTGATTGGTAAGTCAAAGCAGTCACATCCATAGTCTATGTCCATAATCATCTCAAAATTGAGAACATGTACCTTATAAAAGCTATGAGTTCTTTTTTCGGAAAAGGGTGAATATATTCCAAAAAAGGATGTACAAAATGTACAAGGGGCATACCCCAGGATTAAACAATAAGCTCAATACATAAGGACAATAAGCAACCAAGCAAAAGTCATACAAAACACGTGTGCAATCCTTCAAGAATCACTGAAGGCACCCAAGCTACCCTTTAACACATGTAAACCAAGGGCCCAAAACAAAAACAACCTGCCAAAGGCTTCCTAACCAATAGGACCACAAGTTACCAACAATGAGGTAACCAAAACCAACAAAGAGGGCCTTTAATTCCAATTACGGAGAAATCTATCTACATTAATGTGATGCCTCCACTTTACCCTAATTTGTGCATTAACTTGAGAAATAAGATGCTTCAAAAGAATGTTTTGGGGTGTGGAGCTATGCTTGAACGTTCTATTATTCCTCTCTTTCCATAACCCGTAGACAGTCACGCCTAGGCATATCTTGGGGATCACTTGCTCGATTGCTTTACCTCTGAACCTTTGATCCATCCACTCCACTGTGTCAATCCAATTTTGACCTTGCCAATTAATTCTGCATCTCTTCATTAACTCCTGCCACACAAACGTAGAGTAAGGACAAGCAAAGAATAAATGGTCATGAGTTTCCATAGATTTATAACAGAGCATACAAACAAGTGAACCCATAGTGAAACTATAGATCCTATCATGTGTGGAAAGGCAGTTTTGAACTGCAAGCCATAGTACAAAAGTTTGTCTAGGGATACCCCCAGGGAACCAAACAACATTGTGCCATGTGACCTCAATATCACGATCCCTCAATCGGTCCCAAATAAGATAGGAGTTAAAAACACCATCAGGTGTGGTAACCCACTTAACAGAATCAGTGCAAGAACTAGGAGAATAGAAGTTTGTCAAAATATGCCTAACCTCATTAAGCTCTATGGAGTTGGAACTAGGCCAATTCCAATTCAAACCTCTAATTATGCTACTAACTTTAGCATCTTTAGATATTGCAGCATCATAAACAATTCTATCAGAAAAGTGATCCAACAACGGACCCAATGGAAGCCAATTATCATACAAAAGAGAAGTATGATTGCCATTACCAATTCGATGCATTAGTAAAGGTTTAGCAATTTCTCTAAGTTTTAATAACTTCCTCCAGTACCATGAGCATTGGGAAGGGATCTTCACCTGCCATAAACTCTTATTCTTTAACATATGTTGGTGTATCCACTTTTTCCATAGGGACAAGTTGGAAGGATCCAACAAGTTTCCAATATGTTTCAAATTCAACACATTATTAACCAAGACTAAGTCTTTAATCCCCAACCCCCCTTCCTTTTTAGGTCTGCAGATCTTGGCCCAAGCGACCTTAGCTCCAGTAAATTTGTCTATCTTACCAGACCACAAGAATCTAGCCATAATCTGAGATACTTGTTTGAGGACGCCTTTAGGAAGAACAAACATACCAGACCAATAAAGTTGAATCCCTGTCAAAACAGAATTAATTAGTTGGGCTCTACCTGCATAAGAAAGAAACTTGGATTTCCAAGAATTCACCCTGGCACAGATTTTATGGACCAAACTCTCACAATCTTGTTTTTTCAGTTTAGTGGTAATAAGGGGAACTCCAAGATATCTAATGGGGAGATTGCCTTTCACAAATTGGAGAGTATTACGAATCTCATCACACAAGTCGTCCTCAATACAGGAGAAAAATAAGCAGCTTTTATCATTGTTAGCTTGAAGGCCAGACATCAGGAAAAACTGATCAAGTGTACGTCTTATCATTTTAGCAGACTCTACATCCCCATTAAACTATATAAGAAGATCATCCGCAAAGCACAGATGTGAAATTTTTAGTTTATCGCATCTCCAATGATAAGTGAACGGCTCCCTAATGCTGTTATGTTGCAATAGTTGGCTAAGAGAGTCCATAACAATAACAAATAAATAGGGGGAGATAGGATCACCTTGTCTTAAACCTTTAGCTCCATCAAAATACCCCACAGATTCACCATTAAAATTAATGGAGTATCTAGGAGTAGTGATACAAGCCCTAATCCATATATGAATTTTAGGAGGAAAACTAAGCACATCAAGAAGGTCAAGGAGAAATTCCCAACTAACACTATCATAGGCCTTCATGATATCCACCTTAGCTGCTACTCTAGGTTTCCCCGTATGTTTGTGGTAATCTTTAAGAAGGTCTTGGGCAAGGAGGACATTGTCACTAATTTTCCTACCCTTTACAAATGCAGATTGCGCTTGATCAATTAGAATAGGAAGAGTCCTTTGTAGCCTACTAGCAATAATTTTAGATATACATTTATAAACTGTATTACAGCAGGAAATAGGCCTAAAGTCACCCATCTTAGATGGGTTTGGGACCTTGGGGATCAAAGCAATAAGGGTAGTATTTGATTCTCGTAACATTTCACCATTTTGGAAGAATTCTTTAATAGCATCAATAATTGAAGGACCAATAGATGCCCAAGAGTCCTTAAAGAAGAAGGCATTGTAGCCGTCAGGACCCGGAGCTTTTTTACTGTGTAAACTGAAAAAGGCCTTTTTAATTTCATCATTAGAGGGTATCCTATCCAAGTCTACTTTTAACTCCTCGGGAATCCTTTTGTGAACAAACGATCTAATAACATCTTTTCCTGGATAGCTGTTAGCAACCGGAGTACCAAGTAAATTATGAAAATATCTAACAGCTTCCCCTTTAGCTTCATCACAGGTAGAGGTAAAACTCCCGTCTGGTTTTTCAAGCACAATTATCCTTTTAAAATTCCTCCTTTCTTTAATGAATTGATGGAAATATTTTGAGTTTTTATCACCCACTTCTAGCCATTGTAACCTAGACTTTTGTTTGAGAGTTTCTTCTTCAATCCAAATTGCTTCATGGTATTTATCCAAACAAGGACCCAATTGATCAATAAGATCAGAATTACAAGGGTCAAGAAGCAAAGAGGATTGAATAGCTTTAAGGGCCTCCCTAGCTTTGGCAGCGTATTTTAATTAACACTGTTTTGAACCAGATGGAACGGAAAATTATGGCTAGAGTGAGAAGCTCCCACCTCTCTCTAGAATTTGGCTAAAATTTGGTGCCTTCAGCATCTCCCTCTCTCTCTCTCTCTCTCTCTCTCTCTCTCTCTCTCTCTCTCTCTTTCTTTCTCTCTCTTTTCTTTATGTTGAATGGGGTCTAATAAGAAGAAACGTAATCAAGGAGATGGTAACAGCACTGATAGTAAATCCCAGACTGCTGAGTCCTCTAAGCCTAAGGAAAATCAGGCTATTCCTTTTAGCTCTGGAAATTCAAATTTGGTTACTCATTCTGTTATTCCTGCTGATTTGGCTAGTAAATATATCTTCAAAGGGGATGGTTCTGTTCAACTCAGAGATGGGTCTTCAACAATTGATTCTCAATGTGGTGGTATGGTACATGTGCTTAATGTTGCTAAAACAAACTCTTCTGATGATTCCAAAGAGCCTTTTAGGTCTTTCTGCTCTACAAAGACTACTCAGGATGAGAGTCTTATGAAAACCAAAGGGAAATTAGAGGAAGATGGTAAGGGCTTCATCATCACAAATCCGGCCAAAACCATAGTGTATGGTGTTGGAGATTTAGGCATTACTGATCTTTCACAAGACTCTAAGCTTGAGCTTTCTAATGATGAGGTTGAGCTACCAGAGGAATGGGAAGAGCTATCTACCAGCACAGAAGAACAGGAGAATTTGAGTTCTGAGAAGTCTTCTCTATTTCTTAAACTCCAGGATTCAAATGAAATAATAAAAAGGAAATCTAAGGCTACAACCAATGGTGAAATTGCTGTTAGTAGAAAGGAGGAATCTATTACTAGAGTTGAGGATGCTGGGATTGATCTAGGCCTGGTTATATCTCCGAAAGATTCGAAGTTTGGGCTGGAACAATCCCTCCTTGATGCTCAAGTCCAGATTCGAGCATTACAAGCAGAGATGGATGAACTCAAACAGTTTAAAATTGCCCCCTCTTGAGGTCTGAGTTTGGCTCACGCGCTTTGTTGTCTTGGTATGACGTGATATCAGTTGTTTTCACAGTTTGATATTGTCTCATCCCATTTCCTGTTGGTGGTATCTTACCACATTTTCTGCGCTCATTGTATATCTTGGGGTATGCCCCTTGTACATTTGTACTCCCTTTTTTGGATTAATTAACCAGTTTTTCGAAAAAAAAAAATCAGGTGCTGAGCAAAATTAAAGAGGGAGAGGGTCTTGGAGTTAATAGTACACATTTTGATCCAAGTAATTTAGCAGTCACAGGTACCAAGATGTTGGTGGCAAGTTCTCCTCACGCGCTTGTGCATATGCAGCAGATTGAGGCTCCTACCAACGGTCATATTGGGACAGCTTTAGTTGGTACTTCAAATGTTGATGGTCACATGGGCAGACCAGCTTTTGCCGAGAAACCCGGCGCCTTGTCTTTTGAGTGTCCAACACGCGAGATGTCTGCCTCTTCACGTGATGCTAACAGTTATGGGCCCCGTCTTGTGCAGGGTGCACATGATAATGCTGCTTTATCTACCGGACATTTGCCTAAACCAAGTGCTATTAACAAAAATCTCGCAGACACCCATGCCACTAAATCTCTTTCTACCAATAGTTTACCTACAGTGCAAAATGTGCCTATTTGTAATGCGCCGTTGAAGGGCCTTTCCTTGCCCGAAAGTTCTGCCCATCCGAATGAACCCACTAGCAAACAGGTTGACACTAACCAAGCTAAATCTTGGACATCTCTGGTGACTCAACAGAAATCTATGGGTTTCAAGTTGAACTATATCAAGCCTCAAGAAGGAGGTAAAAGAAACCATCTGAATATCCCTAAAGAAGTCTTCATTGAAGGAAGCCATGTTTGGCAGAATACCCTGGTGGGTTATTTCATTGGGAAGAAAATCCCATTTTCATATGTTAAAAATGCTACCAATAGACTTTGGGGGAAGAATGGAATGAATGATATGGTGGCTACAGATTCAGGCTTTTATTTTTTTAAATTTAATACCGAAGCGGAATGTCTGGCTATCCTGGAAGATGGCCCATGGCATGTTAATGGTCAACCTATCATATTGAGAAAGTGGCAATCAGGGCTCACTCTCTCCAGAGAGTCCATTTCCACAATCCCAGTGTGGGTACACATCTATAATATCCCCTTGGAACTATGGAATCCTCTTGGATTAAGCCATATAGCTAGTGCTATTGGAAAGCCCCTGCATGTTGCCAAGGTTACTGCTGAAGGAAGGAGAATCTCATATGCCAGAATATGTGTTGAATTGAATGCCAAACTTGAGTTACTTAAAGAATTGGTAATAGACTTTGAGGATCCTGTTACTGGAGAATTGGAGCCTATTTACCTCCCAGTTGAGTACCAGTGGACGCCTATTCGATGTGCTAAGTGTCTGAGATTCGGACATGATTGTGCGAAACTTCCTAAAGGAAAACCCCCTGTCCAGCAGGACCCTCCTATTACTCAAACTAATCCTGAAGGTAGTTGGAAGACCAAGGACAAAGGGAAACTTATTCAAGGGGACTCCAACAATTTTTCTTCTCCAAATGTTGAGAGTACCTTTGGTGCTTCTTGTGAGACAAAACATGCTCCCCGAGGTACTACTTCCCAAGGCTCTGTGACTTTAAATCTGAATTGCAACAAGTTCTCTGCCTTAGCCACTGATACTACTACAGATGAGGACCTCAGTAGCTTTCCAGATTCTCTGGAGGCTGGGATTAAATCTCAGCTCCAAATTCCCACCAGAAGTGAATCCAATAAGGTTCATATCCAGCCTATTGAAAAGGTTTCCAGTGATCTTTCTGTGGTTGAATTATCCCAATTACCACCTCAACAGTCATATCCAAAGGAGGGTTCTCACCAAAGACCCGGATTTGCAACTCTGGATGGATCCGTTTGTTTGGACCATGGTACTCTTGGGATAGACAGAACTACATCTGCAGTTAATACCCAAATAAGTATGGATCCTGATATAGAGGAGGGCCAGATTATTGAACTATTAGCTGAAGCAGGGACCTCACAAGACAAGGATATGGAAGGTGGTGCCCCTAAGCAAATGACTCAGAAGGAGGGGATTTCTGTGGATTCCCTGCCAGCTACTCTCTCACCCCATTCTAGGGGCTCAGGTACACAAAATAAGAATAAGAACATCCTATCTAGTTCTTCAGGTACGAGGAGGCAACCCCACCGTCGGTCTTAATGATTATTAGCTGTTGGAATATAAGGGGTCTCAACCAACCCTCTAAACAATCTGAGGTTGCGAAGTTTATTTTCGATAACAATATTGATGTTCTTGGCCTTATTGAGACTAAAGTTAGGCAAATTAATGAAACTAATGTGAAATTCAATATTTTCAAAAATTGGAATTTTGTCACTAATAGCACCCCAAACTCAGTTGGGAGAATCTGGGTTGGTTGGAACCCTGATAAAATTAACTTGTGCGTCCTTAGAGCTTCTCCCCAACTCATCCATGTTAGTATTGAAACTGATGATCAGAGTATCTCTTTTGAGGCTTCTTTTGTTTATGGTTTCAATACTGGTCCGGAAAGATTGAGCCTAAGGACTGAGATGCTTACCATCTCTACTAATGCTCTTAATACTAACCAAATTTTTCTTGGTGATTTTAATGTTGTGCTCCATCCTTCTGAAATCTATGAAACCAACCATGGTTTAAATTCAGAAATTGTTGACTTCAAAACTGCTGTGAATAATATGTGCTTAACTGATCTACGTTATATTGGTGAGTTCTTTACTTGGAGTAATAGGAGATATGGCAGGCCTGATTACACCCAAAGAAAGCTTGATAGAGCGTTAGTCAACCAAAATTGGATGGACAACTTTTCTGATTCTTTTGTCCACTTCCAGGAATCAGGTATATCTGACCACTCTCCTATGGTTGCCTATATTGATAAAATTGTTAGGAGGAAAGGTCGTATGTTTAAATTTTATAATTTTTGGACTCAACTTGACAATTATTCCGAGGTTGTCTCTAATGCCTGGAACCCCAATGTGAATGGGACTGCTCAGTATCAGGTTTGTCAGAAGCTTAGATTGTTAAAACATGATTTTAAACGTTTCAGTAAGAACATGGTTGGCAAAGAGAAAATTAATATTGACCTGGCCAGGTCTGAATTGAAAAGTGTTCAATCAAACCTCCTCCTTAGGCCCCAGGATCCTTCTCTTATTTCTAAACAGGAAATTTGCATGCATAACTTTTTGGATTCTATTTGGATCGAAGAGGAAACTCTTAAACAAAAGTCTAGACTACAATGGCTTGAGGTGGGGGACAAAAACTCTAGATATTTCTTTCAACACATCAAATCTAGACGTAATAGGAAGAGAATTTGTAAACTGGAAAAGCCTGATGGTAGTTTTACTACTAATATGGATGAATCTAAAAATGAAGCTGTTAGGTATTTTCAGAGTTTACTTGGTACACGCGCTAAAAACCATTACCCAGGGAGTGAGGTTTTAAGGAGATTTATACATAAAAAAGTCCCTGAGGAGTTTTTGATTGATCTTGATAGAATTCCATCTTTGGAGGAGATCAAAACCACTTTCTTTCAGATGAATGATAATAAGGCTCCTGGCCCTGATGGGTTTAATGCCAAATTTTTCAAAACTTCTTGGCCTACCGTTGGTCCTTCCATAACTGCCTCTATCATTGAATTCTTCCAAACTGGTAATATGCTTAGGGAGTCTAACTCTACTCTTATAGCTCTGATACCCAAAGTCCCTAATCCGTCTAAGATGGGGGACTTTAGACCTATCTCCTGTTGTAATACTGTTTATAAATGCATATCTAAAATCATTGCGAACAGACTCCAAGTTATCCTCCCATCCATTATTGACCAAGCTCAGTCTGCTTTTGTCAAGGGTAGGAAAATTAGTGATAATGTTTTACTTGCTCAAGACCTGTTGAGGGACTACCATAAGGAGGGAGGTAAACCTAGAGCTGTTGCTAAGGTTGACCTCATGAAGGCTTATGATAGTGTTAGTTGGATTTTTTTGTTTGATTTACTTGATATTCTTGGTTTTCCTCCTAATTTGAAAAAATGGATTAAAGCTTGTATAACTACCCCTAGATACTCTATCAATTTCAATGGAGAATCTGTGGGTTATTTTGATGGTGCCAAGGGTATTAGGCAGGGAGACCCCATATCCCATTACCTCTTTGTTATTATTATGGATGCGTTAAGCCAACTTCTTCAATATAACATTCATAATAGTAGATTTACCTACCATGTTAAGTGTGATAAGTTGAAAATTTCCCATCTTTGCTTTGCTGATGACCTGCTTATCTTATTAAATGGTGATGTTGAGTCCGCCACTGTTATTCGGAAAACCCTTGATCAATTTTATGATTTATCTGGGCTCCAAGCCAATAATTCTAAAAGCTGTGTTTTCTTCTCTGGAATTGAGGATAATGTGGTTACTAATATGTTGTTGGTGCTCCAATTTACCAAAGGTTCACTGCCTTTACGATATCTTGGTGTTCCCTTAATCACTACTAAACTTAAGAAACAACATTGTGAGGATCTTATCACTAAAATCTGTTCTAGAGTGGATTCTTGGAAGTCTAGATTTCTTTCTTACGCTGGTAGGGCTCAACTCATTCAATCTGTTTTGACAGGTATCCAAAATTATTGGTCTGGTATGTTCATCCTTCCTAAATGTGTTCTTAAACAGGTGGATCAAGCTCTTATGAGGTTTCTTTGGAATGGTAACACTGAGAAAGGAACTGGAGCTAAGATTGCTTGGAATAATGTGTGTAGACCTAAAAAGGAGGGAGGCCTTGGTTTCAAGAATATTTTTTTAACTAATAGTATATTGAATCTTAAACATATTGGGTGTTTACTGGATCCTAGTAATAAATCCTTGTGGAAAGATTGGGTTCATATGTATATGATTAAACGTAGAAGCTTTTGGGATATTAGGGCCCCTGGCATCTGCTCTTGGTATTGGAGAAAGTTGTTGAAACTTAGGGAGGTTGTTAGACCCTTACTGACTCATAGAATTGGTAATGGAGAACAGACCTCTCTTTGGTTTGACAACTGGCTCCCCATTGGCCCTATTTTTGAGAAATACACTAGAAGAGTTGCTTATGATGTGGCCATTGATGTCTATGCTAAAGTGGCTACCATTATTAGCAGTAGTAATGATTGGAGTTGGCCTGCTGCTAACTCCATTGAAATTAATGAGATAAGAGTTATCCTTTCCAATATGTATAAGCCCTCAAACTCCCCTGATAGAATTGCATGGACTACTACTGCGAATGGGGTTTTTAATTTTACTAGTGTTTGGAATCAACTGAGAGAAACTAACCCTCTGGTTCCTTGGTATAATATTGTTTGGTTTTCAGGTTGTAGCCCCAGACAGTCTGTTGTTCTTTGGTTGGCTGTGCAAAATAGACTCTCTACTCATGACAGGATTTCCCACTTCACCCCTGGGCCTCTTGCTTGCGTTCTTTGCCATTGTCATTTGGAAACTCATACTCACCTGTTTTTTGAGTGTCCTTATTCCTGCTTTGTTTGGCAGGATCTGATGCTTAGGAGTGGTCTGGTCTGGAATGGCACTCAGTGGGATACATCTATTTTGTGGATGGCTCATCAATGGAGAGGGCAGACTCTTCACAAAGCTATACCTAAGATTTGCCTAGGAGTTGCTGTTTATGGCCTGTGGCGTGAGAGGAACTCTAGGTCTTTCAAAAATATTTTCAATCCTAAAGAGTACCTTCTGAAGACCCTCGTCTCACAAGTCAACGCCCAGATTAGGATTAGATGGAAGCGACATTCCCAAATCAATGTTATTCTTAGTCGCTGGAATTAATGGTGTTTTGCCATTTTCTTTTCTGTTTGTTTGTTTTGGCTTGAGTTGGGTTTTGACTGCCATTGTTTGAGTTTTGATTTGGCTGTTTAGTCAATCTTTTGTGATTTTTTTGTAGTGGTTCCCTTTGCCACTAGTCCTCATGCTTGCGCTCATTGTATATCCTGGGGTATGCCCCTTGTACTTTTGTACAGCTCTTTTTTGGATCTATTTACCATTTTTCCGAAAAAAAAAAAAAAAAGCTTTGGCAGCGTTGATCTCTTCTTGACCAATGGAACCCTTACCTAATTTTTTCAATTCTTGTTTAAGGATTCTGAGTTTGTGACAGACTTGAAATTGGGCAGTACCATCAACTCTTTGAGCCCAAACATTTTTAACAATATCAGAATAGTTATCTAATTTAACCCAGTAGTTATAGAATTTGAACGCTCTATGAGTTCTTATTGACTATTGACAGTTTTATATGTCAATAGGAATATCATGGCCCATCAATGCACTATAAACACTAACATATTAACTAAGAGTCACACTCCAGTGATTGAGAGTCATCACTCCATCCAATGGTAGTAAATAATGCTACAGTGTATACCAAATGAGATATCCAGACTCATCATCCACTGTGACAAGTTCTAATCATCAACGAGTAGTAATTCATATCTCTTTGGTATGTATCTCAGGCATGCATGAATTACCCTGCATGATACTTATGGACTACATCAATAATGTCATGACATATACACAAAGAAATGTAAATGTAATATCCATATATAAAATGCCAAATGTCAAATACACAATGACTGAGTTTGAGAGCACAATCCCAACAAACTCCCAGTTGCACTCATAACCCACTGCATCTAAGACCTAAATAATTTAGATGCCGATCAAAGACTTTTGGTGGCAAAGACTTTGTAAATGAATTCGCAAGATTGTCAGCTGTGGCAATCTTGGTAACAATCATATCTCTATGCTGGACTATATCTCGAATGAGATGATACTTCCTTTCTACGTTCTTTCCATTTCTGTGGTTCCTTGGCTCCTTGGACTGATCCACTGCCCCACTATAATTGACACGACTAAAAAGTTGTGCGCTCTTGTGCAACACCCAAGTGTAGGTGATCGTGCAAGTAATACTAGATAAGTCCAAGTCAATCCCACCGGGAAGGAATAGGAAGAAAATATACTAAGTTACAACCTAAAGAAAAAGAAAATATCAATATACGGGTGGAGGTTCTAATGAATCCTCCTAATCAATTAAATTAAACTAAATAATAAACTAAAGTATAAAAAACATAACTAATTAAATAGATAAATTAAAGGTGTTAGAAATACGTGAATCCACATTGATCCTAACCATCTACCATGCATACTCATTAATGTTCTATGGAGTTCATCCCTCTTCAGTATTCCGTATTTTTCTAAAGATATAGAATCAATAGCCTTTTCATGACCGAGACTATATCACACAGTTGATTTAAAATACTTGGAAGACGATTTAAAACAATGGTTATTACTTGCACTCTAAATGGTGTTAGCATTCAAAGTAGTTTTCAAAAGTCATTGAAGAAAATAGCCTTAAGGCTTTAAGTTCTAAAAACTGTTGTGACAAACTGAGCTTATAGGGACAATTTGATGACAGATTTCTAAAGCAGAAAGTCTTGGAATACTTAAAAGAATCATCTCAGGAATTAGCAGGTTCGATCGATCGAAGCGCTCTCGATCGATCGGACTGTATCATCCTTTAATCGATCGAAATGTCTTCGATCGCTTGACTATGGCTCTAATTCGATCGATCGAAATATCTTTGATTGATCAAACCCAAGGTTTCTAAAGATTGCATGGAAGAGGCTAGGAATCAATGATTCATCATCCTAATGTCTAAACTACGAAAACATGAATAAACTAATACAGAAATAGTAACCCAGAGTAATCATCACATATAAACTAATAAACAATGAAATGAAGAAAAGGAAAAGAAAACCCTGGAATAATCAAAAATAAACTTGCAATAAACTTGAAAGAAACTTGAATCTTTAATAATCTTCAATAAATCAATGGAAAAGATGAAAATAACATGAATCTAACCTAATCTACTCTTAATCTAACCCTAAAACTATCCTAAAACTGCTATTTTTCACATTGTGGAGCGTCCTCCCTTCGTCTGCCATCAAAACGACTTATTTTATAGGGTTCCTGCAGAGTTTACTCAACTTTGGGAGAAAATAAAGTTCAATCGATCGAGCTTAGTTCGAACGATCGAACTCTCAATCGATTGAACTCTCTTCAAGCCCTTGAACTTCTCTGATTTTGACAACTCTAGGCACCGATGGGAGAATGGCCATATCTTTTCAATCGAACCTCGGATTGACCTCTTGTTTGTGGCCACGTGACCCTAACTCAAAGATCTACATTTCAGATTTCTAGGAAAATCTTCCAAATTTGAAGTCTTCATTGTCAAAAATGGCATTTTCTCAGCTGCTTCCATTGTTCTCTTCACTAGAATCACTTTTCTTTAGCTTCACTTCATTGATTTATATTCTAATACCTATAAAATAATGCATAAACATATGTTTTAGAATTAACACAATAAAAATAACATTGTTATTAGAATGCACCTAAATGTAGGGACTTTGGGGATAAAAGTATGCATAACAGACCATATAATACGTTATAAATATGCACTTTTCACCTCTAATCACACCACCCAACTAGCTCGTTGCTACTCCCTAGCAATGAAGCGAACTACAACAATGTTTATTTGAACTCTAAAAATTGAAAACAAAAGAAAGTAAAAATTCTAAATCACTATTTGCAGGAATCGCGATTGCATTTAGCGTATGCAACAAGCATTTAAACCCCTAGGTTCTCCCTAGTGGATGAGTGTTGTCTCGTGAGGGTTTGCAGTGAATTTACCCACAAAATTCATATTTATGGTAATGGTTCTCGTTTAAATATTTTCAAGAAATTTTCTAATCATTTAGCTATATAGTTAAGCTCAACAATCTCATGAAACTCTCTAGTATGTCATAGCCATGCAGCACACACATTACAGTTAATCTACTATCAAAGTCATTAGAATATTCCATACCTATTAATCTTCAAGTGTGTGTGACAATAGACAACCAAAATACAAAACTTTAATTTCAAAGCTTGCATAACCTAAGATACTATCAAGACGTTCATTTTGACTCAACTCTCACCAAGATTATACTCTCAAGATGAAACCACTCCGAATTAGGTGTATAATTGTCACTCATGATATGTAAGCTATAAAGAGTAAATTTAAATGGAATCTAAGGCCTCTCATATCTAAATTGAAAAATGGTCATTTTAGTGCACCAAGTCTCATGAAATAATACTTTTCACTAGAAGAGCGAGTTACCGTGGAGAACACCCTCATTACCTTAACTTCAAATTCAATTTACCTAGATAACTAACTACATTACTAATGCATCCCTGGCAATGGTGTCAAAAACTTGACACGACTAAAAAGTTGTGCACCCTTGTGCAACACCCAAGTGTAGGTGATCGTGCAAGTAATACCGGATAAGTCCAGGTCGATCCCACAGGGAAGGAATAGGAGGAATATATACTAAGTTACAACCTAAAGAAAAAGAAAAGAAAAGAAAAGAAAATTATAGGAGCGGAAGTATACTATTAAATCCTAATTAATTAAATTAAACTAAATAATAAACTAAAGCATAAAGAAACATAACTAATGAAATAAATAAATTAAAAGTATTGGAAACACGTGAATCTATATTGATCCCAACCATCTACCAAGCATACTCATTAATGTTTTATGGAGTTCAATCCTCTTCAGTATTCCATATTTTTCTAAAGAAAAATATTCAATAGCCCTTACATGACCGGGACTACATCATCACAGTTGATTTAAAATACTTGGAAGACGGTTTAAATTAATGGTTATTACTTGCACTCTAAATGGTGTTAGCATTCAAAGTGGGACTCAAAAGTCACTGAAGAAAATAGCCTTAAGGCTTTAAGTTCTAAAAACTGTTGTGACAAACTGAGCTTATAGGGACAATTTGATGACAGATTTCTAAAATAGAAGTCTTGGAATACTCAAAAGAATCATCTCAGGAATTAGCAGGTTCGATCGATCGAAGTGCTCTCGATCGATCGGACTGTAACATCCTTCAATCGATCGAAATGTCTTCGACCGCTTGACTATGGCTCTCATTCGATTGATCGAAATATCTTCATCGATCAAGCCCAAGGATTCTAAAGATTGCATGGTAGAGGTTGGGAATCAATGATTCATCACATATTCCCAACGTCTAAACTACGGAAACATGAATAATCTAATACAAAAATAGTAACCTAGAGTAATCATAACATATAAACTAATAAGCAATGAAATAAAGAAAAGGAAAAGAAAAACCTGGAATAATCTTAAATAAACTTGAAATAAACTTGAATCTTCAATAAATCAATGGAAAAGATGAAAATAACATGAATCTAACCTAATCTACTCTTAATCTAACCCTAAAACTATCCTAAAACTGCTATTTTTCCCGTTATGGATCGTCCTCCCTTCGTCTGCCATCAAAATGACTTATTTATAGGGTTCCTACAGAGTTTACGCAACTTTGGGAGAAAATAAAGTTCAATCGATCGAGCTTAGTTCGATCGATCGAACTCTCAATCGATTGAACTCTCTTCAAGCCCTTGAACTTCTCTGATTTTGACAGCTCTGCGCACTGATGGGAGAATGGCCATATCTTTTCACTCGAATTTTAGATTGACCTCTCATTTATGGCCACGTGACCGTAACTCAAAGATCTACATTTCATATTTCTAGGAAAATCTTCCAAATCTGAAGTCTTCATTGTCAAAAATAGCGTTTTTTCAGCTTCGTCCGTTGTTATCTTCACTAGAATCACTTTTCTTTAAATTCACTTCATTGATTTACATTCTAATACCTATAAAACAATGCCAATGCATAAACATATGTTTTAGCATTAGCACAATAAAAAGAACATTGTTATTAGAATGCACCTAAATGTAGGGACTTTGGGGATAAAAGTATGCATAACAAACCATAAAATAAGTTATATATATGCACTTTTCCTCTAATCAATAATCGCAGCATAACATAATAGGTGACAGTAACGTTAGTTCCACCCTGAGTTCCATAAGGAATTTCTTTTTTTTTTTCGGAAAACGGTAAATAGATTCCAAAAAGGGGATGTACAAATGTACAAGGGGCATACCCCAGGATATTCAACAGGCACAAAGCATAAGGACAAATGGCAAGTCAAACCACAAAAAATGCCTCAAAAGGCCAAAAATGGGAACAACAAAAAGAAAACCAAACCAAGGAAAAACCAAATCAATACAAAGAAAACAGTGAGAGCAAATCAAAACAACTCCCAATTACTCTCAATTACTCCCAATTCCTAAGCAAGGCTTGAAGACGGTTGTGAGTTTTCCATTTGGTCCTGATTTGAGCATTGATTTGTGAGACAAAATTCTTCAAAAGGTGCTCTTTTGGTATAGATGAGTTCTGAAAGGTTCTTTTGTTTCTTTCCTTCCATATGCCATAAATTGTAATCCCCAAAAAAATTATGGGTATCATATGCTGAGGAGTCCTCCCCTTCCAATGCTGGATCATCCATGACACAGTATTATCCCAAGGGGTGCCATTCCAAATTAGGTTGCATCTCAGCATTAAGTCCTGCCAAATGAAATTGGAGTAAGTACACTCAAAGAAAAGATGATCATGAGAGTCCAATTGCCTCAGGCATAAAGCACATGCTAAAGGCCCTGGAGTGTAGTTACAAATTCTATCTTGTGTTGCTAGCCTTCTCTGGATAGCAAGCCATAATATAAAGTTATGTCTAGGAGAGTTCCCAGAGTACCAAACAAAATGGTGCCAAGGGACATCAGAATTAATGGGTCTAAGGTAGTTCCATACATGAGAGAAGTTATACTTGCCATTAGGAGAAGTAGTCCAAACCATTTTGTCTTGAAGTGTAGTAGGCTGATAAAAATTAGACAAAATGGCCCGAACTTCATTTAGTCCAATGGAATTAGAGGAAGGCCAATTCCATTCCAAGTGAGACACAATAGTTGCCACTTTAGCATTAGGGGCAATAGCAGCATCATAGGCAATTCGAGAGGTATACTTCTCAAATAAAGGCCCACAAGGGAGCCAATTATCATACCAAAGTGAAGTATTTAAGCCATTACCGATTTTATGTTTGATTAAAGGCCTAGCTATACTCCTAAGCTTTAATAGCTTTCTCCAATACCAAGAGCATTGTCCAGGGGCTTTCACCTCCCAAATGCTTTTGGATTTGAGCATGTACATGTGGATCCACTTTTTCCATAACGAGTTATTAGAAGGGTCAAGAATACTCCCTAAATGTTTCAGATTGAGCACTGTGTTCGTAAGGAAAATGTCCTTTAGACCGAGGCCTCCCTCTTCTTTGGGTTTACAAACATTCACCCAAGCAATTTTAGCACCGTGTATTCTTTCAGTTCCTCCACTCCAAAGGAATCTGTTCATACATTGTTCCACCTGTTTAAGCACACTTTTTGGTAATATAAACATTCCAGACCAAAAAAGTTGAATCCCAGATAACACAGAACGGATAAGTTGAGTCCTACCAGCAAAGGAAAGAAATTTGGATTTCCAAGAGTTAATACGAGAACAAATTTTAGAAATAAGCTCTTCACAATGGCATTTCTTTAATTTAGTGGTAATCAAAGGAACACCTAAATATTTTAAGGGAAAACTCCCTTTAGAAAAATGGAGTTCACTTAACAAATCAGTGGCCAAGTTATCATCAACCCCTGATAAGAAAAGACAGCTTTTAGTATTATTAGCTTGCAAGCCAGAAATATCATAAAATTGATTCAAAGTATGTCTTATAAGTTTTGCTGACTCCAAGTCCCCATTTAAAAGAATAATTAAGTCATCAGCGAAGCAAAGATGTGAGATTTTCATTTTGTCGCATTTTTAGTGGAAAGAAAAGGAACTATTCTGGATGTTAGAATGTAGAAGTTGGCTCAAAGCATCCATAATGATTACAAAAAAGGTAAGGGGACATGGGATCACCCTGCCTAAGACCTTTTGCTCCATCAAAGTATCCCACTGATTCACCATTAAAATTAATGGAATACCTTGGAGTAGATATACAAGCTTTGATCCATTTTCTCAATAAAGGAGGAAAACCTAAAATACTAAGAAGATCAAAAAGGAAACTCCAATTAACATGGTCATATGCTTTCATAAGATCCACCTTGGCGGCAGCCCGAGGTTTACCTCTAGTTTTATGGTAATCTCTTAAAAGATCTTGAGCAAGTAAAACATTGTCACTAATTTTCCTCCCTTTGACAAAGACTGATTGAGCTTGATCAATAATAGAGGGAAGAACCATTTGGAGTTTATTAGCAATGATTTTCGAAATGCATTTGTAGATTGTATTACAACAAGATATTGGCCTAAAGTCCCCCATCTTAGAAGGATTGGGGACTTTAGGAATCAAAGCGATAATAGTTGCATTAGACTCTCTAAGCATTTCTCCGGTGGTGAAAAATTCAGTAATAGCAGATATGACATTAGATCCCACAATGTGCCAAGACTGTCTAAAAAAATAGGCATTAAAACCATCCGGACCCGGAGCTTTGTTGTCATGTAATGAGAAAAAAACATCTTTAATCTCTTCAGAGGTGGGAACACTATCAAGACTCATCACAAGGTTCTCAGGTATCCTCTTATGGATAAATTGACTTAAAGTAGCAATACCCGGGTAAGAATTTGTAGCAGAAGTACCCATGAGAGTTTTGAAATATCTAACAGCTTCATTTTTTGCATCTTCAATATTACAAGTAAACTGGCCATTAGGTTTTTCCAATTTGAAAATTCTATTCCTATTCCTTCTCTCTTTGATATAATTAAAGAAATATCTAGAATTTTTATCACCTCCCTCTAACCATTGAATTCTAGATTTCTGTTTGAGTGTCTCTTCTTCAATCCAAATAGAGTCAAGGAAAAGTTTCATGCAAACTTTTTGCTTGGTTAAAAGATTAGTGTCATAAGGATTTTGAAGAAGTTCAGATTGGACATTCTCCAACTCTTCTCTTGCTTTGTCAGCTTGAAGTTTTTCCTTACCATAAAACTTTTTGCTAAACTTTTTTAACTCATGTTTGACAATTCTAAGTTTGTGGCAAATTTGGTACTGGAGAGTGCCGCTAACATTGGAGTTCCAGGCTTGGGAAACCACTTCAGAGTAGTTATCAAGTTGAGTCCAAAAGTTATAGAATTTAAAGGATCTACCCTTCTTGCTAGCTTTTCTATCAAGATAAGTAATAATAGATGAATGATCAGAGATACCTGGCTTGTGGAAGTGAGTAAAAGCATCAGGAAAATTATCCAGCCAGGCTTGGTTAACTAATACTCTGTCTAATTTCCTTTCTGTAAAGTCAGGTTTCCCATATCTCCTATTACACCAAGTGAAAAACTCCCCAGAATATCGCAGATCAGACAGACAGAGGTGGTTCACACATTCAGTAAATTCATTAATTTCAGAATTCAGGCAAACATTGGCATCAGAAATCTCATTGGTATTCAAAACAACATTAAAGTCCCCCAAAACAATGTGATTTGGATTGGTTGAATGACTAGATCTAGAAATAGATTTCAGGGTAGCCCAAAGATTAACTCTTTCAGGGCCAGTGTTTGCTCCATAAATAAAAGACGCTTCAAAGGCTATGCTTTGGTCATCATTTTCAATAAGAGTATGAATAACTTGGGGGGTGGTTTTAAGGATAGAAAGTTTAACTTTATCAGGATTCCAACCAACCCAAATTCTACCAACAAATGTGGTAGTACTATTGGTAACAAGGTTCCAATTTTTAAAAATGTTTCTTTTGATCAAATCTTCATTAGACTGTCTAACTTTGGTTTCAACAATACCAATAACATCAAGATTATTTTGAAAAATAAATTTAGCAACCTCAAATTGTTTAGAGGGTTGGTTGAGACCCCTTATATTCCAGCAGCTTATAATCATTAATTTCTTTTATGAGGTTTTTTCCTCCTTCCTGAGGACGATCCTTTTCTATTCCTTATACCAGGGCTAATACCATTCTGAATTTTATTAACAGGGGAGACAAGAGGAGAGATCTGACCTGAGTCCAGATAGAGAGCATCCTTCTGTGAGGAGGATAGATATGAGGCAGATTCATTGGCTTCCTCTATCATTGCCTGTTCCTGACAATCCTTATCATCTGCATAGTTCTGCTGCCCAGAATTAGAGGTTTGCTGAGATGGTATTTCTTCCACCAAATTTGTGCTTAGAGAATTCAGAGAAATGTTAGCTTGTTCTTTCTTTTCCACAACTAAAATCTCAACATTTTGAAATTTAAAAGCTTGGTCCTGAGTATCTACAATCTTCATGGAATTATTATCTTCACAAGAATTGATAGTTGCTATTACACCTTGAACATCCTCCTTAATTAAAGGAGCTGATCTATCACTAGAAATTTGTGAATCCTCTACGGTGGGTAATATAACATTTGGACCTTTGGTTAGAACAGGTGCTCCTTCCATCGCATAAGCTGGCAGAACTGTTGGATCATCTTCCTCATTGACTACTTCCAAGGAGGAGAACCTATTACTCTTCAAAGCCAGACTCTTGGGACTGACAGGAGCATAAGAATTCAAGTGAATATCTGAAATTATATCAGTTTTGGCAGTGTCTTTAGTAATACCAAATGTGGGTTCATGCATAGTAGCCGGACTTGATGTAGTGCCTGTTTTTTCAACTCCACTGAACTTGCCCTTATTTTTGGTTTGCCATGCATCTGCAGTATTTTCTTGAGTAACAGGAGGAGCTTTCTGGGCCTGGATTGGAGCTTTAGGTAGTTTAGCACAATCGTGGCCAAATTTCTTGCATTTTGCACAACGAATGGGATTCCATTGGTATTGAATTGGAAGGTAAATGGGCTCAATTTCACCAGTAAGAGGGTCTTCAAAATCAATCACAAGCTCTTTAAGTAACTCATGTTTGGCATTGAGCTCAATGCATATTCGAGCATATGAGATTCGTCTTCCGTCAGCAGTGACTTTAGCTACATGCAGAGGTTTCCCTATAGCACTTGCTATATGGCTTAACCCCAAAGGGTTCCACAGTTCCAGTGGAATATTATAAATATGAACCCACACCAGAATTGTGGATATCGCCTCCCTGGAGAGAGTAAGGCCAGACTGCCATTTCCTCAAAATAATTGGTTGTCCACTCACATGCCATGGACCTCCTTCAAGACTAGCCAAACATCCTCTTCACTATTGAATTTAAAGAAGAAAAGGCCTGAATCAGTGGCTACCATATCATGCAGACCCTTTTTCCCCATAATCTTTCTGTAGCATTCTTGACAAATGAGAAAGGAATTTTCTTCCCAATGAAATACCCAACTAATGTGTTATGCCAAGCATGACTTCCTTCTATGTACACCTCCTTTGGGATACTGAGGTGCTGATTTCTATCTCCTTCCCGAGGTTTTATGTAATTCAGCTTAAAGCCTAGAGAATTCTGGGGAGTAACCAAGGAAGCCCAAGTCTTGGTGTTGTTAAGCTCAATCTAATTTGTAGCAGGCAGCTTCTCTGAACTTACAAGTGGGGGACCATGCAGTTTGGTTGTAGAGGAAGTAGGAACAGAGGTGGGAGTACTCTTGTGGGTGGTAGAGCTGTCCACGTGAGTGGAATACAAATCCACATTAGCAAGAGATAAAGTTGGTTGGTGGGCCCCTATATGCGAGTCATTAACTATAGGAGAAGATGAATTAAAAATTGGAGAATGTAAGGGAGACACATCTCCGGATTTTAAGGGTAAGGGGTAGGTAACCTTTTGACTCACTGTTGATGCATTGGAGTATGTGGGCTCAAGGGCAAGGCTCAAGTGGCATGTTGCTGAATTTTGGAGGTTTGATGCAGTGGACAAAGCGCCGGGTAATAGGGAAAAGTGGGGTATGCCCATGTGCTTGTCAGCCTCAAAAGACCCGGCCTTGGTGCTTGTGCCCACCATGTTGCGTGTAGGGGCAACAAATCCAGCTTGCGCTGCACTGTCCAAGCCAGGATTTTGTACAGCACTGTTGGCAAAAATCTGCCCTTTGGCTTCACTCCCACTTACCACGCGTGTAACCGAAGTGGGAGCCTCAGGACATTGAGAGGCCACATCACCGGAAATTGCGGATAAAGAAAGACTACCCATGTGCTTGTCATCTGCAACATGACCGTTGGGGCTCGCACACGCGCCAAACACCTTGGGCCCAGTGTTAGACAACTTAGAGAGATCACAAGAAGAATTTTCAGAAAAATTTGTTTGATTCTCTAAAGAATGGGCTGACACATTAAGAACAGTATGAGCAGTAGAAACCTCACAGTTTTTTGAATTAACAGAAATAGGGAGATGGGCTCCTGGGCAGATATCAAAATTTTCAAACTGAGTTTCCCTCCAGCTATTACTTCCTCTAGAATTGCCCCTCCCTCCCCTACTACCATTACCCCGTAAAGGGGTGTTATTAGCAAGGGAAAGCCCCCTCTTTGAAGAAGAGTAACCAGGATGGGAAACAAAGGCCTGACCCTGATTTTCATTCTTCACAGCAAGAAGGGCACGAAGTTGTGTATTCTCTTCCACTAACTTAGAATTTATTCTAATTGAAGCTTCATAGCCCACCTTGAGCGGATGATCTATAGACAACTCTTCATCATCTTCATCAGTCTCTGGATCAAATTCATTGGTAACAAGAGCCTTTCTATTGTTGCCACCAAAGACACCATTAGATTCAATTCCCCTCATAGCACTCTTAGTAGCATTGAGGGGGGTTGAATCCAATGTAGTATATGGATCCCCTTTAATCTGTGTAGCAGCAATCATAGGACTTATACAGACAGGCTTGGTGGCCACAGTTTCCATAGAGGCTTTCATTTTCCTTCTGAGAATCTCCTTAGAGTCTTGAAGGGATCTGAAGGAGACTCCATCCACTAGACCACTCTCCTCTGCTCCAATGGTTTTCGGATCCACCAATTCCTCTGGGATTTCCAGTTCTTCTTCACTTAAAGAGCCAACATTTATGTCTGACCCAATCAGATGATCAACAATGGAAACATTTGGGTCACCAGAAATGGTAAAGACCCCATCATCACTTATCTTACTCATAATAGACTGTGAAGGATTAGAAATAATAAAACCAACTGAATCAGCATCTATACTTGCAGAGTTAGAAATATCCTTGTTAACTTGACTTTTCATTCTGAACCAATAGAAGAGAACAAAAATAGATGGGGATGGAGGGGGATGGGAGGAAAGAAGTGAAGAAAGGAAGTGAGACAAAGAGGCTGAGGATGATGAAAAACCAAGATTAACCAAATTCTAGAGAGAAAGCAGACTTTCTCTCTCTAGACATACTTTCTGAATTCTCCATAAGGAATTTCTTGAGCCAAACAGCTGACCTTTGTGACTTCACAAGTAGCCACACACTCGGCTTCTATAGTTAAGTCTGTAATGCATTTCTGTTTAATGCTCCTCCAACTAACAACACCACCTTCGAGGGTAAAAAGATGTTCGGATGTTGACTTCCTCGAATCATTATCTGACAAAAAGTCAGAGTCAGTGTATCCTACTAGAATCAACACATTTCTGCCATACATAAGCATGTATTCTTTAGTCCTTCTCATGTACTTAAGAATGTGCTTGATGGCTGTCGAGTGCTTTGGACCTGGATTCGACTGATACCTACTGACCATGTAAATGGCAAAGCAGATATCTGGTCTAGTGCATAATATCGCATACATGAGACTTCCCACTGCCGAGGCATAGGGAATTCCCACCATCCAATTCCTCTCTTCTTGTGTCTTAGGACACTGGTCCTTGGAGAACGCTAAACCTTTCTTGAAATTATCCATGGAAAATCTAGTTAGTACCTTTTCGATATAACCAGCTTAAGATTATCCCATTATCTTTCGCTTACGATCTCGAAAGAGCTTTATCCCAAGTGTTGGGATTGTGCCCTCAAACCATTACTTTATGTATAAGACATTGGTATTTTAATATATAGATATCAGCTTTACATTTCATTATATATGTTTCTTTCATGAGATCACTATTCATCCTTAAGTATCATAGTAAGTAATTCGTGTGTGTACGAGACACATACAAGTGAGATACGAATTACTATTTTTTTTTTCGGAAAAAAGGGTGAAAGATACAAATTACTATTCTTTGATACTTAGAATTTATCACAGTGGATGATGAAACTGGATATCTCATCAGGTTTATACTATGGCATGATTAGCTACCATTAGATGGAGTGATGAATCCCAATCACTAGAGTATGACTCTTAGTTTATATGCTAGTGCTTATAGTGCATTGATGGACCATAAGCCTTCTTTTTTCGGAAAAAGGTAAATCAATTCCAAAAAAGAGGGAAAGTACAAATGTACAAGGGGCATACCCCAGGATATACAATGAAGCTCAGCAGGAGGAGTAGTGACGAATCACTAAAACTAGCAAATTAAACTTGACAACAAAAGAGAGTCACACTATTAACAATACAACATGGCCAACTTAAGTCCAAGGACTAACAATTAAATCAAGTTGGGGGTGGAGCTTCCATTGAGATCTTATTTGAATATTAATTTGAGACACTTCTTTAAAAAGTCCTGGACAACTGTGGGTCCTGCTGTTACGGCAGCCATCCAAGAATTTTTTCAAACAGGTGAAATGCTTCGTGAATCTAATACTACTATCATAGCTCTCATTCCTAAAGTTCCTAACCCCTCAAAGATGGGGGAGTTTAGGCCTATCTCTTGCTGTAACACGGTATATAAATGTATATCAAAGATTATTGCAAATAGGCTCCAAACTATCCTCCCATCCATTATTGACCAAGCACAATCTGCTTTTGTCAAAGGAAGGAAAATTAGTGATAACGTTCTGTTAGCTCAAGACTTGTTAAGGGACTACCACAAAATTGGAGGTAAACCTAGAGTAGCAGCCAAGGTTGATCTCATGAAAGCCTATGATAGTGTGAATTGGACATTTCTGTTTGATCTACTGGATTGCCTTGGTTTCCCTGCTAATTTGAAAAAAATGGATTAAAGCTTGTATTACTACTCCCAAATACTCCATTAATTTCAATGGTGAGTCTGTGGGTTATTTTGATGGAGCTAAGGGGCTTAGGCAAGGTGACCCTATCTCTCCCTATTTGTTTGTTCTTGTTATGGAGGCCCTTAGCCAGCTCCTCTACCATAACACACAAAATGGGTCTTTTAAGTTTCACTGGAAATGTGATAAACTAAAAATCTCTCACCTTTGCTTTACAGATGATTTAATTATCCTACTTAATGGTGATGTTGAGTCTGCCAAGTTGATTAGAACAACTTTAAATCAATTCTATGATTTTTCAGGTCTTCAGGCTAATAATGCTAAAAGTTGTGTGTTTTTTTCTGGTCTTGAAGACCAGCTGGCTAGTGATATTCAAAGGGAAATACAATTCTCTAAAGGAAATTTACCTATGAGATATCTTGGAGTTCCCCTTATCACTACTAAATTGAAAAAGTATCATTGTGAAGACCTTGTAAACAAAATCTGTGCTAGAATCAGTTCATGGAAGTCTAAGCTTTTGTCTTATGCTGGCAGGGCTCAATTGATCCAATTAGTCTTGTCTGGGATCCAACAATTTTGGTCTGGGATGTTTATTCTGCCTAAAAGTGTTCTTAAACAGGTGGAGCAAGCGTTAAGGAGATTTCTTTGGACTGGGGATACTGAAAAGGGACAGGGAACCAAAGTTGCTTGGACAAAAATCTGCAAGCCTAAGAAAGAGGGAGGATTGGGTTTTAAAGACATTTATCTGACTAATACTATTCTTAATTTTAAGCATATTGGAAATCTCCTTGACCCAAAAAATAACTCTCTTTGGAAAGCATGGGTGCATTTATATATGATAAAATCTAAAAGCTTTTGGGCTATCAAAGCCCTAGCCCAATGTTCTTGGTATTGGAGAAAGTTATTGAAACTAAGGGAAAGTGTTAGACCATTAATACTTCACAAAATTGGTAATGGTCAGCATACGTCCCTTTGGTTTGATAACTGGCTCCCTTGTGGACCGCTGTTTGAGAAATATTATAGGATTGCTTATGATGCTGCAATTGATGTGAATGTGAAGGTGGCAACTATTGTAAGAAATTCTAATTGGGCTTGGCCAACGTCAAATTCCATTGGACTTAATGAAGTTCGAGCTACTCTGTTAACTTTGTATAAACCGAATGGTATGACTGATAGTATCTCTTGGACTACATCTCCGGATGGGAAATATAATTTTGCACATATATGGGATCATCTGAGGGATGTATCACCTATGGTCCCTTGGTATAAACTGGTTTGGTTATCAGGATGTACACCTAGGCACAAATTCTTATTATGGATTGCTGTCCAAAATAGATTGGCAACACATGATAGGATCTATCATTATACTTCTGGACCTCTTGCTTGTGTTTTTTTGTCATTGTCATTTGGAAACCCATAACCACTTATTTTTCGAATGTCCTTTTTCTTCCTTTGTTTGGTAGGACCTCATGCTTAGATGTGGGCTTGTTTGGAACAGATCTGACTGGGACACCACAGTACTATGGTTGGCACAAAAATGGACAAGTAAGAGAATCCAACATGCTTTACCAAAAATCTGCCTTGGAGTTGCAGTCTACGGCCTATGGAGAGAAAGGAATTATAGGACTTCAACAGCAAATCTACACCAAAGGAAATGTTGCTCCAAAACATGGTGTCACAAATTCAAAATCATATTCGGTCTAAGTGGAAACAACATTCTCAACTAGCCGCTCTTGTTCTACCATGGACATAAATTAATGTGATCTTGTAAGGTTGATTGGGTTTTGCGGGACCTTTGTTGACTCTTTGTATTGATTGTCTAATGCTTTTAGTGAGTAGCTATATTAGCTACTAGTCCTTTTGCTGTGCTTTGTTGTCTATCCTGGGGTATGCCCCTTGTCTTTTGTACATCCTTTTT
Source organism: Hydrangea macrophylla (assembly GCA_033977485.1). Lineage (NCBI taxonomy): Eukaryota > Viridiplantae > Streptophyta > Magnoliopsida > Cornales > Hydrangeaceae > Hydrangea > Hydrangea macrophylla. Next base: position 46,611,873 of record CM066986.1, read on the forward strand.
TTGGAATATATTTACCACTTTTCGAAGAAAAAAAATTTGAGACAGAAAATCAGCTCTAGAATTACTTCTTGGACCTCTAAATTCCTCTCTTATGCTGGCAGGCTGCAACTTATCCAATCTGTCCTTACAGGAATACAAAATTATTGGGCTGCCATGCATACAAAATTATTGGGCTGCCATGTTTATTCTTCCTAAGAGTGGAAAATGGGTTAGAGAGAGAAGCTCCTCCTTCTCTCTAAAACTTGTCTCTTCTCTTCTCTCTCTTTTCAATGCCAAAGATGGGTTCTAATAAGAAGACAAGGGATCATGTTAAATCTAAGGCTGCTGGTTCTTCAATTCCCTTGGTTACACATGGTGAGCATACAAATGTTCCATATACTACTGGAGTTTCATCAGTTTTGGGTATTATTGCTCCAGATCTAGAGAGTAAATACTCTCTCAAAGGAGATGGTTCAGTGATACTTAAAGATGGATCCATCTCTGATGGGAAGGTCCATGTTCTCAATGTTGCTAAACCAGTCATTGTGGCTAAACCCACTAGATCTATTAGTCTTTCTGATAATCAAGGAAGGATGGAATATGTTCTAAATAATGCTACATCAACATCTCTTGTTACCAATGAACCTATATCTTCTGTCTTGCCTAATGCTCATGGTTTCTCTGATGAGGACCTTGAACTTGATGAAGATTGGGAAGTCCAGGAAGATTTTGAGGGTGAAAGGTCTGTCCATGGTATCAACTTCAAATCACTTCAGGATTCAAATGAAATCCTTAAAAGGAAGAAGCAAATTGCTACCTTCAATGTAAGCTCTGTGGTTAATACTCCATATTCCAATGAATTAATGCAGAGTCATACTAAGATCCAGATTGAAGAATCAAAACAGATTGATACTTGTGCTACCATTGAGAAAGTTCAAGGTGAGAATTCCATGGGTACATGCTCTCACAATGGGAAGGAAGATCATTCACCATCTATTGCAGGCAATGGTGATGGGAGTAAGGCCAATCTGGGTAATATGGAAAATATTGAATGTATTGCCTCTATTTTGAATGCAGAACAAGACCCTAGAGAAGGCAATCTTGGTTTTGAATACCAAAATAGTTTGCTGGAATCTAATGAAAGTTTGAAGCAAAGTCTTGTAGGTGCTCATATTGAAAATCAACGATTGAAACAATTATTGACTGCTAAGCAGGTTGTTCAACCAGGAAATTCTGACCCTCAAGCTGCATATACCAACCAGTGGAATCATAAATTGGATAGTACAATGTTTGATCCTCCAAATCAAACTTCCACGGTTCCCAATCTGTTTAAGGAGAGTGTGCATTACGCGCCTCCCAACGGTCAGAATTCGAGTTTCATGGAGCTGCACAAGCCAGCTATGTATCACGTGGGCTCTGCACCTCTTCCCTTAAATCCCGGCTTTACAATTGACAATCACATGGGCAACACAGCCCTTCCCATTAAACCCGGCGCCTTGTCCCATGTACATGCCACTCACTATGCTAAGTCTATTCTTCAGGATAATTGTGGCCCAAGGGGAGATATATCCCACGCAGTTAATCACATGGGCAGCTTTGCCTCTCCCCCAAAACCCGGCGCATTGTCTCTTGTTGGACCCACTCAGCAAATACCTCCAGCTTGCCAGATTAATAGTGGGGTTATATCCCGCAAGGCAATCCATACTGTTGAACCCACTATTTCAAGTGGGCTGACCAGTGGGCCATCTCTCATTCAGAAAAGCTCTCATACTCATACGTCTAACTCTAAATTTGGGCCGAAACCAGTCTCAGGCCCCACTCAAGCTAATAGTTGGGCTTCCATTCTTCAGACTAAAATTGCAGCGGGCATTAAATTGAGCTACATCAAGCCTAACAGGGAAATGCAACGTATCAAGATCAAATTACCACAAGACTTAGCTGATTCGGGTAGCAAGGCATGGGACTCTACATTGGTGGGATACTTCATTGGGAAAAAACTACCATATTCGTTGGTTAAGAATTCTTCCAGTAGACTTTGGGGTAAAGCTGGATTGCATGATATGCTAGCGACTGAATCTAGGTATTTCTTTTTTAAATTCAACTCTAGTGATGAAAGGGATGCTGTTTTGGAGGGGGGCCCTTGGCATATGGCAGGCCAGCCTATTATCCTTAGGAATTGGCAACCAGGTATGGAGTTAACAAAGGAAGCCCAATCTACTATACCTATCTGGGTTAACATTTACAACATCCCTCTCGAGTACTGGAATTCCGAAGGCTTCAGTTACATAGCTAGTGCAGTGGGGAAACCACTTCATGTGCACAGGATGACAGCAGGAGGCCGTAGAATTTCTTATGCCAGAATATGTGTTGAAATTGATGCTGAGTATGAATTAGTTAAAGACTTTGACATTGAAGTTGCTGATCCCATCAGTGGGGAGCCAGTTCTGATTAATATTAAGGTTGAATATCAATGGAGCCCTATTCGATGTGCCAAATGCAAAAAATTTGGCCATGATTGTGCCAAAATACATAAACCTCAATCAATTCCTATTCCTGCCCGTAAAATCAGGACAGATCAGGGGGAAGGAGTATGGATGCTGAGGGAAAAAGGGAAAACTATTGTAGACCAGTCCTCTTTCTCTGATGTGCAACAAACTAGCAGTGATATTGCAGTACAACCAGGAATGAATACTATTCCGTATCAGATTGTGAATCAACCTCAGACTGATGGCAAACTAAGTGCAACTACTGATCAACAAGAGCAATTGCCAGATGATACGATATCACAGCCCCCCATCCATGTGAATTCCCAAGACAATCATACCCTTAAAGGGGAAGATCCCTCTACTAGCGAAGGTACTTATGTGAACATTGGAACACCTAAAGTACTTAAAGAACAAAATCTACAAACTTTGGAGGATTCTACTAGCACCATAGAGATTTTGACCCAGAACAAAATTCCTGGGGATACACATATAGATCATACACTTGTGAAAGGTTACCAGCCATATCACCATAATGGCAATACAGCTGTGTTATTGGATGAGAATGTGTCTTCAGACCAATCTGAAGAAGATTTACCAGGATCGGATCTTTCCAATTCTCCATCTCAGGTTTCTCCTTTCCCTTCTTCTTCTAATTCTCATCCAAAAATTCTTAACAAACAAGGTAAGAAGAACAAGAAGAGCGGTTCTTCAAGTAGAAAGAAACACCCCTTTAGACGTACTTAATGATAATTGGTTGTTGGAATATAAGGGGTCTCAACAGTTCTTCTAAGCAAATGGAAATTTCTAAATTTGTTAAGTTAAACCACTTAGATATTTTGGGGATCACTGAATCCAAGGTTAGGGTGCCGAACCAAGATGTTATACAAAATCGTATGCTTCCGAACTGGAACTTTGCTACAAACAGCCTTCCTAATTCTGTTGATAGAATTTGGGTCGGTTGGAATCCTAATAAAGTTTCCTTAAGTGTTCTGAAGAATACTAGGCAGATTATCCACGTGCTTATCAAAGACCTTAATAACTCTTTATTATTTGAAGCTTCTTTTGTGTATGGTTTTAACACTGTCCAAGAGAGGAGATGCCTTTGGGCTGATCTCAATGCTATTTCAGTCTCTAGTGGTGCTATTCCCTGGATTACCCTTGGGGATTTCAATGCTGTTCTCAACTCTAAAGAAAAATTTGGGGGTAATCCTGGAAGAGACCAAGGGGCTGAGGAATTTAACACTTGTGTGAATACCTCCTGCCTTGTAGATCTCAGATTCACAGGTATCTTCTTCACTTGGAGTAACAGCCGTTACAAGGAGAAATTGGATAGAGCACTTGTCAATCAAGGTTGGCTTGGCCAATTCCCGTCAGCTTATGCAGAGTTTCTTCCTTCTGGTATCTCTGATCATTCTCCTTTTCTTGTTAGATTGAATAATGCCAGTCAAAAGAAAGGCCATCCCTTTAAGTTCTATAACTATTGGACTTCTTTGGACAAGTTTAAAGATTTGGTTAATAATTCTTGGGTTAGAAATGTTGAAGGAAACTACCAATTCCAATTATGTCATAAACTTAGGAACCTCAAATCTGAGCTCAAAAAATTTTCTAAAGATTCTATTGGTAGAGAAAAACTTAATGCGGATATTGCTAGGGGAAACCTTATGCACTGTCAAAGACTCCTGGATGAGCACCCCCAAGACTTAAACTTAAAAAATCAGGAACGTCACCTCATGCAATGTTTCTTAGAGGCTATTCGTGTGGAGGAGGAAGTGTTGAGACAAAAATCTAGAGTCCAATGGCTTGAAGCGGGGGATAGGAACACCTCCTTCTTTCATCAGTCTATCAAGAACCGTAGAAACAGGAAACGGATAGTGTCCCTTCTTTTACCCAATGGGAATCAGACCCATAATGAAAAGGAAGCACATATTGAAGCCATTAGGTACTTTAAGTCCATGCTTGGCTCCCCTGCCACTAACAACTATCCAGGCATTAATGTGCTCAGAAAGATTATCCACAAAAGGGTCCCCTCTAATGCTTATTCTTTTATGGATCATATTCCTAGCAATGATGAGATCAAAGATGCTATGTTTAGCATCCATAGTAACAAAGCCCCGGGTCCTGATGGTTATAATGCTCATTTCTTTAAAGAGACATGGAATATCACCGGTACGCTTGTTACTCAAGCTATCAAAGAATTTTTCACCCAAGGAGAACTTTTAAGAGAGTCTAATGCAACCATAATTGCTCTTATTCCTAAAATTGCTAATCCTTCTAAAATGAGCGACTTTAGACCGATTTCGTGTTGCAACACTATTTATAAATGTATATCTAAAATTATTTCCAAAAGAATCCAACTGATCTTACCCGATCTTGTGGATAATGCTCAATCGGCTTTTATTAAAGGGCGGAAGATAAGTGATAATATTCTTCTAGCTCAGGATCTCATGAGAGACTACCACAAATCGATAGGTCACCCTCGTGCGGCAGCTAAGATTGATCTTATGAAAGCCTATGATAGTGTTAGTTGGAGGTTTTTACTGGACTTAATTGACGTTTTGGGATTTCCTCCCAAAATGCAAATTTGGATTAAAAATTGTGTGACTAGTACTAAATACTCCATTAACTTTAATGGGGAATCTATTGGGTACTTTGATGGGGCCAAGGGTCTTAGACAAGGGGATCCTCTTTCCCCCTATCTGTTTGTTCTTGTGATGGACACCTTAAGTCAATTGATTAAACTTAATATTCAAGGATCTTCCCACTTCAAATATCATTGGAAATGTGATAAGCTGAGTATTTCCCACCTTTGCTTTGCTGATGATCTTTTATTATTGTTTCATGGTGATGAAGAATCAGCTCATCTCATGAAGAACACTCTTACTCAGTTCTATGAGCTCACTGGCTTAATTACTAATACAAGTAAGAGCTGTTTATTTACTTCTGGTATTGAGGATAATGTTGCTAATTCCATATGCCATATTTTCCAAGCTACTATTGGAGCTCTTCCTCTTAAGTATCTTGGTGTTCCTCTTATTACTTCTAGACTTAAAAAAGGGGATTGTAATGAGCTTATTGATAAAATTAGTTCTAGAATAACGTCTTGGACTTCTAAATGCCTCTCTTATGCAGGTCGATTACAATTAATTCAGTCTGTGATAGCAGGTGTTCAAAACTATTGGTCTGGTATGTTCATTCTTCCCAAGAGTGTCATCAAGGAAGTCGAGAAAATTGTTAGGAGATTTCTTTGGTCTGGAGGCATTGAGAAAGCCCATGGAGCTAAGGTAGCTTGGGACATTGTTTGTACCCCTAAAGAGGAAGGGGGTTTGGGTTTGAAAAATCTTGTCCAACTCAATAAAGCCCTGAATTTAAAACACATTTGGTCCCTTTTCTCTCCGGGGACACGATCTCTTTGGGCCGATTGGGTTAAAACGTATCTCTTAAAAGATAAAAGCTTTTGGGTTGTTAAGCCCCCTGCTCAGAGCTCGTGGTATTGGAGGAAACTCCTTAACCTTAGAGACATGGCTAGGCCCTTGTTTTTTTTTCGGAAAAAATGGCTAGGCCCTTGTTGAAACATAAAATTGGTAATGGTTGTGGTACATTTTTATGGTATGATAATTGGCACCCTTTAGGTCCTCTATTGGATAAGTTTAATACAAGAGTTATTTATGATGTTGCCATCCCCTTAAATGCAAAAGTTAAAGATATCATTGTGGATGGGGAGTGGCAATGGCCCCTTACTAACACGTTAGAGCTCATGGAGATCCGGGACCACATGTCTGAATTATCTCTCCCTTCTGATAGTAGTGATAGATCCATTTGGATTCCCTCTCCCAATGGGAAGTTTAAGCTTGCCCATACTTGGGACCATATTAGAGAAGTTTGCCCTAAGGTTCCTTGGCATCGTCTTGTCTGGTTCCCTGGGAATATCCCTAGACATAGTTTCATCTTTTGGTTGGCTGTTATTAACAGATTATCTACTCATGATCGGATCTTTCACTTCACACCTGGGCCTTTGGCTTGTGTTTTATGCCACCAAGGTATGGAATCACATGAACATTTATTTTTTGGTTGCTCTTACTCTTCTTTCATTTGGCAGGGCATATTGCACCGGTTGGAGATACCTACCCACACTTCCCATTGGAGCTCTTTGGTGGTTTGGGCTGCTAGGACTTGGCAGAAGAATATTCCCAACCACATCATCCCAAAAATGTGCCTTGGCTTGGCGGTCTATAACATTTGGAAAGAAAGAAATGCACGTACCTTCAAATGTGAAGCCAACACTAAAGAAAGAATCCTTGAGCAGATCTACCTTCAGATCATTATGCAAATCCAAATTAAGTGGAGAAATGATCCTCATCTCCCAAACTATGTTGCTAGATGGTTGTAATTTATTTTTTTTTTTTTTTTTTTTTTTTTTTTTTTTTTTAGCGTTGTTGGTTTTCCTTCCTAGTTTTTGTAGGAGGCTTTGCTGATTTGACACTTTGCGATTTCCTGTGCTCTACTGTCTCTGCTTAGGGGGGTCGCTTGTTTCTCCTCGGTTTGGAGGGCTTTTGGTTGGTGGGCCTTTCTCTTGGCCATGGTCATTGATTGATTCCCATTCGTTGTTGCAACGTCTGATGCTTTTTGTGCTGATCGTATAGCCTGGGGTATGCCCCTTGTATTTTGTACAGTGCCGCTTGGCTTTTTCTTTTATTGATTAACCATTTTCCGAAAAAAAAAAAAATTTGAGACACCAAATTTAGTAGCAACTGTTCTTTTGGGGTGTAGCACACGGTAAACGTCCTCTTGTTCCTCTCTCTCCATAGGCCATAAATTGCAACACCGAGGCAAATTTTAGGTATAGCAAGATGAACCTCTCTCCCTTGCCAATGTTGTGCTATCCATAACACCGTGGTATCCCAATCTGTGCTATGCCAATTAAGTCCACACCTATTCATCAATTCCTGCCAAACAAAGGAGGAAAAGTTACACTCAAAAAACAAATGATTATGGGTTTCCATGTGGTTCTGACAAAAAAAACAAACAAGAGGTCCAGGAGTAAAGGAAAAGATTCTATCATGGGTCGCAAGTTTTTTTTGAACAGCAAACCATAATATTATCTTTTGCCTAGGAGTGCATCCTGAAACCCAAACAAGCTTGTGCCATGGTACCTCACGAGACACCTCTCTAAGGTGGTCCCATATATGAGTAAAGTTATATTTCCTGTTGGGAGATGTAATCCATGAAATACAATCAGATAATCCATTTGGCTTATACATATTAGATAAAAGAGATCAAACTTCATTCAACCCAATTGAATTGGAGTTAGGCCAATTCCAATCCTGCCCCCTTATGATGACTGCCACTTTTGCATAAGGTGCAATAGCAGCATCGTAAGCAATCCTGCTTGTATACTTTTCAAACAATGGCCCACAAGGAAGCCAGTTGTCAAACCAAAGGGATGTATGTTGGCCATTACTGATAGTATGAATAAGTAAAGGCCGAACAACTCCCCTTAATTTTAACAGCTTTCTCCAATACCAAGAACATTGAGCAGGGGGTTTAATATCCCAAAAGCTTTTAGTTTTAATCATGTACAAATGTACCCAAGCTTTCCAATAAGAGTTATTATGTGGATCAAGAAGATTGCCAATATGCTTTAAATTTAGAATAGTATTAGTAAGAAAAATATCCTTGAAGCCCAGGCCACCCTCCTTTTTGGTTTTACAGACACTGACCCAAGCAATTTTGGCTCCATTCCCATTCTCTGTATTTCCAGACCAAAGGAAACTTCTAAACGCTTGATCCACCTGTTTAAGCACATTTTTGGGAAGAATAAACATCCCAGACCAATACTGTTGAATTCCTGCCAACACAGATTGAATTAGTTGTGCTCTACCAGCATAAGATAAGAACTTAGATTTCCAGGAATTGATTCTATGACAGATTTTACTGACAAGCTCTTCACAATGGCATTTTTTCAATTTAGTGGTAATCAGAGGAACTGATGAGAATCAAGGAAGCACTTAATGGGCTGAATTGGGCTGATTATAAATGGAGAATCCAAGAAGATCAAGGTGGCATTTTTTTTGGGTTGATCTTATTAATTGGGCATAAATTTGAAGAAGATAGGGCTGATTATATTTCCTAATCATATTTATGCATGTGGAAGAATAATGGGCTGAATATAACTTCCAAGATATGGCTATTTATGTTTTATAGTTGGTAGTTGGGAGTTTGTTCATGTTTCAATGTGTTTTTAATGAGTTAAACTATTTTTTTGTATAAGTCTATGTTAAAAAACGTGGTAGCTTTATTTCCTATGGTTGGGAGGATGTTCCAACTACTTGCATTTATTTCCTATAGTTGGAGGGTTGTTCCAACAACTTGCATTTATCCCTATGGTTGGAGGGTTGTTCCAATCCTATATATACTCTTTTGTATGGGCAGATTTATATAATGGATTAAACACAATTCTGAAGTTGAGCTTTGCTCCTCCCCCTTGTTCTTCACAGAATACAATTTTTGACTTATCAATCAGCCTTTCGCATCTGATTGTGGCGTCTTCACACACCATGACTTATCAATCAGCCTTCCGCATCTGATTGTGGCGTCTTCACTAATCTTTGGAATACCCGTGGTTTGCGTCTCTTTATAGGCGTTGGGTCATGGGTTCACTATCACAAATGCAGATTGGGATTGGTCAATAATGGATGGAAGGATAGATTAGAGTCTATTCGCAATTATTTTTGAGATGCATTTATACACGGTATTACAACAAGATATAGGCCTAAAATCCCCCATCTTAGATGGATTTGGGACTTTAGGAATCAAAGCTATAATAGTGGCATTTGACTCCCTAAGCATCTCTCCAGAATTAAAAAATTCCTGAATAGCTTCAATCACTAAAGGGCCAACAGTGGACCAAGATTTTTTAAAGAAATGTGCATTAAACCCATCTGGACCGAGGGCTTTATTTTCATTCATACTAAAAATCATGTCCTTAATGTCAGCACTAGTAGGGATTCTATCCAAATCCTCCAATTGTTCTTCTGGAATTCTTTTACACACAACTCTCCTTAGGGCCTCAATCCCAGGATAAAGGTTAGTGGCAGTGGTACCAAGTAAACGTTGAAAATGTCTTACTGCTTCACATTTAGCCTCTTGTAAGTTGTTAGTAAAAGTACCATCTGGTTTTTCAAGTTTGAAAATTCTTTTCCTATTCCTTCTACTTTTGATATGTTGGAAAAAATATCTGGAATTTTTGTCCCCGACCTCAAGCCACTGCACTCTAGATTTTTGCTTAAGAGTTTCTTCCTCAATCCAAATAGCTTTAAGGAATTCAGGCATACATTGTTTTTGTATGGCTATAAGGGAAGGATTGTGGGGATCTCTAAGGAGGTCAAATTGTGCTAATTGGAGAGCTTCCCTAGCCTGATCAGCTAATAGTTTTTCTTTACCAACAAAACTTTTGGTAAGAGTTTTCAGGTCATGTTTAAGTAATCTAAACTTGTGACACAATTGATATTGTGTAGTCCCATTGACACTAGTATTCCAAGCATTGGACACAGTGACAGGGTAAGTATCAAGTTGAGTCCAGTAGTTGAAGAATTTAAATTTTTTACCTTTTCTCTTAACAGTGTTATCAAGGTAGAGAAGAAGAAAAGAATGGTCAGAAATACCTGGCTTATGGAAATGGACATTATTGACACTCAATATTGTCAACAGTCGATAGGAACTCATAACTTGTATTAGGTACGTGTTCTTAATCATGAGACGATTATGGATACAGACTGTGGATGTGGCTGCTTTGACCTACCAATCAGTGAGGTCTATAAAAGATCAGTACCTGGGTATCTTAGGTATGTCATGTTCATAGGGTTGTGAACATATATTGTCAATATAGAATCTACCTTCTAATAAAGAGTAAGCATTCCCTTGAGAATGTCACCAGGTTGATTGCTGAGAACTACAGTCTTGTTGATAAGAGTTTTTTTTTTTTTTTTTTTTCGGAAAATGGTAAATAAAAAAAGAAAAAGCCAAGCGGCATCTACAAATGTACAAGGGGCATACCCCAGGAAGAACAAACGAAACCCTACCAAAAGAGGAAGGCAAAACAATCTAGATCAGTAGACCAGAAAGACCACAACACAAGAGCAACCAATCAAATGGAAACCCAAACCCAGTCAAAACAAAAAGCAAGGGAAAACATGAATGGAAAAGACAAGTCAGCCAAAGCTGAGCTACACCTTACTCACTACAACACTATCAAGGCAAAAGCCTAAAACAAAAAACAAAATCAAAATCAGGGCCTCCATCTTTCAAGAAAGTTAGGGAGTAGAGGGTTGTCTCTCTACTTGATTTGAATCTGGATAAGGATTTGGGTACATATATCTTGAAAGATAACCTCCTTGCTTTTTGTTTCCATCCTAAAGGTTCTGGAGTTTCTTTCCCTCCAAATATTGTACACCACTACCCCAAAGTCATTTTATTGATTATGTTTCTTGGATGTTTATTCTTCCAAGTACTAGCCGCCCATTCAATAAGCGAGTTCCAATTGGATGCTGGACAACCAATCTCCAACCTTTGCAAAATACCATGCCACACAAAAGAAGCATATGAGCAATTGAAAAACAAATGATCATGAGATTCCATACCTTTGTGACATAAAACACATGCCAAGGGACCAGGGGTGAAGGAGAAGATGCGATCGTGAGTGGACAACCTTTGGAGAATTGCAAGCCACATCATAAAGCTATGACGGGGAATATTACCTGGAAACCATATAAGCCAATACCAAGGAACAGTAGGAATAGAAACTCTAATATGATCCCAGGTATGAGTAGTAGAGAATAACCCATTGGGAAAGGGAAGCCAAATAACTTTATCTTGTGTCACCGTAGGGGAGGGCAAGGACGCAAGTTGATCTCTAATTTTAATAAGCTCTAAGGTGTTAGTAAGGGGCCAATCCCAATCCTCCCCTCCCACAACCTCAGAAACCTTAGCATCCAAAGGAATAGCCGCATCATAACTAACTCTATGGCCCAGTCTATCCACAATAGGGCCCATAGGGTGCCAATTATCATACCAAAGGAAGGTACCACACCCATTGCCTATTCTATGTTTAAGCATCGGTCTAGCCAAGGGTCTGAGTTTGAGAAGTTTCCTCCAATACCAAGAGCATTGAGACGGGGGTTTCACAGCCCAAAAATTCTTCCCTTTTAGCATGTAGGTTTGTATCCACTTAGCCCAAAGAGATTTTTGGTTCTCAGAAAATAAAGTCCAGATATGTTTAAAATTCAAGACATTATTAAGTTGAATTAAATCTTTCAAACCCAAACCCCCTTCATGTTTAGGTTTATAAACATTAGTCCAAGAGACTTTATAACCATAAGAATGCTCAATGTCTCCAGACCAAAGGAATCTTCTCAAAAGTTTCTCGACTTGTTTAAGAACACTCTTAGGTAAAACAAACATGGACGCCCAATAGTTCTGGATACCTGTAAGCACAGATTGGATAAGCTGTAGCCTACCCGCAAAAGAAAGACACTTCGATGTCCAAGAAGTGATTCTAGAGTTGATCCTATTAACAAGGTCATCACAATCCCTCTTCTTAAGTCTAGACGTGATAAGAGGGACCCCAAGGTATTTAAGGGGGAGGGACCCTAGAGGAAATTGCATGATTTGACAAATCGAGTTGGACTCTTCCACATCAACTCCAGACATAAACATGCAACTCTTACTGATGTTAGCTTTGAGGCCAGTGAGATCATAAAACTGGTTAAGGGTGTCTTTCATAAGATGAGCAGAGTCAAGGTTACCATAAAAGAGTAACAAAAGGTCATCAGCAAAGCACAGGTGGGAAATATTAAGTTTGTCACATTTCCAATGGTATTTGAAACAAAAAGATCTCTGGATATTATGGTTAATCAATTGGCTCAAAGTATCCATTATAATAACAAACAAATAAGGAGACAAAGGATCGCCTTGCCTCAAACCCCTCGCCCCTTCAAAAAACCCAATAGACTCACCATTAAAATTAATGGAATACCTAGGGGTGGTCACGCAAGCCTTGATCCACATTTTCATTTTAGCAGGAAAACCCAACACATCGATCAAATCAAATAAAAATTGCCAACTAACATTATCGTAAGCTTTCATGAGGTCAATTTTAGCTGCCACCCGAGGGTGCCCCGTATCTTTATGGTAATCCCTCATGAGATCTTGAGCTAAAAGAACATTATCACTAATCTTTCTACCTTTAACAAAGGCAGACTGGGCATCATTAATGAGGTTAGGAAGAACCGATTTGGATTCGCTGCGATATGATTTTGGAAATGCATTTGTAGACAGTATTGCAACAAGCAATAGGTCTAAAATCACCCATCTTAGTGGGGTTAGGAATTTTAGGGATTAAAGCAATGGTGGTGGCATTAGACTCTTTTAAAAGCTCTCCTGTTATAAAAAATTCCTTAATGGCATGTGTAACTAACGTACCAGTAGAGGTCCAAGTTTCTTTAAAGAAATGAGCATTAAAACTATCAGGGCCAGGAGCCTTATTACTATGAATACTAAACATAGTTTTTTTGATTTCTTCATCAGTATGAATACGTTCCATACTAGTGATAGAATCCTTAGGAATTCTTTTGTGAATAATGTTACTTAACTCAGAAGTCCCAGGGTAGGGATTAGAAGAAGGAGCACCCAAGAGATTTTTAAAATACCTTATGGATTCGATTTTAGCATCCTCAACATTATTAGTATGACACCCATTAGGAAGAAGAAGGGATCCTATATGTTTTCTGTTACACCGATTCTTAACAAACTGATGGAAGTAGGCAGTATTCCTATCACCCGCTTCAAGCCATTGGATTCTAGATTTTTGTCTAATAACTTCTTCCTCCACCCTAACGGCCTCCAGGAAGGTCATCATTAAATCACTTTCACGGTGACGAAGAGTAACATCATTAGGGTTGTGATCTAGGAGGCTCTGACAACACAGAAGGTCCTCCCTCGCTTTATCCACTCTCATTTTTTCATTGCCTAAATGGTATGACAATTGGCACCCTTTAGGACCCCTCTTTGATAAATTTAGTCCTAGAGTTGCTTATGACGCTGCAATACCATTGAACGCGAAAGTTAAGGACATCATAGTGGATAGGGAATGGCATTGGCCGCTCACTAACACATTAGAACTCGTGGAAATTCGGAACCACATGCCTGAGCTTCCCCCCCCCCCCCCCCCCCTTCTGATAATCTTGATTATGCAGTATGGGCTCCCTCTCCTAATGGGAAATTTAATCTTGCACATACTTGGGAACACCTTAGAGTTGTTTACCCTAAGGTCCCATGGCATCGGCTCATTTGGTTTCCAGGGAGTATACCTAGGCATAGCTTTACTACTTGGTTGGCAATTCTTAACCGTTTATCTACTCATGACAGGATCTTCCACTTCACACCTGGACCTTTGGGATGTGTTCTATGTCATCAAGGTATGGAAACCCATGATCATTTGTTTTTTGGTTGCTCATTTTCTTCTTTTATTTGGCAGGCAGTTCTACAACGATTGGAGGTTACTCCCCAAGTTTCCTCTTGGAGCGCTAATGTGGAATGGGCAGCTAGGACTTGGACAAAGAAAACTCCCCAACACACCATTCCTAAAATGTGTCTTGGGTTGGTGGTATATAGCATTTGGAGAGAAAGAAATGCTCGAACATTTAACTCCAAAGTTACAACAAAGGAAAGACTCCTTCAAGAGATCTTCCTCCAAATCTCTATCCAAATCCAAATCCAGTGGAGAAATGATCCACATCTTCTTAATTACATTGCTAGATGGACTTAGTATGTAATTATATGTTAATCTTGTTTTGCCCCGTTGGAGAATTTTGCTTGTTCATTGTGAAGGGACCCCTGGGCTTTACTGCTTTTTTGTTTTTGGTCTTACCCCCTCATACTTTTCATGGTTCATTGATACTTTGCTAGGGAGGGTTTTTTTCTTTGGTTGCTGGCCTTGGGAGTTTCCCTTTCTCTGTTGCATCATTTGGATGCTTTTTGTGCTTATTGTAAATCCTGGGGTATGCCCCTTGTATTTTGTATAGTGCCGTTTGGCTTTTCTTTTATTCATTCACCAATTCCCAAAAAAAAAAAAACTTTTCACTAAGGTTTTAAGCCCCGCTTTGAGAAACCTAAGCTTATGACATAGTTGATATTGAAAATTGCCATTAACAGTTAAGGACCACGAATTAGAGACAGTTTCGGCAAATCTATCCAATGAGGTCCAATAGTTATAGAATTTAAATGGAAGACCTTTTTTCCTATGATTAGTATCCATTGAGATAAGAACAGGAGAGTGATCAGAGATACCAGTAGGGAGGAAGTTAGAGTGGGCAGTGGTGAATTTACCAAGCCAATTTTGGTTGACCAGAGCACGGTCAAGTTTTTTCTTAATGAACTGAGTAGAAGAATTCCGACTCCACGAGAAGAAAACACCTGTATAACGGAGATCTACAAGGCAAGTGGCATTCACAAAATTGTTAAACTCCTCTGCCCCTAGGTCTCTGCCCTGACTTCCCCCAAAGATTTCAAGAGGATTTAAAACCGTATTGAAATCACCGAGGGCTATCCAGGGATGAGACCCAAGGGACCTAGAGATAATAGATAAATCAGCCCAAAGACTTCTTCTTTCTTGCACAGTATTGAAGGCATAAACAAAAGATGCCTGAAAGCCCAAGGAGTGATCAATAGATTCGATAAAAACATGAATAACTTGATCGGTGCATTTAATAGGAGTTAAGATCACTCTATTACGGAGAAAGTTTTTTTGAATTTTTTCTTGGTTTCAAGAATACCCAAAACATCAATTTTATTTTCAAGAATACCCATCCTAACCTTAGTTTCAAGAATACCCAAAACATCAATTTTATTTTCAAAAACAAATTTATCAATTTCTTTTTGTTTAAGGGGCATATTAAGCCCTCTAATGGTTTTTTTTTTTTTTTTTTTTTCAGAAAAAGGTTAATTTAACGAAAAGAAAGCCAAACGGCACTGTACAAAAGTACAAGGGGCATTCCCCAGGATATACAATCAGCACAAAAGAGAAAATGCATCCAGACAATGCAACATAGGATAGGAAAACATCAAAAGCCAAAACCCCAGAGAAATACCCATCCTAACAATCAAATGCACAAAGCAAACTTACAAAACTCACAGAACAAACAAAACTCAAGATTTAAGATTTACATTAAGGCAAGGTCAAGTATGTCAAACATGAGGACCACAGCAAAACGCTCCAATTATGTAGTAATGGCCCATCTATCAATGTACTGAGGAAGATGGGGATCGTTCTTCCATGTTGCTTGAATCTGTAAGGAAATCTGGAGACAGATGTCTTGTAACACTCTTTCCTTAGGCTTCACTACAAGTTTGAAACTACGAGCATTCCTTTCTTTCCAGATGCTATACACAACCAAACCCATGCACATTTTAGGAACAACCTGCCTTGGAGTCTTCCCTTTCCACTTGTTCGCTGCCCAGGTCACAAGATCATTCCAAGAATGGCCGGAATATGAGGTTTCCAACCTATTAAGAATTCCCTGCCACACAAAAGAAGAATATGAGCAATTAAAGAATAAATGGTCATGAGATTCCAAAGCTTTGTGACAAAGAACACAAGCAAGAGGTCCTGGAGTGTAAGTATAAATTCTATCATGTGTGGATAATCTATGAAGTATAGCCAACCACATAATAAAACTATATCGAGGGATATGACCCGGAAACTGTGTGAGGCCATGCCAAGGGACTTTGGGATAGTGAGTTCTAATATAATCCCATGTGTTGGCAGAAGAAAACACATTATTTGGGGAGGTAACCATTGAATCACATCACTAGTGGTAGTGGGGAGAGGCAAGGAATGTAATTGGCCTCTTATATCCATTAAGTCAAGAGTGTTTGTAAGAGGCCAATTCCATTCACTTCCATTAATAACATCATAAATGATGAGAATCAAGGAAGCACTTAATGGGCTGAATTGGGCTGATTATAAATGGAGAATCCAAGAAGATCAAGGTGGCATTTTTTTTTGGGTTGATCTTATTAATTGGGCATAAATTTGAAGAAGATAGGGCTGATTATATTTCCTAATCATATTTATGCATATGGAAGAATAATGGGCTGAATATAACTTCCAAGATATGGCTATTTATGTTTTATAGTTGGTAGTTGGGAGTTTGTTCATGTTTCTATGTGTTTTTAATGAGTTAAACTATTTTTTTGTATAAGTCTATGTTAAAAAACGTGGTAGCTTTATTTCCTATGGTTGGGAGGATGTTCCAACTACTTGCATTTATTTCCTATGGTTGGAGGGTTGTTCCAACAACTTGCATTTATCCCTATGGTTGGAGGGTTGTTCCAATCCTATATATACTCTTTTGTATGGGCAGATTTATATAATGGATTAAACACAATTCTGAAGTTGAGCTTTGCTCCTCCCCCTTGTTCTTCACAGAACACAATTTTTGACTTATTTTTTCGGGAAAGGGCGAATCAATAAAAGAAAAAGCCAACCGGCACTATACAAAAAATCAAGGGGCATACCCCAGGGTAAACAATCAGCGCAAACAAAAGAATCAATACAAAGCAACGACGGATGGGAGGCATTCTGAGGCTAAGAACCAAGAAAACGACCCACCCAATCACGTGAAATCCCCTAAAAGAAAGACAGGAAAAGCAGGGGCACACGCAAAAACAGCAACACTAGCCAGACCTCCATACACAGACCATGACTTATCAATCAGCCTTTCGCATCTGATTGTGGCGTCTTCACACACCATTCACACACCATGACTTATCAATCAGCCTTCCGCATCTGATTGTGGCGTCTTCACTAATCTTTGGAATACCCGTGGTTTGCGTCTATTTATAGGCGTTGGGTCACGGGTTCACTATCACAATAATCTAATTTTAGCTTTTCTGGGTAAACATGTCAATTTTGTTGTTGGGTCTCAATACAAGTTATTGAGGTTCGCATCAAGAAACTTTGGCATTTAAAGGGATGGCAGCATCATATTGGACACGTCTTCCAACTCTATCCAAAATAGGACCCATAGGATGCCAGTTATCATACCAGAGAAAGGTTTTTTTTTTCGAAAAATGGTTAATATATTCCAAAAAGGATGAACAAAAAGGACAAGGGGCATACCCCAGGATAAACAGTAAGCTCAAAGCATGAGGACTGGAAGCAAAGCAACCAACATAGGGACAAAAACCCTAAACCCAAAAAAACCAAACAAACTAACCAGCAAGTATCAACACAAAATCACAAAATGGCTCTAAAAGGTAGTAACAAGCCAATCAAAACCAATCAAAAAACCTATCAAAAAATTGGATGATGTTTCCAACTGCCAAATACCAACAACCAACTCTATCAACTTAATTCCATGGATTAGCAATTAAATCAAGCAGGGGGTGGTGCTTCCATTGAATTTTGATTTGAGTATTAATTTGAGACACCAGATGACACGACTAAAAAGTTGTGCGCTCTTGTGCAACACCCAAGTGTAGGTGATCGTGCAAGTAATATAGTACTGGAAGTCCAGGTCGATCCCACAGGGAAGGAATAGGGAGAATGTCTACTAAGTTACAACCAAAAGAAAAAAGAAAAGTTTAATTGTAGTAGCGACTAAATCCTAATTAATTAAATTAAACTAACTTACAAACTAAAGCATAAAGAAACATAAATAATTAAACTAATAAACTAAAGGTGTTGGAAACACGTGAATCCACATTAATCCTAACCATCTACCATGCACATTCATTAACGTTCTATGGAGTTCATTCCTCTTCAGCATTCCGTATTTTTCTAAAGATAAAGAATCAATAGCCCTTTCATGACCGGGACTACATCATCACATTTGAGTAAAATACATGGAAGACGGTTTAAAACAATGGTTATTACTTGCACTCTAAATGGTGTTAGCATTCAAAGTGGTTTTCAAAAGTCATTGAAGAAAATAGCCTTAAGGCTTTAAGTTCTAAAAACTGTTGTGACAAACTGAGCTTATTGGGACAATTTGATGACAGATTTCTAAAACAGAAAGTCATGGAATACTTCAAAGAATCATCTCAAGAATTAACAAGTTCGATCGATCGAAGCGCTCTCGATCGATCGAACTGCATCATCCTTCGATCGATCGAAAGGCCTTCGATCGCTTGACTAGCTCTGGTTCGATCGATCGAACTGTCTTCGATCGATCGAGCCCAAGGTTTCTATATCATACATGGCAGAGGCTAAGAATCAATATTTCATCACATATCTCCAACGTCTAAACTACGGAAACATGATTAAACTAGTGCAGGAATAGAAAAACATAACAATCATTAACATCTAAACTAATAAACAATCAAATAGAGATAAAGGAACATAAAAACCTGGAATAAACCTGAATAGAACTTGTAATCAACATCAATCTTGAGTAATCTTCAGTATATTAATGAAAAAGATGAAGAAGAATATGAATCTAACCTAACCTACTCCTAATCTAACCCTAAAACTACCCTAAACTGCTGTTCTGTGCGTTCTGGAGCGTCCTCCCTTCGTCTGGCGTCAAAACGACGTATATATAGGGTTCCCACAGAGTTTACGCAACTTTTGGGTGACTAAAAGGTTCGATCGATCGAGCTCAGTTCGATCGATCGAAGGTTCGATCGATTGAACCCTTCTTCAATCGCTTGAACTCTTCTGATTTTGACAGCACTGCACACCGATGGGAGAATGGCCATAACTTTTCACTCGGACCTCGGATTGACCTCCCGTTTGCGGCCACGCGACCGTAACTCAAAGATCTACATTTCATGTCTCTGGGAAAATCTTCCAAATCTGAACTCATCATTGTCAAAATTGCCATTTTCTCAGCTGCTTCTGTTGTTCTCTTCACCAGAATCACTTTCTTTAGCTCCACTTCATTGATTTACATCCTAATACCTATAAAACAATGCAAAAACATATATTTTAGCATTAACACAATAAAAAGAACATTGTTATTAGAATGCACCTAAATGTAGGGACTTTGGGGATAAAAGATGCATAAAATACTACGTAATACACTAGAAATATGCACTTTTCACCACGAATCACACCCCCCAACTAGCTCGTTGCTAGTCCCTAGCAATGAAGCGAACTACAACAGTGTTTATTTAACTCTAAAAATTGAAAATAAAATAAAATAAAGTAAAAATCCTAACTCACTTTCGCAGGAATCGCGATTGCATTTAGCATATGCAACAAGCCTTTAAACCCCTAGGTTCCCCCTAGTGGACGAGTGTTGTCTCGTGAGGGTTTGCAGTGAATCTACCCAAAAAAATTCATGTTTATGGTAATGGTTCTCATTTAAATGTTTTCAAGGAATTTTCCTCTCATTAACAATATAGTTAAGCTCAACAATCTCATGAAACTCTCTAGTATGCCATAGCCATGCAACACACACATTACAGTTAATCTACTATCAAAGTCATTAGAATGTTCCATACCTATTAATCTTCAAGTGTGTGTGTGAATGGACAACCAAAATACAAAACTTTAATTTCAAAGCTTGCATAACCTAAGACACTATCAAGATGTTCGTTTTGACTCAACTCTCACCGGGATTACACTCTCAAGATGAAATCACTCCGAATTAGGTGTAATAATTATCACTCATGATATGGAAGCTGTAAAGAGTAATTGTAAATGGAATCTAATGCTTCTCATATCTAAATAGAAAAACGGAAATTTTAGTGCATAAAGTCTCATGAAAGGATACTTTTCACTAGAAGAGCGAGATACCGTGGAGAACTCTCTAATTACCTTAACTTCAAATCCATTTTACTTAAAATCATTAGGACTTTGAAAAAGAGGTATTAAGTGAAAGAAGAAAGAGGCTCGTGATATTCAATTGGGTCAAAGGATGTGATTGGAATGCCTACTACAACTTTTCAAACTTCTCCACATCTCCAATCTCTCTCTTCTTCTTTTCTTTTATTTATTTTTTTTCACACTCTTCTTTTCATTCCTTTTTTTCTTTTGTCACAACCATTGGCATTTTTTTTTTCTTTTCATGCTTTTTTTTTCTTTTATTTTCTTTTCTTTTTCTTTTCTTTTTTTTTTCATTTTTTTTTCTTTGCCAACTTTCCCTTATTCACAGAACCAAACTTCTTGTCAAGAAAACACATTCCAATCACTCCTAAATAAAGAACTGAGACTTGAACTCCTAATTTGGAGTTAGGTATTGACTTTAGGATTGTGTAGACAATGCGATTATGATAAGCTCAAGAGGTGAAGTAAAGGAATAGCATAGAGGTAGGCCAAGGCTATATTATCCATATATGGTCAAAAGATGGCCTAAATCATCTTCCAAGTTAATAGAATTATTCATTTTAGTAAATTCAAGAGCTCTAAAGTTTGGTAAATCCTGAACGTTCTCTTCTAGTGATCAGTCAAAATGAAGAAGAAAAATGAGACTTTCAACGAATTAATATGCTTTTCAAAAAGTAAGAGTAATTTTATAAAACCCTCAAAAACAAAAGAATGGTACAAAAGCTCACTTGGGTTATTAGTCTCCACTACAGTCTTTCAAGACACTTAAGCTATGCTTACTAATCCATTTTAGCTAAGTACAAGGTTGTCATAACGTGCTCAAAGTATTTTGAAGAATAAAAAAACATAGAACATACTATAACTAAGATAGTAAAGAAACTACCATAGTATATCACATACTAATAACATACAGAAAATAACACTAATGCATCATAACTAACTACATTAACTATGAGAGAAATACAAGAACCATTAAAAATTTCAAAATTTTTGCAATTTTGATTTACTGAGTCATGTTGCTAAGCAGGTATATTGACACGAAACCATAAAAAGAAATAAACGAGGCATGCAATGACTCACTCCCCCCAACTAAAACTAAACATTGTCCCCAATGTTCTAAACTATGCACATGGACATGTAAAGTAAAGCGAGAGAAGGAAGGATGTTACCTCGAGGCATTAATATCCAATTTTTTTTTTTTTCAAGTTACCTGCAAAATCATTAGTAGCAACAAGGAAAAATAGAGAATATACTACAACCACTCAGTAAATAAATTCAGTTAATCAAAATTTTTATCATAGATTAACAACCGAAATTTTTGAGGATCTTCCCAATAAAATAATTTAACAGTGAGAAGAATGTTGGGATCCTCATAAAAATGCAACTCCCCCCAACTAATGTCAGGCTCAAGGTCAGAGGAGATGATGCAAAACCAATGGCTTCCAAAGTTATTGGGGACAGTTATAAAAGGAATACCACACTTTTTAGGAATTATATGCAAGAAACGATCTTTGGTGTTGGTATTTCCTATAACAGCCTCTATTTTAATACTAAAAACAGGGGGAGGCCATGGTTCAATAAAAGGGGCAGGGTTGAAGTGATGTTCCAATGAAGCTTCACTACCCTCCTCTTGTCCTAGAACAGAAATTGTGGAGATATAATCATAGGAATTAAATTTCTGTTCTATGCACATGGTTTTGGACTGGACTTGAATAAAGCTATCTATTTGGGCCTCAATGTCATAATCACTCAAGAAGGTCAAGCAGTCTAGAAGATTGCTAGCTTCTTGTTGAATTTCAAGATCATCTAAAGTGGGCCCAATATTTTCCATGTCTTCTCTCAAAGAATTTTGAAAGTTAAAATTTTGTGAAGAACATGTGCTAGTATCCTTACCATCCTCTTCCACAACACATTCTGTTTTTTCACGAATGGGGTACACATAACATTCAAGCTCAGGACGAGAGCTTTGATTGATAGCAATGATAGGTGATGGACAACTTGGTGACACCACCTCTTCGGCCGAAAGAGGTGAGGGTTCATGAATATCAGATGAATCTAAATCGCATTTAGAATTTTCAATAACGTCCTCCCTGGGGTCACTATCAAAGGTAGGGGTAGAGTCAACAGGGGACTCCTCCTTTCCTAGTTGCGTGCAATCACCTAAACTCTCATCATCTTTTAAGACCTCATTCTCATCCTCGCAACTCTCCTCACTATATATGTCATCTATTGAGGTTCTCTGGATAAAGGAATTGTGCAACTTTAGCCAGGCAGTGAAGGAGTTGATGTCTGGGGTTGTATGTTGAGGAGAAGATGGTTCTACAACTTCATGCTCAATGGTTTGGTTTTGGAGTTCTTGTTGGGTTATCACTTTCTCAAATGAGTTGTTAACCTCACTCGGTATGAACCCATCATTGTCCTCTAATTCCATTCCATTGTTAGTGTCATGAAATTCAGGTTGTAGCGTTGAAGGACTGGTATAGTCTTCTAAAGGTTGGCTATCAAATGCTTGTTGATATCTAGCTCCTAATTTATCAATTGCACTCTCTAGCCTTTTCATTTCACTAAGCAGCAATTCTAACATACCATTATCCTCAACTTGGTTATTCTCCTCATTATAACTATATGAAGTTTCACCCCATTGTTGTTGGTAATAGTCCCCTTCCCATTGTGTTTGTGTGCAAGACTCCCCAGAAGGAAAGTCTTGGTGCATTTGATAATCGTGGGAACTACTACTATATCCTACACTATCATTTTGGTTATATCCCCATTGCGATTGATAGAACTCTCCAGGTGGAGATTCTTGGTACGTTTGATAACATGGGGGACTAACACTATGGTTTTCCCATTGTGGTGATTGGTAGCACTCAGGTTGATAATGTGCATCATATGTGGGTGCTTGCCAACTCGGGGTATAGTTCTCATTACCTAATGTGTACCCATTCGTGGTATTTGTGTTGTATGGAGGGTAATATGGATAAGACATGTTTACCCAAAATATTTAAACAAAAGAATTTTTTTTTTTTCTTGTGAGAGAAAAAGTCCAATGATTTTTTTTTTTTTTTTTTTTTTTTTTTTTTTTTTTTAAGTAAAAGAAGAAAAATGGAAAAACTTAGTAAAATCCTAACCTAGTTGCCTTCCCCGGCAACGGCGCCAAAAACTTGACACGACTAAAAAGTTGTGCGCTCTTGTGCAACACCCAAGTGTAGGTGATCGTGCAAGTAATATAGTACTGGAAGTCCAGGTCGATCCCACAGGGAAGGAATAGGGAGAATGTCTACTAAGTTACAACCAAAAGAAAAAAGAAAAGTTTAATTGTAGTAGCGACTAAATCCTAATTAATTAAATTAAACTAACTTACAAACTAAAGCATAAAGAAACATAAATAATTAAACTAATAAACTAAAGGTGTTGGAAACACGTGAATCCACATTAATCCTAACCATCTACCATGCACATTCATTAACGTTCTATGGAGTTCATTCCTCTTCAGCATTCCGTATTTTTCTAAAGATAAAGAATCAATAGCCCTTTCATGACCGGGACTACATCATCACATTTGAGTAAAATACATGGAAGACGGTTTAAAACAATGGTTATTACTTGCACTCTAAATGGTGTTAGCATTCAAAGTGGTTTTCAAAAGTCATTGAAGAAAATAGCCTTAAGGCTTTAAGTTCTAAAAACTGTTGTGACAAACTGAGCTTATTGGGACAATTTGATGACAGATTTCTAAAACAGAAAGTCATGGAATACTTCAAAGAATCATCTCAAGAATTAACAAGTTCGATCGATCGAAGCGCTCTCGATCGATCGAACTGCATCATCCTTCGATCGATCGAAAGGCCTTCGATCGCTTGACTAGCTCTGGTTCGATCGATCGAACTGTCTTCGATCGATCGAGCCCAAGGTTTCTATATCATACATGGCAGAGGCTAAGAATCAATATTTCATCACATATCTCCAACGTCTAAACTACGGAAACATGATTAAACTAGTGCAGGAATAGAAAAACATAACAATCATTAACATCTAAACTAATAAACAATCAAATAGAGATAAAGGAACATAAAAACCTGGAATAAACCTGAATAGAACTTGTAATCAACATCAATCTTGAGTAATCTTCAGTATATTAATGAAAAAGATGAAGAAGAATATGAATCTAACCTAACCTACTCCTAATCTAACCCTAAAACTACCCTAAACTGCTGTTCTGTGCGTTCTGGAGCG
This sequence comes from Hydrangea macrophylla, assembly GCA_033977485.1. Taxonomy (NCBI): domain Eukaryota; kingdom Viridiplantae; phylum Streptophyta; class Magnoliopsida; order Cornales; family Hydrangeaceae; genus Hydrangea; species Hydrangea macrophylla. The sequence goes on from CM066986.1 coordinate 46,636,398, forward strand.
TCCTCCCTTCGTCTGGCGTCAAAACGACGTATATATAGGGTTCCCACAGAGTTTACGCAACTTTTGGGTGACTAAAAGGTTCGATCGATCGAGCTCAGTTCGATCGATCGAAGGTTCGATCGATTGAACCCTTCTTCAATCGCTTGAACTCTTCTGATTTTGACAGCACTGCACACCGATGGGAGAATGGCCATAACTTTTCACTCGGACCTCGGATTGACCTCCCGTTTGCGGCCACGCGACCGTAACTCAAAGATCTACATTTCATGTCTCTGGGAAAATCTTCCAAATCTGAAGTCATCATTGTCAAAATTGCCATTTTCTCAGCTGCTTCTGTTGTTCTCTTCACCAGAATCACTTTCTTTAGCTCCACTTCATTGATTTACATCCTAATACCTATAAAACAATGCAAAAACATATATTTTAGCATTAACACAATAAAAAGAACATTGTTATTAGAATGCACCTAAATGTAGGGACTTTGGGGATAAAAGATGCATAAAATACTACGTAATACACTAGAAATATGCACTTTTCACCACGAATCACCAGATATAGTAGCAACTGTTCCTTTGGAGTGTAGGAATCTGTAAATGTCCTATGGTTCCTCTCTCTCCATAATCCATAAACCGCAACGCCGAGACAAATTTTAGGTATAGCAAGAGAAAGGTGCCACACCCTTTACCAATCCTATGCTTAAGCATTGGTTTAGCCATAGACCTAAGTTTAAGGAGCTTTCGCCAATACCAAGAGCATTGGGATGGTGTCTTAACTGCCCAAAAACTTTTCCCTTTCAACATGTAAGCATGTATCCAGTCCACCCAAATGGACTTGGTTTTAGAAGTAAAAATAGCCCATATATGTTTAAGATTTAAAATAGAATTCAATTGGGTAAGGTTTTTAAGACCAAGACCCCCTTCCTTCATAGGTCTATAGACTAGATCCCAAGCTACTTTAGCACTATGTGCCTTATCAGTTCCTCCGGTCCAAAGGAATCTACACATTAAACTCTCAATATGCTTATGGACACTTTTAGGAAGAATAAACATGGCAGTCCAATAGTTTTTTATCCCTGCAAGGACTGAATGAATAAGCTGAAGCCTGCCAGCATAAGAAAGCAATTTAGATGTCCAAGAAGTGATTCTAGATGTGATTTTCTGGATGAGATCATCACAGTCTCCCTTCTTTAGTCTAGTGGTGATCAACGGAACACCCAGGTACTTCATTGGGAGGGAACCAAGAGTAAACGGGAGATAGCGACATATATCATTAGAAGTGCTTTCCTCCATTCCTGCAGTAAACAAACAGCTTTTGTTATCATTAGCCTTCATGCCAGTAAAGTTATAAAATTGATCTAAAGATTTTTTCATAACTGACGCCGAATGTACATCACCATTGAAAAATAAAAGAAGGTCATCAGCAAAACAAAGGTGGGAGATTTTGAGTTTATCACATCTCCAATGGTATTTAAAATTAGATGACCGTTGGATGTTATGCTGAATCAATTGGCTAAGAGTATCCATGACAAGAACAAAAAGGTAAGGTGACATAGGATCACCTTGTCTAAGACCTTTAGCACCCTCAAAGTACCCAATCGATTCCCCATTAAAGTTAATAGAGTACTTAGGACTAGTAATACAAGCTCTAATCCAGCCTTGCATCTTGGGAGGGAAACCAAGCACCGTAAGAACATCAAGCAAAAATTCCCAACTCACACTATCATAAGCTTTCATGAGGTCAACCTTGGCCGCAGCACAAGGATGGCCAGAAGACTTATGATAGTCCCTCATGAGATCCTGGGCAAGAAGTACATTGTCACTAATTTTCCTACCTTTAATAAAAGCAGATTGAGCGTTGTCAACAAGAGTAGGTAAAATTTTTTGAAGTCTCTTAGATATGATTTTAGAGATGCACTTGTAGATAGTATTGCAACACGAGATAGGCCTAAACCCTCTAATGTTCCAAAAGCTTATGATCATTAAGTATGTTTAAAGGGGTGTCTTTTCTTACCGGAAGAGCTAAGCTTCTTGTTCTTCTTAGTCTGACTAGGAGGTTGAAAGGGTCTTGCAGGAAAGCTTAGGGGAGATTCTCCTTTTGTGGCTTGATCCGACACAGTGTCATTTGGTGTGTCTATGAGTCCCTCAGCACTTCCCTTACCTTTGCATGTTGGATCAGCATCCTTATAACTTTTCGTTACCCCAATCTCCTTCTGCTCCTTATTGGGTAAAGCAGTAACATGAGACTGGTCCCCAAAGTCATCGTCACCGATAGCCTCTTCAAGCAGAGAGAATTGATTGGCCTTCCCTTGTTTACTGATAACAGACTGTTGGATTCTATCTACAATCTTGGAGGGCTTTTCAGTAGTAGGCTTACTTAAACTATCACAAATCTCATTATGCTCCTTAGAGCTTGAAGTTTCCCCAATAGATAACTTGACTCCTCCATCAATAGTTTGTATAGGATCCTCTGATTCCCTAATATTCTTTCCTTTGCCTTGCTTGAGCCATCCTCCCTCCTCTTGAGGTCTAATAGTCATAGGAGCTGAATTAGTAGTGACACGAGTATTAAGAAGTTTTGCACAGTCATGTCCAAACTTTTTACACTTCACACAACGGACAGGGTTCCACTGGTATTCCACATGAAGGGTTACCTTCTCCTGATCAGGATCCTCACTACCAACTTCCAGCGTTTTCAGTAATTCATTCTCAGCACTTACTTTTATGCAAGTACGGGCATACAATATTCTTCTACAGGTAGCAGTCATCTTGTCAACGTGAAGAGGTTTACCGAGAGCACTTGCTATGTAGCTCATACCTTCCGAGTTCCAGTACTCAAGGGAGATGCCATAAATATGAACCCAAATTGGGACTGTAGATGGAGCATCTTTAGTTAATTCAAGTTGCTATCTACATCTTTTGTTGATAAGAGTTATCAACATGTTTGGTAATCATAAGAGGTGAATGGGACTCAAGAAATATTCAACATGCAATCACTATTCAGGTTGATAGTAACAGTTTATCTGATTTTCTGAATATGATTACGAATGCTAACGGTAGAGGGACCTTAGTACACCATACAAGTCTAGACATAGCTTCAGATTTGTTCTGTTACGTTGGAGTTGAGTTATCATTTTATAGCGGAATAAACATTAACTGGTCAGTTAGTTAATTTGCTGATCAAAGAGTTTGGTCATGGGAATTAACATTTGGTTTGAGCCAACAATAAAGAACCTAGGAGGTACCACTCTTCGATCCACCAAGATGTTTGTAAAGGCATATGAGGATTTAGTCAAGACAGGTTTGATCGATCGTAAGACTTTCAATTGATGAAGTCAAGACAGGTTCGATCGATTAAAAATCTTCAATCAATCGAAGGTTCGATCAATCGAAACAACTTCGATCGATTGAATGTGAAAGTTGGTTTGGGAATTTGTAAATAGGGCAACCGCGTGCAGAATTATTTTAATCGACGTTTCTTCACTCCAACAGCTGCAAAAACTATTTTAGGGTTTCTCAATCCTTTTCTATCCTACCTATTAGAGATCCCACCATCTCTAGCCTCTCCAAAAGTGTTCAAAGGACACATAGGAGTGAAGACCATCTAGTGGAGGCTGCTGCACCATCAAGGAATAAGAGAATCATAATTGGGTTCAAGACCATTAGGTATAAACTCGTCTCCCTCTTGTTTTACTCATCTACGAAACTTATAAGTAGTAGATCCGGGCATACCAAAAAATTTTTGAGCTTTGTTTTTCCGCTGTGCATATAAATAAGTTTTTGAAACCTATTTTCCCTTCAATTGGTATCAAAGCCTCACTTTTTTGAATCTATAGATGCATTTTGGAACAATAGTTTGATTTGCATGTTGGTTTTTAGTACTATTTTTGAAACTACATCGTCATAGATCTATTTCTATAGTAGTTTCACAATAGAAAATAAATCCGTGATAGCATTGGATGCATAGCAATTTCGATCGATCAAACTTGGTTCGTCGATTGAAACTATCTATGTTCGATCGATTGAAAGAGTTTCGATTGTTCAAAAAAATACATGATTCAAGCGATCGAACTCGTTTTGATCGATTGAACACTGTTTTGTTTGATGGATTGATTGTAGTTTGATCGATCGAACAGTGTTTTTTGTCCAGTGTTCTTTTCACAATTTTAAAAGTTTTAAAATTTTCTCCTTACTATTTTATACTATTTTGAAAAATTTTAAATTAGTTTGTGAATTTTTGAGTTTAATCGAAGGAACCGATTTCAATTGATCGAGAGTTTGATCGATTGAAGCTTCTTCAATCAATTGAAGTGTGACATAGAACCAGAGACGCTATTATATAGTTCTAATTACTTCCATAAATTGTTTATGGTGTATGCGAATAAATTAGTAATTCCAATGATTATGTATTTTGTTATATATATGTGTGGTTGTGTATATAGCTAACCCTTTTACAAGAAGATTAGTCCACTATCTCCCATGGCACCAAGTTCCATTTTAAACTTCGTATTTAAATGATTGAGATTGGTGTATATTTTAATTTTGGTTTGGTTTTAAGGCATATGTGAAGGGCGCTGCGACTTCAATTCTACGAAAGGAAAGTCGCACTGTTTCCCTAGCCTTTTTAATTTTAAATTGCAATTTTCTTTTCTAGAAAACTTGTAAGCTTTGAAAGAAGCATATGATTTTGGTAATAGAATAGGAAATTTATGAAGATGGAAAAGCAAGCTGTTGTCCATAAAGATGGAGCCGGAGGTGACCAAACCAAGAAAGAGGTTCTATGGGGATAGAGCCATGGGAGATAGAGGCACATGAATGCCTTTATTTCAATTACAATTTTTTTTTTTGTTTTATGTGCTTGGTTTGTGATTGGCATTTTATACATTGTTACTACTTGCATGCACTTAAAACAAGTTTTCTAAAACAAAATTCAAAAATCATTTTAACTCATTAATAGACAGAAAAAGAAGAAAGCCAAGATGAAATTCAGCGGGAGTCGTCCCAAGGGACGACAACGCTCCTGAGGAGGCCCTGTTCTTTGGGTAGTTGGGATGTCTCTTGTGTTTGGTACATCCCATGTTGCTATGTTTGCTTGTTTTTTGCTTTTCTTTTCATATGGTTGGTTTAGCTCTCGTAGCATGATATTTGCGCTTATTGTAATATCCTAGGGTATGGCCCTTTTTTTGGAATCGATTTACCCTTTTTCCGAAAAAAAAAAAAAAAAGACATTGGATGTCTATGGGCAATGAGTAGAAACATTTTTTTCTAAAAGCAAAATCCTTATTTATTAAATCTAGTGGGAGAGGGACTTATTATTATAACTCCCACGATCTTCCATTAACGATTCACTGTAAGATGAGTAGTGCATTTTGTGTTACCTCGCTAGGGGTGATCATTCCACACAGAGGGTACACTACTCATTGTTTACTAGATGTGAATTTCCTACGGATATGATCAATCAAAGTGTTAGAGGGTGTCTACCACACGGAGGCACTACTTGAGGCGATTGTGATTAGAACCTAGTTAATGGTACACACTAGCTAAGCTATGGGTTAGAGATTCCACATGGGGCACTATTTAGAAACTTAGAGATCAAAAGGGTTCAGGAGACATAACTTGTTTTGCAAGAGTTTCATAGTGGATAAGTTATGATTAATCGAAAGATCGAGTATTGACCGCCACACGGAGGCTTTACTCTTTCGTTTTGATATTCCCGTGGCTCACTAGCTAAGCTATGGGTTAGAGATTCCACATGGGGCACTATTTAGAAACTTAGAGATCAAAAGGGTTCAGGAGACAACTTGTTTTGCAAGAGTTGCATAGTGGATAAGTTATGATTAATCGAAAGATCGAGTATTGACCGCCACACGGAGGCTTTACTCTTTCGTTTTGATATTCCCGTGGCTTTGTTTTAAAATAAAGTTTGAAGGATTCTTTTATTCCAAACTGTCAAATTATGATATCCATATATATTTTGTCTATTTGATTTTTTAGTAGTCATAATAATGTCCAGATCTGCATTTAGTCCACTTGCCACCATACTCACTAAGAACAAGTTAACTGGAAGTAACTACACAAAGTGGAAATGTAACATAAACATTTTTAACTGCTGAGGATCACAAATATGTCCTCACCACCCCATGCCCCGAAGAACCCGCTGTAAATGCTTTGGCAGCTACTAGATGCGAGTTCGATAAATAGAAGAACTCGAATGGAATGGCCCGTTGCTACAATTTGGCCTCTATGGCTGGTGTGTTACAACACCAGTTCTAATCGAATGATTCTACCAATACCCTTATCAAGAGCCTCAAAGAAATGTTTGGGGAACATGGTAGACCTACTAGACAGGTTGCTATACAAAAGATAATGAGTGCGATGATGTCAGAATGGATTCCAGTCAAAGAACATGTTTTAAAAATGATTGGTTATTTAAATGAACTGGAGACCCTAGGTGCCAACATCGACGCACAGACCCAAGATGATATGATTCTCAATTCGTTATCGCTGTCATTCGCTCAATTTAAAGTTAACTATAACTTTATCAAATGAATTTCTCAATGAGCGAATTAATAAGTTCTTTACTAGCAGTAAAAGGGGTGATCAAACTTGAGGGCAACGTTTTGAACATTGAGAAAAGCTCTTCATCCTCCTGATCTACTCTGAAAATTAAGAAAGGGAAGAAGAAGGCTGGTATAGGTGGTCTAAGTGTTGGACTGGTCCCTAAGATTGAAAACTCTAAGGAAAAAGGTAAGGGCAAGGGACAGGAAGGTAGCCAAGGCAAAGGAAAGTGTTTCCAATATGGTAAGAAGGGCCACTAGAAAAGGAACTGTCCACAATTCTTAGCTACAAGACTTCAAGGTATAATCGAATCACATGTAATTGAAGCATGTTTTATAACAGATACTTTAAACACTTGGTGCATTGATTCTATTGTGACTAACCATATTTGTAATTCATTGCAAGGATTCAGATCAACAAGAAAATGCAGTAATGGGTGCTAACTCTAGGACCTAGCGCAACCATTTTTGCGGTTACTATAGGAGTGGTACTTTTAGAATTTGAGGACAATAAGACTTTGGTTTTATTAGATGTAATTTATGTCCCTTTAAGGAGACATAATTTAATTTCAATTTCTGATTTACCGAACAAAGGTTATTCTTTTCATTTTGGAACTGAAGTGATCATTAAAAGAAATGGTTCATTTATATGTTCTGGTGTTAAAACTAATGGCTTTTTTTTTTTCGGAAATTGGTAAATAGATTCCAAAAAAAGGGATGCACAAATGTACAAGGGGCATACCCCAGGA
>CM066986.1:46651199-46758699 GCA_033977485.1 Hydrangea macrophylla
TGCCATATGTACCATGTCTTCCAACTCCACATAGTGTTGCAATTCCACCACATTAGCTATGTCCCGGTTCAGCCCACTTAAAAACCTTGCCATGGTAGCTTCTCTATCCTCCTCTACATTAGCCCGAAACATAGCTATCTCCATCTCCTTGTAGTAGTCATCCACACTTTTATAGCCTTGAGTAAGACTTTGCAACTTCTGGTACAAGTCCCTATGATAGTGGCTAGGAACAAATCGCTTTCTCATGATGGCTTTCATTTCCTCCCATGTCTCAATAGGCCTTTCATGGTTTCTCCTCCTGTTTATCACAAGTTGATCCCACCAAATAATAGCATAATCAGTAAACTCAATAACAGCAAGTTTTACCTTTTTCTCCTCGGAGTAGTTGTGGCACTCAAATATCAACTCCACTTTCTTCTCCCATTCCAAGTACACTTCTGGATCATTTTTTCCTTGGAATGAAGGTATCTTTACTTTGATGCTTCCCAAGTTTTTGTCAACCCCATCTTGCCATCTTGGACCTCTTTGAAACCCTCTACCACGCCTTTCTCTCCTTGGCCCAAATCTGCCCCCACTATTTATTGAGGCTCGATCTTCTTCTTCATCAAACTCATCCTCATGATTTTCATCAGATTCATCTAGGGGTATGTGCCTTTCTTGCCTTCTAGCATTTTGGATTCTTTGGGGACGCCCTTCACGCCAAGTTGCAATTTCAGCATCTTGTCTATCCATCCTATCCCGAATCTCATTAAACATCACGCCCATACGTTCAAATTGTTGCTGCATAGCTTGTAACATGAAAGACGGATCCTCCTTTCCTTCTTTGTTTGATTGAGAAGACATATTTTGAAATCTGAAAAAAATGTTAGAGATAAAAAAAAAACCTCACAGCACTCCCTCACGTGTATGCACTCAAAATTATCTCACTCAAACTCGTGTTTCACTCTTAATTGGCTTTTTCGAAATTGATCTCACACTCTCTTGCCTTTTTCCACTCTTAACTCCCCTTTTCAGTTCTTTAATGAACTAAATGAACTTGAATCAAGAGATCTCAACGAGTAGTGTTTCAAAACTTATACCAATGGCGAAAATATTTTAGAAATGATGAATCAAAGGAGAAGGACAAACACAATCAGAATTGAGAGAATTGAAACTCACAATCAGATTTAAAGAGAATTGAAACTAACAATCAGATTTGGCCTTTCTTTGATATTAATGCCTCCCTTCTTTTTTTTTTTTTTTTTTTTTTTTTTTTTTTGGGATATCTTTTCTTTTCTTTTCTTTTCTTTTTTTTTTGTCGGATCTCTTCTTTTCTTTTCTTTTTTTTTTTGTTTTTTTTTTCTTTTTTTTTTTGTATAACTAGAGGCACAAAAACAAAAAAACAAAGAAGAACACAATATAAAACAGAATTTGAAGAACAAAATAACACGAAGAGTCACGAAGAAAAATACGAAGAACAAACAGAGAATAGACGAAAAATTAAAAGGATAGATAACCTGATTTTAGAAACCTTGCTTTGATACCAAATGATGCGAAACCTCAGTAGACTAGCAATGAGACCCAACAACAAAGATTGAATATCTTCCCAAGAAAGCTAGAAATCAGATTGTTGTGAAAGTGAACCTGTGACCCAACGCCTATAAAGAGACGCAAACCACAGGTATTCCAATTAGTGAACCTGAGACCCAACGCCTATAAAGAGACGCAAACCACAGGTATTCTTAGTTTTGAACGCCACAAGGTGAAAACCTTGATAAGTTCTGGAAGTTTAATGAAGAACCAAGAAGAAGGAGTAAAAACTCACTTTTATCAATTTATCAAAATATGTCCATTACAAAAGATAAGCAAAGATATATATAGGCTTGGAACATCCCTCCAACCATAGGAATAAATGCAAGTAGTTGGAACAACCCTCCAACCATAAGAAATAATGCATTCACGTTTTTTAGTAAAGGCTAGTACAAAAAAGTAGTTTAACTCATTAAATGCACTTAAAAACATGAACCAACTCTCAACTACTATCTATAAAACATATATAGCTATATCTTAGAGGTTATATTCAGTCCACATCTTCACATGCATGAATTAAATTGACATAGTCTTCATTTCCCTTTGGGCCACTCTTAGGAATGCTAAAATCAGCCCAAATTTCTTGAATCAGCCCATTGAAAGCTTCTTTGATCTTTTTGGTCCTTGCTCTTGTAATTGGCCCATTTGGAACATGCAATGGATCTTGCAATGGCCCATGTTGATTCTCATCAAGTATGTTACTTCATAGGGTATCCAAGGGTACTTATGGATGGTATTTTTATGATTTTAGAGAATAGAAAATGATTGTTAGTACAAATGCTATTTTCTTGGAGGATGATTATATCATGAACCATAAACCTAAAGGAAGGATAGATCTAAGATAAATAGATGGAGAGCCCTCTATTCCTCCAATAGAAAAAAATGATGTAAGATAAGAAAATATCACATCTTCACCCATTTTTGCACTGGTACCTCATCGTAGTGGGAGGATGGTCAGCCATCCTGATATATACATGTTCTTAGGAGAAGTTTTTGAAGCTATCTCCATAGAATCAGAATCTGATCCTGCTACGTATGAAGAGGCAATAAATGATGTTGATTCAGCTCATTGGGTTAAAGCTATGAAGGCTGAATTGGAATCTATGGATTCCAATCAGGTCTGGGATCTTATAGAACTTGTAGCCAATATTAAACCCATTGGCTGTAAGTGGGTTTACAAGAGGAAAAGAGAATCAGATGGCAAGGTTGAGACCTTTAAGGCGAGGGTTGTAGTAAAAGGTTATACTAAAAGAGAGGGCATTAACTATGGGGAAACCTTTTTGCCAGTAGCCATGCTCAAGTCCTTCATAATGCTTTTATCTATTACGGCATGCCTAGATTATGAGATCTAGCATATGGACGTCAAGACTGCATTCTTGAATGTCAATCTTGAGGAGGACATCTATATGCAGCAACCAGAAGGGTTCATAGCTGGTGGGAAAGGTAACTTGGTATGCAAGTTATAAAAGTCCATTTATTGATACGAACCCCGCCAATAATGCGACAAAACCCGTAACACGATTAATGTCTTGGACCGTTCTACTGTCAGATTCAATGGAAACCGCGACCCAACACCTATAACAGATGCGAACCTTGGTATAAAGGATGAAGACGCCACAATCAAGGATGGAAAACTCGATTGATAAGTCCAGGTATGAACGCCACAGAGTAAATCTGATAAGTTCGAATAGTTCTTCAAAGAACCAAAGAGAAAACTCTCACAATATTATTAATGATCAAAACTGAATATTACAAATCCTAAAACTGTTTAAATAGCTGAGGCTTAAAGTTGGGCCCTTTTAAGCCTACGAAATATTATGGTCCAATATAATTCATCCCAAAACTAAAATAAAAGGAAACTAATGAATATAAAAAATCCCTAAGTTGGCATGCAAGCCTATAATTTATTCTAGAGCTTGAATCATGGACACCCAGCCTTGTGGATCACTAGTATCCTCCTTTGGGCCACTCAGATTAGTCTCAACCCAAATTTGTTGAACCAGCCCATTGAGATTGTCCTTGAACCGCTTTGCTCGCACCCTTGTAACCGGACCAATTGGCACGTGGTTCGGGTCCGCATTCCACCTTGTGCTAGCCGCCATGTTTTCATCATTTATGGGCTTAAGCAGGCATCTAGGACTTAGAACATTCTGTTTGACCAAGCGGTCAAATCATTTGGTTTCATACAGAATCTTGATGAATCTTGTGTATACAAGAAGTGCGAAGGAAAAGTGGTGGCTTTTCTTATGCTTTATGTAACAACCTGCATTTCCTTAGGCATCGTTGAAACTAAGGTCAAACAATGTAATGAAGATGTTATTAGGAGAAAAGTTTTTAAGCATTGGGATTTTGTTTCTAATAGTGATGAGAACATGGCGGCTAGCACAAGGTGGAATGCGGACCCGAACCACGTGCCAATTGGGCCGGTTACAAGGGCGCGAGCAAAGCGATTCAAGGACAATCTCAATGGGCTGGTTCAACAAATTTGGGTTAAGACTAATCTGAGTGGCCCAAAGGAGGATACTAGTGATCCACAAGGCTGGGTGTCCATGATTCAAGCTCTAGAATAAATTATAGGCTTGCATGCCAACTTAGGGACTTTTTATATTCATTAGTTTCCTTTTATTTTAGTTTGGGGTGAATTATATTGGACCATAATATTTCGTAGGCTTAAAAGGGCCCAACTTTAAGCCTCAACTATTTAAACAGTTTTAGGGTTTGTAATATTCAGTTTTGATCATTAATAATATTGTGAGAGTTTTCTCTTTGGTTCTTTGAAGAACTATTCGAACTTATCAGATTTACTCTGTGGCGTTCATACCTTGACTTATCAATCGAGTTTTCCATCCTTGATTGTGGCGTCTTCATCCTTTATACCAAGGTTCGCATCTGTTATAGGTGTTGGGTCGCGGTTTCCATTGAATCTGACAGTAGAACGGTCCGAGACATTAATCGTGTTACGGGTTTCGTCACATTATTGGCGGGGTTCGTATCAGTTGGTATCAGAGCACAGTTCTAGTCTCAGGTTTATCATATCTTTTTCGTTTCTATTCTTATTCGTTTCTTCTGGTTCTGTTCGTATTCGTTTTTGTTTCTCTTCGTTTTCTTATTCGTTCTCGTTTTTGAACCATATCAAAAAAAAAAAAAAGTGTTCGATTACGATTTGGAATTTCGTTTTTAGGGTTTGCGAATCTGATCTGTGATTTGCTCTTGTTACTTCGTGTTTGTTCATTCTCGTGATCGTTGTTATTGTGGTTTTTTTTTTTCTTCTCGAGAATTAGGGTTTCTGAATCAGATACGTGAACTGTGAAGTCTGCCTGATTAAAAAAAAAAAAAAAAAAAAAAAAAAAAAGAGAGAAGAAAAGAAAAGAAGAGATCGGTAAGCCGCGATAAAAAAAAAAAAAAAAAGGCAAGAGTGGTGAGCACATAAGAGGGTAAAAGCCAAATTGATTTTCAGTTTAAACACGAGTGAACTTGAGTGATACATCCTAGTTGAGTGAAACACGTGAGCGAGAGTTGTGAGGTCCTGTATATTTTTTTTTATCTAATCTTTGTTTTGCAGCGAAATATGGCCCATAAAGACGAAATTAATGCCGGGGAGGTTTCGGGAGAGACTGATCAGAAACTACTATCGGAGGCATTAATGGGTGAAATGAGGAGGGTATTGAGGACAGAGATGGAACAAGTTCATGAACGGATAGATAGAGTAGAGAATGCACGTGTGGAGCAGCCACAAAACAATGTTCCTCATGGACGTAGAAGAGAGAGAGTTCAACCGAGGGGAGTGAGAGTTGAAGAAGAGGAGTATTTTTGGGGAGACTTTGACGAAGAAAATGATCAGGAGTCAATAGATAATCATAGGAGATATGGTGGTCGGGGTAGAGAAGTTAGGTTTAGAGAAGCTAGGAACCGGGAAGATAATAATTTGGGTAGTATTAAGATGAAGATTCCTTCGTTTCAAGGGAAGAATGATCCGGAAGCCTATCTAGAATGGGAGAAGAAGGTAGAATTAGTATTTGATTGCCACCATTACTCTGAGGCTAAGAAGGTAAAGCTTGCTGCCATTGAATTTTCTGATTATGCTATCATTTGGTGGGATCAATTGGTGTTGAATAGGAGAAGAAATAGGGAGCGTCCAATAGAGACATGGGAGGATATGAAAACTGTGATGAGGAAGCGGTTAGTTCCAAGCTATTATTACCGAGAGTTATACAACAAGTTGCAAAGTTTGAGGCAAGGTAATAGGAGTGTGGAAGAATATTATAAGGAGATGGAAGTTGCTATGATTCGAGCGAATGTAGAGGAAGATCGAGAGGCTACAATGGCTAGATTCTTAGTTGGGTTGAATCGGGAAATTGCCAATGCAGTGGAATTGCAACACTATGTTGAGTTGGAGGATATGGTACACATGGCTATTAAAATTGAGAATCAACTCAAGAGGAGGGGCAGCAGCACACGTCCAAGCCAAAATCCAAGCCAAAATTCCAATACATCCGCTTGGAAACCAAATAATTGGAAAAGAGATGAGAAGCAGCCTTTGATGAAGCCAAAAACTGAGCAAAAACAAGAGGTGGCCAGCCATGGAAATCAAGGTAAATCCGATTCGTCTACTTCTCGGAACCGCGATATTAAGTGTTTTAAGTGCCAAGGTAGGGGACACATAGCTAGCCAATGTCCGAACAAGAGAGTTATGGTGTTACGAGATAATGGTGAGATTGAAACCGAAGATGAAGATGACAACGAATCTGTGCCACCATTAGAGGATGCCGATGATGAAGAGTACGCTGCCCAAGGGGATTTGTTAGTGGCAAGGAGAGCTCTAAATATGCAGGTTAAGGAAGATGATGAGGCACAACGGGAGAACATCTTTCATACGAGATGTCATGTCAAAGATAAGGTGTGTAGTGTGATCATAGATGGGGGGAGTTGCACTAACGTTGCTAGCACAACTTTGGTGGAGAAATTAGGGCTTCCAACAATCAAGCATCCACGACCTTATAAATTGCAATGGCTCAATGATAGTGGTGAAGTAAGGGTAACTAAACAGGTGCTAGTTTCTTTTCGTATTGGGAAATATGAAGATGAAGTTTTGAGTGATGTGGTTCCGATGCAAGCTGGACACTTGTTGTTAGGGAGGCCATGGCAATTTGATCGACGTGTTAAGCATGATGGTTTCACAAATAAATACTCGTTCGTGCTTAATCAAAGGACAATCACCTTAGTGCCTTTGACACCGAGGCAAGTTTATGAAGATCAAGTGAGGTTGCAAAGGGAGAGTGATCAAAAGAAAGAGAGTGAACAAAAGAAAAGGAGTGAGAAAAATGAGAGAGAAAAAGAAAAGAAAAATGCAGCCATTGAGGGAAAATTAGAGGGAAACCAAAAAAAGAATTTTTATGCAAAAGCGAGTGAGATCAAACGAGCGTTGTTTTCAAATCAGCCTATGATTGTACTTTTGTACAAAGAGGCATTTTTAAACACTAACCAAATTGACTCATCTTTGCCTAGTTCTGTTGTTTCTCTTTTGCAGGAGTTTGGTGATATCTTTCCCGAGGAGGTTCCACATGGTTTGGATTGAACATCAAATTGATTTCGTGCCCGGTGCTACCATTCCAAACCGACCAGCCTATAGAAGTAATCCTGAGGAGACAAAGGAGCTACAAAAGCAGGTTAGTGAGTTGATGGAAAAGGGGTACGTAAGAGAAAGTATGAGTCCATGCGCCGTTCCGGTGATTTTGGTTCCTAAGAAGGATGGGACGTGGAGAATGTGCGTTGATTGCCGAGCCATCAACAACATAACGGTAAAGTATCGACACCCTATTCCTCGCTTAGATGATATGTTAGATGAGTTGCATGGTTCTTGTATATTTTCTAAGATTGATTTGAAAAGTGGGTATCATCAAATTAGAATGAAAGAAGGTGATGAATGGAAAACTGCATTTAAAACAAAATATGGTTTGTATGAATGGTTAGTTATGCCTTTTGGATTAACTAATGCTCCTAGTACTTTTATGAGATTGATGAACCATGTTTTGCGTGCTTTCATTGGAAAATTTGTGGTTGTTTATTTTGATGATATCCTGATTTATAGCAAAAACTTGGAAGAGCATTTGAAGCATTTAAAACTTGTGTTAGATGTGCTTAGAAATGAAAAGTTGTTTGCTAACCTAAAGAAGTGCACTTTTTGCACCGATAAGCTTGTGTTTCTTGGTTTTGTTGTGTGTGCACAAGGAATACAGGTTGATGAAGAAAAGATTCGTGCTATCCAAGAATGGCCAAGCCCATCTAGTGTAAGTAATGTGCGAAGTTTTCATGGACTTGCTAGTTTTTACAGGAGGTTCGTGAAAGACTTCAGTAATATAGCTGCACCGATAACCGAAGTCATCAAGAAAAATGTTGGGTTCAAATGGGGGGAATAGCAAGAGAAGGCATTTCAATTACTCAAGGAGAAGTTAACTCATGCACCTTTACTTGCTTTACCTAACTTTACAAAAACTTTTGAAATTGAATGTGATGCTTCAGGTTTAGGTATTGGCACCGTGCTTATGCAAGAAGGAAGACCGATTGCATACTTTAGTGAGAAGTTAAGTGGGGCTGCCTTAAACTATCCCACGTATGACAAAGAGATGTATGCATTGATTCGAGCTTTGGAGACATGGCAGCATTACTTGTGGCCTAAAGAGTTCGTGATTCACACCGATCATGAGTCTTTAAAGCACCTTAAAGTCCAACACAAGCTGAACAAGAGACATGCACGATGGGTTGAATTCATTGAGACGTTTCCATACGTCATTCGATATAAACAAGGTAAGGAGAACATCGTTGCCGATGCACTTTCTCGAAGGTACATTCTAATCTCTACTCTTGATGCTAAGATTCTTGGTTTTGAGCATATTAAGGAATTACATCCTTTAGATCTCGATTTTAGTGAAGAATTTGAATCTTGTGAAAAAACAGCCCATAATAAATTCTATAGGCATGAGGGGTTTTTATTTCGAGAAAATAAATTGTGCATTCCAACTTGTTCAGTGAGAGAGTTGCTTGTGCGAGAGTCACATGGGGGAGGGTTAATGGGACATTTTGGGGTAGTAAAAACATTAGCCGTTTTACAAGAACACTTCTATTGGCCACACATGAAACAAGATGTTGAGAGAATTTGTGGTAGATGTGTCACATGTAGGCGAGCGAAATCTAGAGTACAACCCCATGGCTTATACACACCTCTTCCAATTCCTAGTGAACCATGGTTGATATTTCAATGGATTTTGTGTTAGGTTTACCTAGGACTAAACACGGTCGAGACTCAATTTTTGTGGTTGTGGATAGATTTTCCAAGATGGCACATTTTATTCCATGTCACAAAATTGATGATGCTTCACATGTTGCTAATTTGTTCTTTAAGGAGATTGTGAGGTTACATGGTATGCCTAGAACCATTGTTTCGGATAGAGATGCTAAATTCTTGAGTTACTTTTGGAAGACCTTGTGGTGTAAGTTGGGGACTAAGTTATTATTTTCTACTACTTGTCATCCACAAACTGATGGTCAAACTGAAGTAGTAAATAGGACTTTATCTACTTTGTTAAGGGCTATTATTAAAAAGAACATCAAAACATGGGAAGAATGTTTACCACATGTTGAGTTTGCTTATAATCGTACTATCCATTCTGCTACTAAATTTTCACCCTTTGAAATTGTGTATGGTTTTAATCCTTTAACTCCTTTGGATTTATCTCCTTTACCTGTGACTGAGCGTGTTAATTTAGATGGAAAAAAGAAAGCAGATTTTGTTAAGCAGATTCATGAGAAAGCAAGGCTCAATATTGAGCGAAGAACGGAGCAATATGCAACGCAAGCTAACAAAGGGCGACGCAATATCATCTTTGAACCCGGAGATTGGGTTTGGGTACACATGCGAAAAGAAAGATTTCCAGCACAAAGGCGTTCTAAATTGCTTCCCCGAGGCGATGGTCCTTTTCAAGTTCTTGAGCGCATCAATGACAATGCCTACAAGCTAGAGTTGCCTGGTGAGTATAATGTTAGTACTACTTTTAATGTTGCTGATTTATCTCCTTTTGATGTAGGTGATGATTTGAGGGCAAATCCTTTTCAAGTGGAGGGGAATGATGAGAACATGGCGGCTAGCACAAGGTGGAATGCGGACCCGAACCACGTGCCAATTGGGCCGGTTACAAGGGCGCGAGCAAAGCGATTCAAGGACAATCTCAATGGGCTGGTTCAACAAATTTGGGTTGAGACTAATCTGAGTGGCCCAAAGGAGGATACTAGTGATCCACAAGGCTGGGTGTCCATGATTCAAGCTCTAGAATAAATTATAGGCTTGCATGCTAACTTAGGGACTTTTTATATTCATTAGTTTCCTTTTATTTTAGTTTGGGGTGAATTATATTGGACCATAATATTTCGTAGGCTTAAAAGGGCCCAACTTTAAGCCTCAGCTATTTAAACAGTTTTAGGGTTTGTAATATTCAGTTTTGATCATTAATAATATTGTGAGAGTTTTCTCTTTGGTTCTTTGAAGAACTATTCGAACTTATCAGATTTACTCTGTGGCGTTCATACCTTGACTTATCAATCGAGTTTTCCATCCTTGATTGTGGCGTCTTCATCCTTTATACCAAGGTTCGCATCTGTTATAGGTGTTGGGTCGCGGTTTCCATTGAATCTGACAGTAGAACGGTCCGAGACATTAATCGTGTTACGGGTTTCGTCACATTATTGGCGGGGTTCGTATCAAATAGTAGCCCTAATTCTGCTAGCAGAATATGGGTTGGCTGGAATGCTGACAAGTTTAGCCTTCAAGTTCTCAAAACATCTTCCCAACTCATCCATGTGAGTATTGAAAGTGATGATAAATCCATTTATATGGAAGCTTCCTTTGTTTATGGCTATAACACTGGCCACGCTAGAGCTGATCTATGGTCCGCCTTACGGACAATTCATGCTAGCACACTTAATATTAATTATATTACTCTTGGAGACTTTAATGTTACATTGAGTCCTGATGAAATCTCTGATGCTAGTCATTAGTAACTTTAATAAAGTCATACATATCATCATGCTAGCACACTTAATATTAATTATATTACTCTTGGAGACTTTAATGTTACATTGAGTCCTGATGAAATCTCTGATGCTAACCATGGTTGGAATGATGATATGTATGACTTTATTAAAGTTACTAATGACTATTGTCTAGTGGATCTTAGATATGTTGGAGAATAGTTCACCTGGTGTAACAGAAGGTATGGAAGGCCAGACTTCACATAACGTAAACTGGACAGAGCTTTAGTGAATCAGAAATGGCTTGATCATTTCACTGATTCATTCGCTCATTTTCAGGCTCCAGGTATCTCTGACCATTCCCCTATTTTTGTCAATTTTAGTCCATATTGACAAAAATCAAAGAAGAAAAGGTAGGGCCTTTAAATTTTACAATTACTGGATTAAATTGGATCACTATTATGATATTGTTACTAATGCTTGGAACCAAAGAGTTGTTGGTAGTGCTCAGTATCAAATCTGCCATAAGCTTCGTATCCTTAAGCAAGATTTGAAAAAACTTGGAAAAAAATATATAGGTCAGGAAAAGGTCAATGCTGATAATGCTAGGGAGGCCCTTAAAACTCTGCAATCGTCTTTAACCCAGGATCCTTATAACCCTGCTCTTGCTGAGCAAATTAAACCTAGCTTGGACAGATACCACGAAGCCATTTGGATCGAAGAAGAAACCCTCAAACAAAAGTCTAGATTACAATGGCTTGAAGGGGGGGATAAAAATTCCAGATATTTTCACATGCCCATTAAAGAAAGAAGGAATTTTAAAAGGAAATAATGCTCTTGAAAAGTCTGATGGTAACTTCACCTCTAGTTGTGATGAAGCTAAAGGGGAAGCGCTTAGATTTTTTCATAATTTACTTGGTACCCCCTCCAATCATAGCTACCCAGGGAGAGATTTCTTGAACTCATTTATTCGTAAGAGAATCCCTGACGAGTTAAAGGCTAATTTGGATAGGATTCCCTCAGATGATGACATTAAGAAGGCGTTTTTTAGCTTGCATAGTAATAAAGCCCCGGGGCCTGATGGGTACAATGCTTTTTTCTTTAAGGATTCGTGGGCCACCATTGGTCCCTCTGTAACTGAGGCTGTTAAAGAATTTTTTCTTAATGGTGAATTGCGTAGGGAATCTAACACTACTCTTATTGCCTTGATCCCCAAGGTTCCCAACCCTTCCAAGATGAGTGACTTCCGTCCTATTTCCTGCTGTAATACAATTTATAAATGCATATCTAAGATTATTGCTAGCAGACTTCAACTTGTTCTTCCTAATCTGATTGACCAGGCTCAATCAGGTTTTGTTAAAGGAAGGAAAATTAGTGATAATGTCCTCCTTGCCCAAGATCTTCTTAAAGATTACCATAAACAAATGGGTAAACCTAGAGTTGTAGCTAAGGTTGATCTTATGATAGTGTTAGTTGGGAATTTATTATTGACTTGCTTGATATTCTTAGCTTCCCTCCAAATATTAAGAAATGGATTATTGCTTGTATTACTACCCCTAGATACTCTATTAATTTTAATGGTGAATCTGTGGGCTATTTTGAAGGTGCTAAAGGGCTAAGACAAGGTGATCCTATCTCTCCTTATTTATTTGTTATTGTTATGGATACCCTTAGCCAACTCTTAAATCATAATACCGCCAGGGAGCCCTTTACCTTTCATTGGAAATGTGATAAGTTCAAGATCTCACATCTTTGTTTTGCTGACGATCTCCTTATTCTGTTTAATGGGGATGTGGATTATGCCAAAACGATTAGGCTTACTCTTAATTAATTCTTTCAATTAACTGGCTTGTAAGCTAACAAATCTAAGAGCTGCTTATTCTTTTCTTGTGTTGAGGACAATGTGTGTAATGATATCATTTCTGTTCTTCAATTTGTTAAAAGCAGCCTTCCTGTTAAATATCTTGGTGTTCCCCTCATTACTTCTAAATTGAAAAAACAAGATTGTGTTGGGATGGTCAACAAAATGTGCGCTCTAACTCTTGGAAATCTAAGTTTTTATCCTATGCAGGTAGAGCTCAATTGGTAGGTTCTGTCTTGACAGGAATTCAACTCTACTGGTCTGGTTTGTTCATTCTTCCTAAAGGTGTTCTTAAGCAAGTGTCCCAAACGATGGCTAGATTCCTTTGGTCTGGTAAGACAGATAAAGTATCTAGTGCTAAAGTTGCTTGGTCCAAAGTGTGCAGACCTAAGAGGGAAGGGGGTCTGGGCTTTAAAGATTTAGTTCTGGTTAATAAGGTTGTAAATTTGAAACATATAGGTAAACTTTTGGACCCCTCTAACAATTCCTTATGGAAAAAATGGATCCACCAGTATATGTTGAAAAATAAAAGTTTCTGGCAGGCCAAGATACCATCTCAATGCTCTTGGTACTGGAGAAAGTTATTAAAGCTTAGAGAGGTTGCAAAGCCCTTACTAATCCATCGGATTGGTAATGGTAATCATACCTTCCTTTGGTTTGATAACTGGCTCCCCTTGGGTCCCCTGCTGGATCATTTTACTGAAAGAATTGTGTATGATGCGGCTATCAATATTGATGCAAAGGTTAGTAGTATTATCAGAGGAACTGGTTGGAACTGGCCTGGCTCTAACTCGTTAGAACTTAATGATGTTAGAAATACTTTGTCTAATTTCTACACTCCTAATAATAGCATCGATACTATTAAGTGGATTTTATCCTCTAATGGTGAGTTCAATACTTACCTTATTTGGGATCACTTGAGGGTCCATGATACTGAGGTTCCTTGGTATAACTCTGTTTGGTTATCTAGATGTAGCCCCAGACAAATCTTTGTTCTATGGCTTGCTGCTCAAAATCGATTATCCACACATGATAGAATCTCTGGTTTTACTCCTGGACCTCTTGTATGTCTGTTTTGCCATTTTAATACGGAAACTCATGACCACTTGTTCTTTGAATGTCATTATTCTTTTCTTGTTTGGCAGGAATTAATGAGAAGATGTGACATCCATTGGTATAATCAAAGTTGGAATGCTACATTGGAATGGATGGACCAAAGATTTAGAGGGAAAGCTCCTCAACAAGTGATTCCCAAGCTTTGCCTTGGAGTGGCTGTCTATGGTTTATGGAAAGAGAGAAACAACAGAACATTTAAGAAGATCTTCAACCCTCCAAGCATTCTTCTTAAGCAGTTTATATCCCAAATAAATGCTTAAATCAGGGTGATATGGAAGAATCAAGTTAACATAGATAGATATCTTTGTAAGTGGTGGGATTATTATCTACTCATGACAGGATTTTTCACTTCACGCCTGGACCATTGGCTTGTGTTTTTTGCCACCAAGGTATGGAATCTCATGATCATTTGTTTTTTGGTTGCTCATTCTCGTCTTTTATATGGCAGGGATTACTGCACCGTTTGGAGATAACATCTCATGCTTCATCTTGGAGTGCATTACTGGATTGGGCAGCTAGATCCTGGACAAAGAAATCTCCCAACCACATCATTCCAAAGATGTGCATGGGGCTGGCGGTTTATAGTATTTGGCAAGAAAGAAATGCTCGCACTTTCAGATTGGAATTTAAAACCAAGGAAAGGATTCTCCAAGAAATATACCACCAAATCTCTATTCAAATTCAAATTCAGTGGAGAAAGGACCCGCATCTATCTAACTACGTTGCTAGGTGGGCCTAGAATGTATTTGGAAGTGTTTCTCGCTAATGTTGCTCTTGAGGGATATTGGCAGAGTAACCCTTTTTACATCCATCATTGGATATTCACTCCAATTTGGAAGGTCTTGTATTTGATCTATACTTTGTATTTTTCCCTTTGGACTGTTGGCCAGGTGAAATAGCTTTACCTTTGTTTATTAGGTTTGGGATTGGAAGGATGGATCTTATCTTGGCTTTGCCCTCAGATAATCTTCCATCCTTTGTCGCATTGTCTGGATGCGAATTTTCTTGTACTCATTGGTTTCCTGGGGTATGCCCTTGTTTTTTTTTTTTTTTTTTTTTTTTTTTTTTTTTTTGTATAGTGCCGTTTGGCTTTTCTTTTATTGATTAACCATTTTCCGAAAAAATTATTCTCTTTGATGTTGTCAGGGTCCTTTGTGTGTTGTGGCATGTTTGGCTGGGTTGAGGCATGTTTGGTTTTGCTTTGGCATTGAGATTGTGTCTGTTTTTTAGGTAGCCCTTTGTCACTTGTTGGGCATGATTTGTTTGGTTTTTGCTGTTTGCCTTCTATTTTTTGTCCTCATGTATTGAGCTCATTGTCTTATCCTGGGGTATGCCCCTTGTACTTTTTGTACATCCTTTTTTGGAATCTATTTACCATTTTCCGAAAAAAAAAAAAACCTGCATTTCCATTTATTTTTAAATTTACATTTTCATAATTAATTTGTAATGGCATTGTCATAATTAAATTTGTATTGTTTGCTTTCTTTTTATTTCAATTCCCCTGTATTAAAACTGGTTGCTTGTTTTAATTCATATTAAAATTCTTTTGGGGTCAAACTGCAATTTTATAAATTTAAGAAATACCTGTGTTGAATTTTATTCTGTATTTCAAAATGGTGGATATATTTTTTGATAACTCCAACTGCATTTTTATGAAACCAGAAAACTATTTCTTACATGAAAATGAATTTTCTGTATTTTTGGAGTGACTACCGCGCCATGAAAATACCAGTTTGTATTCAAAAACTGTCCACACTGTGCTAAACTATCACAGATTTTGGAAGTGATGTAAAGTTGGACATGACTTATGCTTTATTTCCATTTATGGCAAACTAATCATTGACTTAGGCCTTGTTTGGCAATGCCCTCTTAATGTGTGTTAACTTGTGCCTATAATCTCATTTCCCAAACAACTGTATATTGACCCCTATATGCCTAGGTGACCCTTTGTGATGAGAATCAAGGAAGCACTTAATGGGCTGAATTGGGCTGATTATAAATGGAGAATCCAAGAAGATCAAGGTGGCATTTTTTTAGGTTGATCTTATTAATTGGGCATAAATTTGAAGAAGATAGGGCTGATTATATTTCCTAATCATCTTTATGCATGTGGAAGAATAATGGGCTGAATATAACTTCCAAGATATGGCTATTTATGTTTTATAGTTGGTAGTTGGGAGTTTGTTCATGTTTCTATGTGTTTTTAATGAGTTAAACTACTTTTTTGTATAAGTCTATGTTAAAAAACGTGGTAGCTTTATTTCCTATGGTTGGGAGGATGTTCCAACTACTTGCATTTATTTCCTATGGTTGGGAGGATGTTCCAACTACTTGCATTTATTTCCTATGGTTGGAGGGTTGTTCCAATCCTATATATACTCTTTTGTATGGGCAGATTTATTTTTTTTTTTCGGAAAAAGGGTAAATCGATTCCAAAAAAAGGGCCATACCCTAGGATATTACAATAAGCGCAAATATCATGCTACGAGAGCTAAACCAACCATATGAAAAGAAAAGCAAAAAACAAGCAAACATAGCAACATGGGATGTACCAAACACAAGAGACATCCCAACTACCCAAAGAACAGGGCCTCCTCAGGAGCGTTGTCGTCCCTTGGGACGACTCCCGCTGAATTTCATCTTGGCTTTCTTCTTTTTCTGTCTATTGGAGAGGGGACTACCCCTTGGAGGGGTCCCGAGCTCAATATCTTGGCCAAAATCACTAACACAGTCGTCAACATCATCCAAACTAAAAGGCAGGGTGGTTTCCTCTCTGGTCTCACCTCGAGGAACATCAACATGGTAGGAAGAGCTAGCTTCGGGACAAGGTGTCCGGGCGGAAGGAGAAGCATTGGTATCAACTTTGACAGGTTTGGAGCCAGGAATTTCCAAAGTCTGAGAAAGAACATCAAATCGGTTACCCCTCGCTAGCGGTGTATCCGAGTCGTTCGTGCTTTTAGTACGGTAAGAAGTGTGGTCAACAGCAGTCTTTTTTCCTCTATCTTTGCCTGAAACAACTTGCCAAGTCCCTTTTTCCTTACCATTCCTCTTGAGAGGATGGCGGTCTGTAATGCTCAGACCCGGAGACGCAGTCCGAGAACAATCATGACCAAACTGGGAACACTTTTTGCATCGGACCGGGGTCCATTGATATTCCAAATTTATCTTTGTGCTAATAGTATTGCCAGTCTCCTCATCTTCTGATTTAATATGGAATTCATTGAAGAATTCAAAATCTGTAGAAACTTCAATGCAAACACGAGCATAGGTTATACGCCTTCGACTTGCAGTTATGCGATCAACTCGAATTGGTTTTCCAATGAAACTAGAGATAAAACTGATTCCCTTCGGATTCCAGTATTCAAGCGGTATACCATAGAAGTTTATCCAGATTGGAATAGACTGAACCTCCTCGTTATCAAAGGAGAAATGTGGCTTCCACGGCCTAAGAAGGAGAGGTTGACCTGCCACAAACCATGGCCCTCCTTCTAAAATTGCATCCCTAGCCTCCGTGCTAGAGAATGAAAAAAAGAAACATCCAGAGTCAGTTGCCAAAGTATCAATAAGGCCCTCAGAAGCCCATAGCCGATCAGTAACATTAGTGACTAGGGAAAACGGAAGCTTCCTGCCCAGAAACCGGCCTACCAATGTAGCAGTCCATTCGTCCTTTCCAGCTACAGTTAAGTCCTTTGGAATTTTAAGAACTAGATTATCTTCGATATCTCCATGGTCCACAAACTCCAAATTAAATTCCTTGCTACAAATTGGGGTTTTTGAATTAATTTCCAAATCTGGTCTATTTGATCCCAGCTCAATTTGGGCCACACTGCCATACTGAACCTCAGATTTGAATAACCCAGCCCATGATCCACGTTGATTATCACATAGAGTCCTCCCACCTATGGGGCCCAAGCCTTCTTGGCGTTTAGCCTGATCTTCCAACTGTTGAGTGGGATTACCCTGTGTTTGCGAAAACATTTGCATGCTAGAAGGGCCAAACAGGGCACAACTCGGACCCATCTCAATAGCTTCGGCAGTAAATGCTTCTGTCACATTGATATTTTGGGTCTTGGGTTCACCATACCCAAATTGGGAACCAATTGGAGTGGTGCGCCCAATGGCAAAGGCCTCGGGACTAGGAGAAGACATGTTACCCGAAATTGTGGAAAAAGAAGCACCCTGATTTAAAAATTCAACCTTAGGTAAGGGAGTTGCTGGGCTCTCAAAAAAGGACTTGGCCACGTGTACACCTTGCTTAACACTAGTGCCAAATGGAATCGCCAGCTCATTCTTGGGAGAAGGAGACAACTCGCCGGAATTCAAGGGAAAAGGCCAACTGCCCACGTGATGAGGGACTGCTATGTGCAGTTTAGGCGCCTGTCCTTTATGACCGTTGGGCGCAAAAGGGCTTGCGTGAGATCCACCTTCCATAAACACTATGGATTCTGAAATGCTGCTACTATTCGGATCAAAAACAGTACCAACATCATTTTCTTCTTGATTTTCTGGAATATACTCCCCCCTAATTTTTAATAAAACAGAATCATAGTCAGAAGAGTGTCTAACGGATTCCTCATAGTTAACTTGGCATCCAACATCTTCTATAAGAGGACTAGGAGGGGAGATTTCCTTTTGATTTTGATTTAAAACTTTAGGAATGGAAATGTCAGCGAAGGAAATCTCGTCCCCATTGGCGGCCTGATCATCCATAGCAGATGGACCATCGTTGGCATTAGAAGTGCACACATTAGGACATTTTGCTGGTACCTCTCGAAAATGCTCTACACCTTGGTCCTCAAAGGAAATGTTACCTTGGTCTTCATCAGATCCAAGGATGAATGGAGTACCTTTGCTTTTGGATATCCTAACTTTGGCTAGTTCACAAGAGTCTTGAATAGAGGCACAATGAGCTCTATCTTGGTCTTTATCTGCATCCGAGGACTTAGTAGTAGCACTTGCTGCATTGGAAGCAACCACATCTGCTAAGGAAGTAGCACTTGGACTAACTTCACCTTCATCTAATTTATCTTCCTTCTCAAGAGACTCATTAGGATAAGGAATCTTACAACTCCTTTTTGCTGTGATATTCAGCTTGCTCACATTGCAATGGAAAAGAAGGAGCTTCTCTTTCCTTTTCTTGGCACTAACACTCCTCACACAAGGGAGTACCCATGGGTAACCCTCTTTCATCTTGAGATTTCTAGAGAGAAGTAAGAGCTTCTCTCTCTAGAACCCTCCATACCCGTATGGGCAGATTTATATAATGGATTAAACACAATTCTGAAGTTGAGCTTTGCTCCTCCCCCTTGTTCTTCACAGAACACAATTTTTGACTTATCAATCAGCCTTTCGCATCTGATTGTGGCGTCTTCACACACCATGACTTATCAATCAGCCTTCCGCATCTGATTGTGGCGTCTTCACTAATCTTTGGAATACCCGTGGTTTGCGTCTCTTTATAGGCGTTGGGTCACGGGTTCACTATCACAACAATATGATTTTAGCTTTTCTGGGTAAACATGTCAATTTTGTTGTTGGGTCTCAATACAAGTTATTGAGGTTCGCATCACTTTGAGCATCTGTGAAGTTGTATCACAGTGTGCCTACGTATGTATAATTCTATATGTGTGATCTGTATTTTAGTTAGTATACTTAGAAATTAGAAATAATTTAGTTTGTTGAGTAAGTATCACAACTCACAACTTAGAGCCCAAGATTGTGAGTTCTATATAACTCATACACTCACATACTCTCTCAATCACACACATTCTGCACATCAATTTCAGAGAGAGAAAAGAGAGAACATGGAGAGAGTATCAGAGAGAGAGAGAGAGAGAAGAATTTACAGATTTTATTATAGAAAGAGGAAGCTCAATCCACCATAGCCTTGTTTGAAGTGTGGATTGCTAATCTTACTTTCTTTCTCAACAACTCTCCATCTCTAAATAACAGTGAGTATTATTAACTCACTAAGAATGTAATTACATGCTTAATTTCTGTGTGTAGCTTAGTATGTAAAACCTCCATAGAAATTTTACGTTAGTGATCATAGCTTGAAAAATCATGGTTTACAAAACTCAACCAAAATCAGTTTGTATGGATAAAAATGATAGATTACATATCATATATGCCATGTTTGAAATATTAGGACCCAATTTGGTTATATGAGTACTAGAATTTTTTTTTCGGAAAATGTATACTAGAATTTTAGTTTTGTGATCTTTTAGTTTTTCTTAAAATTCTTGAGTTATAGATTGATTCATGTTAAATTAGTTGTAGATTCTTAATCCTTGTGAAAAACCGAAGAGAATCATATATTACATGCCCCCCCATTTACTTCCGGAATTGAAAATGGGTCAAAAGACCCCTTGAAATCTGAAACAGAGCAGTTCTGACGAAGAAGATGAAGCCTCTGCTTCATCTCGCACGCCGATCGCGCGAGCGACCCTTCGCGCGCGCGATCCTTGCGTCCCCAGGCAGACAGAAGAATTTATATAAGAAAATGAAAAATAGGCGGGTCGCGCGCTCGCGCGAGAGACCTTTCGCGCGAACGACCCGCGCGCGCGAGGTGGCTGATTTCAGGCAGAAAGAAAAGGTTTTTAAAATAAAAAGGAAAATGGGCAGGTCGCGCGAGCAGCCCGCGCGAGTGACATATCGCGCGAGCGACCCGCGCGCGCGACTTCTGGCAGCTTCTAGTTATTGCTTAATTTGTGTTAAGGGACTGATTGGGTGGTATTTTATGAACTGTTAAAGCTCAGTTTGGGAAATTTATTAAAGCAGAATCCTATTTGATTATGTGTAGATGATTAAAACAATGAATTGTGACCTATCAATCCCCGCACGTACGTGTTTCTTTAATTCATTAAATTCCTTTATGTTTAAGGTTCATGACATACATGTGGGTGTCAGTCAGTGTGAAAAAGAGTAATGGTCAGTGTGGAAAAGAGTGAGATTGAGATTGAGATTGTGTTGTGGACACTCCCTGGTTGTTGTATACCAAAGTGTGACGTGTTGAGATTGCGGTGAGAGTGTCTTTGAAATGCGACGATGGCAAAACTGGACACTTCCTGACGACCATGGTAGCGTCAAAGTGTGTGACGCCGAACTTGGACATTCCCTGGCACCCATGGAAGTGCTAAAGTGTGGCCTACGGACACTCCCTGATACCCGAGTCTGGATACTGTGTGAGGGTTCCTCCGGTATTTGCATGGCGGTTTAGGTATTCAAAGTGTGAGGCATTGGACACTCCCTGGTACCCTGGACCAAAGTGTGAGGCAAACTGGACATTCCCTGGCCCTGTGCTAAAGTGTGGCTATCGGAGTATTTCAAAGATACTGGTGTGAGATAGTGGGTTGTTGTGTTTGTCGAGAGAAAAGAGTCGGTAAGATGAGTGTGGTGCATCGTCTCATACATGGTCATATGTTTTAATGAATGAATGACTTTTAAATATATTCCCTGTTACTTTTGTAATTGAATTCTTCCCATGATTTAACCATTGATTTACAAACTTAAAAAGAGAAAATTTGTAAAGGGGTATGTTTTACATTCAAAGTTATGTTTTTAATACTCACCAGCTTCTTGAAGCTGACGATGTTGATGCGTCCTGGACATTCGTGTTCAGGCTTTTCAAGTTATAACCAGGAGGAATCTTATGACTATGCGAATTGAGAACCCCTGCTGGAAAGAGAAATTTTCGTTATGTGCTTTAAGTTTTAATCTGTTTTGTAATAAGGATGACTATAATAGACATTAAGTTATTGTTTTAATTTAAGGCGGTCTGTGCCTTTAGATGACCCGTGCTGTAATATTTATTAAGTTAGAAAAATATTTGTAAGCTTTGATTGCTCTACTCTGATTATTGTTTATTGTTGTTTGACGTTTGGGACAGAATCGATCCTTCAAACTGTCGCGACCTACGGGTCCATAAAGGAAATTAAACGTTTCCCTTATTTATGCTACGTCGGGGCGTGACAGGATTTAGTGGTATCAGAGCCAGGTTTTTATTTATCTCAAGATAGTTTAGCCAGGTTAGAGTTTACCAGTATAGACCCGATTCCACATTCCATTAAGTATTACACACCCGATGTTACGACAGGGAGGATAGACTCAGGACCCAAACGCCTAAGATTATTTCTGTCCTGCTTAAGTAGTACCTTTTTATCAGGTATGGATCCAGCTCATCCACTATATGTACCAGATAGATTTGGGGGACACTTTGTGACACCTGGGGTAGTAGTCCCAGCCTTCCTCGACTTGTATCATGCAGCCGTTGAGCAGTTGGCCACGGTGACCGTAGTATCTGATTTATGGCACCAGGTCCACGTGGTGGGCTTAGTTGACTTGACTCGTATCCGCCTAGAACTTTGTTACTTTGCAGAGGCTCAACGCTTGGTGGTGGTTGAGGTTTTGAGGTTGGTCGATAGCGATGCTTTCTATCTCTCCCTCGAGATCCAGGTTGTGCACGCCCATCTGGCACAGCTAGAGAGGCCTCCGCCAATGGTTCCAATTGTCGAGGACGATGCTGAGGCTGTTCATGTGGTCCCAGTAGGTGGGGAGGATGTAGAGGATGGCATAGGTCTAGGCGACTTAGCCGCTGACCTAGAGGCTGAGTTAGCACTTGAGCTAGCCTTACCTGAGGAGATGGTAGTTGAGGCAGATGCCCCTGCGCCTGCTTCATCTTCGACCTCTCACGGCTATGACGGGGTTGGTCTGTTCTTGGTGCAGCGATTTTGCCCCGTCGACTCGCTAGATCTCCTGATAGCTTCTTATGGAGACGATTGACGTTCTAGATATGACCTTGTACATATTAACTACTTTTGACTATTAGCTCTATCTCTTTTTGCAAACTGTAATTACATGCATTAGAGTGTAGGGCAATGACCCCATTTTTGTAACATTAACTCTTGCATGCGTCCTAACCCATATGGATAGGATTTAGGAGAGGTGAGCTATATCCTTGGGATAAAGATTTTTCAGGATCGTAAGTGAAAGATAATGGAATTATCTCAAGCAGGTTCCGGAAAATGGTGAATATATTCCAAAAAAGGATGTACAAAAAGTACAAGGGGCATACCCCAGGATAAACAATGAGCTCATTTCATGAGGACGTGAAGCATAAAGCAATCAAACAAAACAAGTCAGAACGTGCCCAACAGGCTACACAGAACAACCTGAAGGAAACCAAAGTGAAAACCATGGACAGAAAGAAATGCCCGAAATCAATGGATGCCAACCATGGCTACATAATGTATCTAATTCCAATTACAGAGATATCGATCAATGTTAACAAGAGACTTCCACTTCACCCTGATTTGTGCATTAATTTGAGAAATAAGTTGCTTCAGTAGTATACTTGGAGAATTGAAGATCTTCTTGAACGTTCTATTATTTCTCTCTTTCCATAAACTATAGACAGCCACTCCTAGGAATATCTTGGGGAGCACCTGTTGGATTGTTTTCCCTCTACATCTTTGAGCCATCCACTCCAGAGTAGCAGTCCAGGTTTGACTTTGCCAATTTATGCCACACCTTGTCATTAACTCCTGCCATATAAGAGAAGAGTAAGGACAGTCAAAGAACAAGTGGTCATGAGTTTCCATATTAGCCTGGCAAAATAAACAAACCAAGGGTCCAGGAGTGAAGCTATAGATTCTATCATATGTAGCTAATCAGTTCTGAGCAGCAAGCCATAGAACAAAAATTTGTCAGGGAATACACCCTGACAATCAAACAGAATCGTACCATGGGACCACAGTAGCATGTACACTCAAATGGTCCCAAACAAGAAACGTATTGAAAACACCCTTAGGGGATGTAGTCCAATTAACAGTATCCATGCTGTTCTTAGGGGAGTAGAGATTGGACAAAATATTTCTAACTTCGTTAAGCTCTATAGAGTTTGAACGAGGCCAATTCCATTCCAACCCTCTGACTATGCTGCTAACCTTAGCATCGATATGAATAGTAGCATCATAGACAATTCTTTCAGAATATTTATCCAACAAAGGGCCTATTGGCAGCCAATTATCAAACCAAAGGGAAGTGTGGTCACCATTACCAATTTGATGAATTAGTAAAGGTTTAGCAACTTCTCTAAGTTTTAATAACTTTTGCCAATACTAAGAGCATTGGGATGGAATCTTGGCCTCCCAAAAACTCTTATTTTTCAACATGTACTGGTGGATCCATTTATTCCATAGAGATATATTGGATGGGTCCAATAGATTTCCAATATGCTTCAAATTTAAAACTTTGTTAACCAAGAAGATATCTTTGAAACCCAGATCTCCTTCCTTTTTTGGTCTGCATACTTTATCCCAAGCAACCTTGGCTCCTGAATATTTATTTGTCTTACTAGACCAGAGAAATCTAGACAATGCTTGAGAGATTTGCTTGAGGACACCTTTGGGAAGCATAAACATACCAGACCAGTAAAGCTGAATACCTGTTAAAACAGAGCTAATTAGTTGGGCTCTTTCTGCATAAGATAAGAATTTAGATTTCCAAGAATTTATCCTAGCACAGATTTTCTAAACCAAGCCATCACAATCTTGTTTTTTAAGTTTTGAAGAAATTAAAGGAACTCCAAGATATTTGATGGGAAGATTTCCTTTTTCAAAATGAAGAGTTCTCATAATATCTTCAATCTTGTCATCTTCAACATTAGAGAAAAAAATGCAGCTTTTAGTGTTATTGGCTTGTTGACCAGTAAGATCAAAAAACTGGTTAAGAGTTTGCTTTACCATGATAGCTGAGTCCACATCCCCATTAAGGAAAATGAGAAGATCGTCCGCAAAGCATAGATGTGAAATCCTTAATTTGTCACACTTCCAATGGTAAGTAAAATTTCCTCTTTGAATGTTATGATGCAGAAGCTGACTTAAGGCATCCATAATAATAACAAAAAGATAGGGTAAAATAGGATCACCTTGCCTTAGCCCTTTAGCACCATCGAAGTAACCCACTGATTCTCCACTTCATAAGATTAGGAGGGAAACAGGTCACATCTAACAAATCAATCAGAAATTCCCAACTAACACTATCATAGGCCTTCATTATATCCACTTTAGCAGCTGCTCTAGGTTTACCTTTCTGTTTATGATAATCTCTAAAGAGGTCTTGGGCAAGAAGAACATTATCACTAATCTTCCTACCTTTAATAAAGGCAGATTGTGCTTGATCAATAAAAGTCGGGAGGATTGTTTGGAGTCTGCTAGCAATGATGTTAGAGATGCATTTATACACTGTATTGCAGCAAGAAATGGGACGAAAGTCACCCATCTTAGATGGGTTAGGCACCTTGGGAATCAAAGCAATAAGTGTAGTATTAGATTCTTTTAAAAGCTCTCCATTTTGAAAAAATTCTTTAACAGCTCCTAAAATAGAAGTACCTACAATGTCCCAAGAGTCTTTAAAGAAGAATGCATTATAGCCATCAGGGCCCGGAGCTTTGTTACTATGCAAATTAAAGAAGGCCTTCTTAATCTCATCATCTGAAGGAAGCCTATCCAGGTCTGCCTTTAAGTTTTCAGGGATTCTTTTGTGAACAAAGGATCTGATTGCTTCTTTACCAGGATAACTGTTATTTGAGGATGTTCCTAGGAGAGAAAGTAAAGTGTCTAACAGCTTCTTCTTTGGCCTTTGCTTATTCATCGAATTGGTAATGGAGATCACAGTTCTCTTTGTTTGATAATTGGCTCCCAATAGGTCCTTTGCTGGACAAATATTATGATAGAATCGTTTATGATGCTGCACTTAATATTGATGCTAAGGTCAGTTGCATCATTAGGGGGTTGGATTGGAATTGGCCTGGGTCCAACTCTATTGAGCTTAATGAAGTTAGAAATATTTTGTCTTCTTTCTATAAACCTAGCCGGTGTAGTGATACTGTGATATGGATTCCTACTCCTAACGGAATGTTCAACACCTCTCTACTTTGGGAACACCTTCGGCCACATCACCCTGTGGTTCATTGGCATCATATGGTATGGTTTCCTGGGATTATCCCCAGGCAAAGTTTTGTTCTTTGGATGGCTGCCCTTTATAGGCTTTCTACACATGATCGAATTTATTGTTTTACTTCAGGTCCTTTAGCTTGCATGTTATGTCATAAGCACATGGAAACCCATGATCACTTGTTTTTTTGCATGTTCTTACTCTTCTTTTGTGTGGCAGGGCTTAATGCACAAATGTGGTCTAACATGGCAAAATCAGAGTTGGGCTGACAATTTAGAATGGATGGCTCAAAGATTGCAAGGAAAGACAATCCAACATAAGATCCCCACAATTTGTCTGGGAGTGGCAATTTATGGCTTATGGAAAGAGAGAAATAATAGATCGTTCAAGAACTCTTTCTACACTAAAGAAATTTTGCTCAAGGACCTTATCTCTCAAGTTAATGCACAAATCAGGGTCAAATGGAAACATCATGCTCATTTTGACAGACTTATTTTTAATTGGTTTTAATGTCCTTTGATGTGAATTTTTCTTTTCTTTAGCTTGTTCTGTTGCTAATTGAGGTCGACATCTTTGTCAGGCTGTTGCTTGCTTGCTTCATGTCCTCGTGATTTTGTTGCTAGATTAGCTTCATGTCCTCATGTTTTTAGCTCTTTGTGTTTTTCCTGGGGATGCTAGGATGCCTTTTAGCTGTTTCTTGAAGGGCATGCCCATGTTTTTGTATGCTGTTTGCTAGGTGGCTTCATGTTCTTATGTTTTGAGCCTATTGTTTTATCCTGGGGTATGCCCCTTGTACATTTGTACAACCCTATTTTTGGAATATATTTACCATTTTTCCGGAGAAAAAAAAATGGCCATCTGGTTTTTCAAGGACAATAATTCTTTTAAAATTCCTTCGTTCCTTGATGGATAGGTGGAAGTATCTAGAATTTTTATCACCTACATCAAGCCACTGTAATCTGGACTTTTGTTTAAGAATTTCCTCTTCAATCCATATTGCTTCAAGATAATTTTGCAAACAAAGATTGTGTTGCTCAATAAGAGAAGAGTCATTTGGATTTTCAAGTAACGATGACTGGAGAGATTTAAGAGCCTGTCTAGTTGTATCAGCATTGGTCTTTTCTTGACCAAGGGAATTCTTACCAAATTTTTTCAGGTCAAGTTTAAGGTTTCTAAGTTTATGGCAAACTTGAAATTGGGCAGTCCCTTCGACTCTTTGGTTCCAGGCATTATTAACTATAGTAGTGTAGTTATCCAATTTCGTCCAATAGTTATAAAATTTGAAAGCTTTACCTTTTCTCCTATGGTTCTTATCAATATGAACAATAATGGGAGAATGATCAGATATACCTGGGGCCTGAAAATGAACATAAGAATCAGTGAAATTATCAAGCCAAGTTTGGTTGACCAAGGCTCTATCAAGTTTTCTTTGAGTGAAATCTGGCCTTCCATATCTTCTATTGTACCATGTAAAAAATTCTCCTATATATCTGAGGTCCACTAAACAATAATCATTAGTTACCTTTTGGAAATCAAACATGTCGTTATCCCAACCATGATTAGAATCAGAGATTTCTTCTGGGCAAAGGGTAACATTGAAATCACCAAGCGTAATATAATTAGTAGTATCAGTACTAGCGTTAATAGATCTCAATTCTGACCACAGCTCTCCTTGGGCTTGGCCATTATTGAAACCATAGACAAATGAGGTTTCCAAGTACGTGGTTTTTTCATCATTTTCAATACTAACATGAATGAGTTGGGAAGTGCTTTTAAGAATTGTTAAATTTAATTTATCAGCATTCCAGCCTATCCATATCCTACCTGTGGAATTAGGATTGCTGTTAGAAAAAAAGTCCCAATTCTTGAAAATTTTTCGTCTAATGGTGTCCTCATTAGTTTGTTTAACCTTAGTTTCAACAATACTTAAGACATCAATATTGTTTTCATAAATGAACTTAGCTACTTCATTATGGTTGGAGGCCAAATTTAGACCTCGAATATTCCAACAGCATATAATCATTAAGAACGACGATGGGATTTCTTACCTGAAGAACGAGAGTGGGAGTTCCTCTTACTTTTTTGTTTACCATAACTTGGTGAAGATTTAGGTGGAATGAAAGGCTCTGGAGATAGAAGATTTGCTTGCTGGGTCCTTGCTCCAAGACTAGTATCCAGTCCCTGAGTATCTAAGCTGACACGGGAAATTGATTCCTCAGAGCTATTTTGATGGTCCCCTTTGTTAATAAGTTCCCTCAATTCATCCACATTGTGATCACCTTGCTCCCTACTTCCTGGATCAGGTTCACTGTGTTCTTTTAGAGAAGACCAATTAGGAGAGAAATCTGTAATCCCTTTATCTTTGTCAAGGGACTGTTGTTGCACCTGTTGCACAGTGTCATTATGTTGGCATTGGTCTCCCTTAATATTTTCATTACTAATATCACCAATATCATCTTCTCTTTCGGGTGGTTCTAGTTTAGAATCTATGAGGGAACCATGGTCTACAACCTGTTCTCCCAATATAGGGATGGGAACCTCTAGTTGATCCTGCCCTGGACCTTGTAAATCCTTCACATTACCACTTGATTCCTCCTCCAGAGCTGAGAATTTGTTACTGATAAATTCATTAGGTCCCAATGTAGTTTGTGAACTTGAAAGTACTTGGGCTGCCTCCTTCACACAACCATTTGATGTTTGAACTGTTGGAGGAACTTTAGAGATTTCTTCAGCAACAAATTTCCCTTTAACTTTGAGCTTCCAACTTTCATCTTCCAAAGCATTATTAGCTTTAGGGGGCTGATTTTTTAGATTATGAGGTTTGGTAATTCTAGAGCAATCATGGCTGAACCTCCTACACTTTGCACATCTTAGGGGAGTCCACTGATATTCTAATTTGAGGTGGATAGTTTTTGCCTCACCATAAATGGGATCAGTAATGACAATGTCGAGATGATTGAGTAATTCAAATTTAGCCTCAATTTCAATACATATTCTGGCATAAGAAATGCGTCAGCATGCGGAAGTCATCTTGTCAACATGCAAGGGTTTCCCCAAAGCACTAGCAATGTAGCTTAGCCCGTCCGGATTCCAGTACTCCAATGGAATGTTATAAATATGTACCCAAATGGGAATTGAAGTTTGTGGTTCCTTAGCAAGTGTAAGTCCTGCCTCCCAACGTTTAAGAATAATTGGCTGGCCAGCAAAGTGCCAAGGCCCACCTTCAAGAACTGATTCACATTCTTCTTGGCTATTGAACTTGAAGAAAAAATACCCATTGTCGGTTGCAATCATGTCATTGAGACCCATCTTAGACCAAAGTCTGGAAGAGGCATTTTGCACAAAGGAAAAAGGCAACCTTTTCATAAAATAACCCATTAAGGTACTATCACATGCTCTGCTACCAACAGTGCCAAGTTCTTGAGGCATAATGAGTTGTTCTCTTTTTTCCCCACGAATAGATTTAACATAGGAAATTTTAAATCCAGGATTGTTCTTCTTTTTGACAAGTCCAGCCCAACTGGTGGAAGGCTTAGCCGTATCTGCTATACTCTTAGGATTGGGACAATTTGGGTGTAAGGGTGTAAGGATAGCCGTATCTGCTATACTCTTGTGGACTGGGCAGCGAGCAAGTGGAAAGGCAAGACTCCATGGCATATTGTTCCTAAAATGTGCCTTGGTTTGGTTGTCTATAGCATTTGGAAGGAAAGGAATGCTCGAAGCTTCAAAGGTGAAATGAAGACTAAGGAAAGAGTTTTACAAGACTTTTGTCTCCAGATCTCCTTACAGATACAAACTATGTGGAAAAATGATCCCCATCTTCCTCAGTACATTGAAAGATGGGCCATCACTCCCTAACTGGGTCCTTGCTTGGTCCTCCCTTTTGTGATGATGGAGTTGCCTTGATGTTTCCTTCGTGCCTTTGCTTTGATTGGCTTTTGTAGGTTTTGTAGGTTTGTTTTGTTCTTTGATTGTTAGGTTGGGTGTTGTTGGTTTGTTTCCCATCCTTTGTTGCATCGTCTGGATGCTTTTTTCTTGTGCTTATTGTTTATCCTGGGGTATGCCCCTTGTACTTTGTACAGTGCCGTTTGGCGTTTTCGTTTAAATTAACCATTTTTCCGAAAAAAAGGGTGTAAGGATAGCAGCTTGAGGTTTTTGTGAGGGCCCATGTAACAGTGTAGTGGTTGCGGCAATATGTGACAAGCAGGAAGCTTCATTTGGTGCCGCCGCAATTCTTGACCCAAGAGCATCAAGTGGAGCCGAAGCTTGATTAGAACACTTTAACTGAGAAGCTACACTATTTGAAATAGTATGAGCAGCCACAAATTTTGACTTATGAGGACCACTATTTGAATTTGGGATAGTATTATTTAAATGTTGGGTAGATAAAGCATGTGAATTCTGATTGACTTTGTGGACCGAAATAGGTGACTTGGGGGACAACACGCCGGGTTTAAAGGGTAAAGTTCCTTCTCCCACGTGAAGGCCATCATCCCTTGTGCCCACATTAGGTTCTGCCATCTCATATCCCCATTCCCATGCAAGGAGCGTGTGGCACACTTTCCTGATAAGGCGCCGGATTTTAAGGATAAAGCTGCAGCTCCCATGTGCATTTCCTTGACCTTTTGAGCTGATACACTTTCGGCCATATTACTGTTGGCTGGCGCGTGAGAATTACCTCCTACAAACAATGCAGGGCAAGGCGCAGTAGGATTTTTGTGATCAAACTTTGTACTTTTGCCACATTTAGCCTCTCCTACTTTGATGTTCTCATTAGAAGAAATGATCTTCTTAAGCTGCAAATCTGGATTATCAGGGTCACAATGAAAACCACTACTCTCTCCCTTCCAAACATCAGACCCATGGTTTAATATTTCTCCTTCTTCAAGAACCGAGGTGGATTTAACCTTGTAAAAATCTGGAGATAGGTTTAGAGATTGCATTTCCGGATATTCTGAATCTGATAGAGACCTTCAGTTGGTAGCTTTCCTTATATAGGAACTAGAGCTATTCCGAAAATGCTTGTGGCTTAAGTAACCAGCATTTGGTTTCCCTCTGATCATGTGAGATGTGAGTAAGGGCTGGTTAAAGGATTTAAGCTCCATGAGTTCTATTTGAAGCTGTTGAATCTTGTCCTGAGCAACAGCAAGATCACACTAACAGCTGGGGCCAGAGACTTCCTCTTGAGTATTTCATTGGAGTCTTGTAGCTTGAGGAAATGAGACTTCTTACATGGGCCCTTTTCCTCCACTTCATCATGGCTAAAGTAGTGTTCTTCCCATTCCTTTGGGACTTCCAGATCATCTTCAGATATCTCATAGCTATTATCCTTGGACAAATTAGATATTCCATCATCACCAATGCCAAACACAATGGATTTGGATGGATTAGAGATGATGAAGTCCTTTCTACTTAGTTCTAAAATAGAATCAGTCTTGGCAGCAGATTGAATGGACTTAGTAGACTTGAGTATACTAGTATGTTTACCCATCCTCACATGGCAAATAAAAGAAGGAGATAGAAGAAACAATCAGAAGAAGAGAAAGAAATCTAAATGCCTAGAGAGAAGGAGGAGCTTCTCTCTATAGAACAATGGGAATTTTGCTCTTCTCAAGCAGGTTATATCGGAAAGTACTAACTATGTTTTCCATAGACAATTCGAAAAAAGGTTTATTACCTTTCAGGCACAGTTTAGCATTCTCCAAGGACTAGTGTCCTAAGACACAGGAGGAAAGGAATCGCATGGCAAGAGTTCCCTATGCTTTAGCAGTGGGAAGTCTCATGTATGTAATGTTATGTACTAGACCAGATATATGCTTTGTCATTGGCATGGTTAGTAGGTATCAGTCGAATCTAGGTTTAGAGAACTGGATAGCCATTAAGCACATTCTTAAGTACTTGAGAAGGACTAAAGATTACATGCTTATGTACGACGACAATGAGTTAATTCCAGTGGGATACACTAACTCGGACTTTATGTTAGATAAGATTTGAGGAAGTTGACATTCGACATCTCTTTACCTTGGGAGGTGGTGTTGTTAGTTACTGGAGCATTAAGCAGAAATACATTATAGACTCAACTACAGAAGCTGAGTATGTGGCTACTTGTGAAGCCGCAAAGAAAGCTGTTTGGCTCAAGAAGTTCCTTATGGAGCTCGAGGTGGTACCAGCGTCGCTGTCACCTATTATGCTATACTGCGATAATAGTGGGGAGTGGCTTAGTCCAAGGAGCCAAGGAACCATGGAAAGGGAAAGCATGTAGAACAAAAATATCATCTAATTCGAGATATTGTTCAACAGGGAGATGTGACTGTCACCAAGATTGCCACCGCAGACAATCTTGTAGATCCATTTACAAAGGCCTTGCCATAGAAGGTCTTTGATCATCATCTAGATAGTCTAGGTCTTAGATATAGTCCTGAATGGTTATGAGTGCAAGTGGGAGTTTGTTGGGATTGTGCCCTCAAACCATTACTTTATGTATGAGATATTGGCATTTTAATATATGGACATCAATTTTATATTTCATTATATATGTTTCTTTCATAAGATGACTGTTAATCCTTAAGTGTCATAGTAAGTAATTTGTGTGTGTATGAGATACATACAAGTGAGATACAAATTACTATTCTTTGATACTTAGAATTTATCACAGTGGATGATGAGACTGGATATCTCATCAGGTTTACAATATGTAGCATGGTTAACTACCATTGGATGGAGTGATGAATCTTAATCACTAGAGTATGACTCTTAGTTAATATGCTAGTGCTTATAGTGCATTGCCGGACCATGACCATTCCTATTGACACTTAATACTGTCAACAATCAATAGGAACTCATAACTTGTATAAGTTACGTATTCTTAATCTTGAGACGATTATGGAAACAGACTGTGGATGTTGCTGCTTTAACTTACCAATCAATGCGGTCTATAAAATATCAACATCTGTGTATCTTAGGTATGTCATGTTTATAGGGTTGTGAACATACATTGTTAAGATAGAATCTACCCTCTGATAAGCATTCCCTTAAGAATGTCACCAAGTTGATTACTGAGAACTGCAATATTTATTGTTAATAAGAGTTATCAGCATGATTGGTAATCATGAGAGGTGAATGGGACTTAAGGAATACAAGATGCAATCACTCTTCAGGTTGATAGTAACAGTTATCCGACTACCTGAACATGATTATGAATGCTGACAGTAGAGGGACATTAGTACACCATACTAGTCTAGACATCGCTTCGGATTTGTTCTTTTGCGTTGGAGTTTTGTTATCGTTTTGTAGTGGAGTAAACATTAACTGATCAATTGGTTAATTTACTGATCAAAGAGTTTGGTCATGGAATTAACAACTAGTCTGAGCCAACAATAAAAAACCTAGGAGGACCCACTCTTAGCTCCACCAGGATGCTTGGAAAGGCACATGAGGATCTAGTCGAGACAAGTTTGATAAATCGAAAGACTTTCGATCAATTGAAGTCAAGACAGGTTCGATTGATCGGAAAGCTTCAATCGATCGAAACAACTTCGATCATTTGAACGTGAAGGTTTGGGAAACTCTAAATAGGTTAGCTACGTGCAAAATTATTTTAATCAACGTTTCTTCACTCCAGCAGCAGCAGCAGAAACTATTTTAGGATTTCTCAAGCCTTTTCTATCCTCCCTATTAGAGATTCTACCATCTCTAGCCTCTGTGGAAGTGTTCAAAGGAGACATAGGAGTAAAGACCATCTAGTGGAGGCTATTACACCATCAAGAAAAAAGAGAATCAGAATTGGGTTCAAGACCGTTAGGTATAAACTCTTCTCCCTCTTGTTTTACGCATCTATGAAATTGATAAGTAGTAGATCCGGGCATACCAAAAAAATTTTGAACTTTGTTTTTCCACTGTGCATATAATTAATTTTTCAAAACCTATTTTCCCTTCACCAAGAATACAGCTCGCCTCTCCTAGATCCTTCATATCGAAAGTACTAGCTAGCCAAACCTTGATTGATAATAATGCCCCTACATCATTCCCAATGAATAGAATGTCATCAACATAAAGCACAAAAAAAGCCACCACCTTTTGGCTTTGGCTTTCTTTTCGTTAAATTTACCTTTTTCCGAAAAAAAAAAAAAAAAGAGAAAAGCCACCACCTTATCTTCACATAATCTTGATTGTGTCGTGTGTGTGTCGTGTGGGTTCCTTCTCCTAATGGGAAATTTAATCTTGCATATACTTGGGAACACCTTAGAGTTGTTTGCCCTAAGGTCCCATGGCATCGGCTCATTTGGTTCCCAGGGAATATACCAAGGCATAGTTTCATTTCTTGGTTGGCAATTCTTAATCGATTATCTACTCATGACAGGATCTTCCACTTCACACCTGGACCTTTGGGATGTGTTCTATGTCATCAAGGTATGGAAACTCATGATCATTTGTATTTTGGTTGTTCATTCTCTTCTTTTATTTGGCAGGCAGTTCTGCAACGATTGGAGATTACTCCTCAAGCTTCCTCTTGGAGCGCAACTGTGGAATGGGCAGCTAGGACTTGGACAAAGAAAACTCCCCAACACATCATTCCTAAAATGTGCCTTGGGTTGGTGGTGTATAGCATCTGGAGAGAAAGAAATGCCCGAACATTTAACTCCAAAGTCACAACAAAGGAAAGACTTCTTCAAGAGATCGTCCTCCAAATCTCTATCCAAATCCAAATCAAGTGGAGAAACGACCCACTTCTACCTATTTACATTACTAGATGGACGTAATTGTAATTGTTTTGTTAATCTCATTTTGCTCCATTGGAGTATTTTGCTAGTTCAGTGAGAGGGGCCTTTTGGCATTATTGCTTGTTTTGTTTCTGTTTTGTTTAGGGTTCCCCCATCTCCGTTTTCATAGCTCATTGATACTTGGTTAGGGAAGGTCTTTTCTTTGGTTGCTGGCCTTGGAAGTTGTCCTCCCTATTTTGCATCATTTGGATGCTTCTTGCGCTTGTTGTATATCCTGGGGTATGCCCCTTGTATTTTGTATAGTGCCATTTGGCTTTTTTTATTCATTCACCAATTCCCAAAAAGGTTCATCCAGATTCTGTATAAAACCAAATGATTTGACCACTTGGTTAAATCGAATGTTCCAACTCCTGGATGCCCGCTTAAACCCATAAACGGACTTTTGCAGCTTGTATACCAAGTTACCTTTCCTACCAGCTATGAACCCTTCTGGTTGTTACATATAGTTCCTCCTCAAGATTGCCATTCAAGAATGCAGTCTTGACGTCCATCTGCCAGATTTCAAAATTTAGGCATGCAATAATGGATAAGAGTATTTTGATGGATTTGAGCATGGCTACCAGCGAGAAGGTTTCCTCGTAGTCAATGCCCCCTCTTTTAGTATAACCTTTTTCCATAAGCCTTGCCTTAAAGGTCTCAACCTTTACATTAGATCCTCTTTTCCTCTTGTAAACCCATTTATAGCCAATGGGTTTAATATTGGCTAGAAGTTCTACAAGATCCCAGACCTAATTTGAATCCATAGATTTCAATTCAACCTTTATAGCTTTAACCTAATTAGTTTTTTTTTCGGAAAATGGTTAATCGATTCCAGAAAAAGGGCCATACCCTAGGATATTACAAAAAGCGCAAAATCATGCTACGAGAGCCAAAAAATGAAACGAAAGCAACAAGCAAACAAACATAGCAACATGGACTGAAACAAAACACTTGAGACAATCCAACTACCCAGAGCAAGGGCCTCCTCAGGATCGTTGTCGTCCCTTGGGCCGACTCCCGCTGAATTTTATCTTAGCTTCCTGCTTTTTCTGTCTGTTGGAGAGGGGATTACCCCTTGTAGGGGTCCCGACCTCATTGGCATGGTCAAACTCACTATCACAGTCATCAATGTTATCCACACTAAAGGGGGGAGTGGTATCCTCTCTGGTCTCATCTCGAGGAACATCTGTATGGTAAGAAGAGCTAGCTTCGGGACAAGATGTCCGGGCGGAGGGAGAAACAATGGTATCAACTTTGCCAGGTTTAGGATCAGGGTCTTCCACAAGTTGAGAAAGGGCGTCAAATCGGTTACCCCTCGCTAGCGGAGGTTCCGAGCCACTCGTACTTTTAGCACGGTCAAAAGTGTGGTCAACAACAGTCTTTTT
Source organism: Hydrangea macrophylla (assembly GCA_033977485.1). Taxonomy (NCBI): domain Eukaryota; kingdom Viridiplantae; phylum Streptophyta; class Magnoliopsida; order Cornales; family Hydrangeaceae; genus Hydrangea; species Hydrangea macrophylla. The sequence goes on from CM066986.1 coordinate 46,686,866, forward strand.
TCCTCTATCTGTGCCTGAAACAACTTGCCAGGTTCCCATATCCTTACCTTTTCTCTTGAAAGGGTGGCGATCTGGACGGCTCAGACCTGGAGACGCAATCCGAGAACAATCATGACCAAACTGGGAGCACTTCTTGCATCGAATCGGGGTCCATTGATATTCTAAGTTGATCTTTGTTCTAATAAAAATGCCAGTCTCCTCATCTTCTGCTTCAATATGGAATTCATTGAAGAATTCAAAATCAGCAGAAACTTCAATGCAAACACGAGCATAGGTTATACGCCTTCTACTTGCAGTTATGCGATCAACTCGAATTGGCTTTCCAATGAAACTAGAGATAAAACTGATTCCCTTCGGATTCCAGTACTCAAGTGGTATACCATAGAAGTTTACCCATATTGGGATGCAGTGAACCTCTTCATTTATAAAGGAGAAATGTGGCTTCCACGGCCTAAGAAGAAGAGGCTGACCCGCCACAAACCATGGTCCTCCTTCTAAAATTGCATCCCTAGCTTCCGTACTTGAGAAAGAAAAAAAGAAACATCCAGAGTCAGTGGCCAGCGTATCAATAAGTCCCTCATTAGCCCATAGCCGATCAGTAACGTTAGTGACAAGGGAAAACGGAAGCTTCCTGCCGAGAAACCGGCCAACCAATGTAGTCGTCCATTCGTCTTTCCCAGCTACCGTTAAGTCCTTTGGAATTTTAAGAACAAGATTATCTTCGATCCCTCCATGGTCCACAAATTCCAAGTTAAAATCCTTGCTACATTCTGTGGTTCTGTAATTTGTTTCCAAGTCTGATCCCATCTCAATATGGGCCATGTTGCTATTCTGACCCTCAGATTTGAATAACCCAGCCCATGATTTACGTTGGGCCCCAACAGCTACATTGTGCACTTGACCTTGTGTAGCCTCCCTGTGATAAAGAGCAGCCATGTCCGGGTTTTTAGGCTTATCAATGGCCAGGTCACTCTCAAAATGACCATTAATATGACTAAGGCAAAAGGCATTAATTGCTGAATTGGCATCGAAGGGAGTAGTAGTCTTGTCTGGATTAGCAGCAAGCACATGATCATTCGGATGGGCAGGAATGATCGTGCACACGGGGTCCACAAGGTCGTGGCCAGCATGGAGCGGCAGGGTTCGGGTCCCACAGTCACCAGGATTCAAACTGTGCGTTGTCAAACACTCATTCCTTGCGTTATCATGTACAATGGAACAAGTATTCCCACAATGTGACGCCAGGGCCCCACCACCTTCAATGTTCATCTGACTTTGCGTGTACCCCTCAAGCGTAGCATAATTATGACCATGGGAACAAGCCGTCCCAAATTGTGATGCATGGGCCCCACCAGCTACAATGTGCATCTGACTTTGCGTGAACCCCATGTGATAAGGGCCAGCTTTGTCCGGCTTTTTGGGCTTTTCAATGCACAGCTCATCCTCAATATGACCGTTAAGATGCACGTGGGGTCCATTCTTTAACTTATCAGTATTTCCAATTGCACCTAACTCAATAGGGGGCGCGTGAATCTTTGCTTGTGAGCCAGCACCTTGCGTGCCCAGCTGAATAACCTCAGCTTTTGTAGAATCCATCACGTGATCACACGGTCCAATATGAGGCCCAGCAAGCATGGGCGTGTCGCATACACTCCCAGTCGCTAACACCTCGTGAGTCTCACCTTGGACACAAGAAGGATCAAAAGAAACAAAACCATCTCTTGCAAGGTCCTTATCTTCACAGATTTGAGGGTATTCATATTCTTGAGCATTCGCAGGCCCTTGAGTTATAGCACCACTAGGATCATGAACCTTAGTGTAATGGACATTATTAAATACCCCAAGCTTATGAGCACCAACACAATCTGCAGTGGGCTCATGAGGGAAAACCGAAGAAAATACAGAAACATTGGCGTTTTCAACATCATAAACACCAATATTTGCTTCCATTCTGTGGTTCACCAAGCTTGGAATAACAGGAACCCCAGGACAGGACCCTCCTCCTATGGATTGGTCTTCATTTTCAATCAGCTTTTCCTTACCATTATAGTATTTCCTAGCCTTAGCTAGCTCACAAGAGTCTCGGACAGAGGCAAAAGAATGGACAAGTTCTTCATCAGAGAAACCCCCATTAGCATCCACTGGTACCACAATACCCACAGAGAGGACTTTCTCATCAGAGACACCCTCATCAAGAATTGTTGTTGATTTCGCAGCCAAACTTTCTTTATCTGCTTGATGCGACTCCTCCTCATCATCACTACTAACACAATCTAAAGCCCACTGGACTAATGGGTCTTCATCTCTCTCCTGAAAATCAGTAGGAGGAGAAGACAACTTAACAACTCTCTTAGCTTGGATGTTTGATTTACTTACATTGCTAGGAAAATGGAATAGCTTTTCCTTCCTTTTCTTAGCACTAATACTAGGAACCACCACCCAAGGGGGGGGGGGGAGCCCTCACCATCCTAGTCTCCCTTCACATTTCTAGAGAGAAGGGAGACTTTCTCTCTCTACAACTCTGCACTCTCCTTATGGTTCTAAAGTCGTATGTTGTTCTTTTTGTTGGTGTGATAACACTTCTAGCTTAGTCACTCTACTCTTTAACCTAATTAGTTGAATCAACATCAACCATTATTTCTTCATACATGGTAGGATCAGATTAAGATTTTATGGAGACAGCTTCAAAAACTTATCTTATGAACATGTATCTATCAGGCTGGCTAACATCCTCCCACTATGATGAGGTACCTGTGCTGAAATGGGTGAAGATGTGGTATTTTCTTGTCTGATATCGTTTTCAACTGTTGGATGATTAGAGGGCTCTCCATCTATCTCACTCAGATCTATCCTTCCTTTATGATTCATGATATAATCATCCTCCAAGAAAATAGCATTTGTACATACAAACACTTTCTATTCTCTTAGATCATAAAAATACCATCCATAAGTACCCTTTGGATACCTTACAAAGTAGCACACTTCCGATAATGATTCTAATTTACTCATCTTTCCTTTTAGCACATGCGTTGGACACCTTTATATCCAGAGATTTTACAAAGAGGGCTTGCGTCCAATCCACATCTCTCGTGGTGTCTTAGGAATAGATTTGCTTGGAACTAATCTAGTATATACATAGTGGTTTCCAAAGCATAACCCCAAAGAAATAATGGCAACTTGGAATAACTCATCATCGACCTACTCATGTTTAAAAGAGTCTGATTCCTTCTCTTAGCTACACCATTCTGCTGAGGCATACCAGGTGCAGTCAACTATGACAGAATCTTATTCTGTATGAGGTGATCAATAAACTCATTAGAGAGGTACTCGCCACCTTGATCAGATTGAATGGCTTTGATATGTGTGCCCAGTTGCTTCTCCACTTCAGCCCTGAACTCTTTGAACTTTTTAAAGGCTTCAGAGTTGTGTTGCATTAGGTACATATATCCATACCTAGAGTGGCAATCAGTAAATGTAATGAAATACTCATAACCACCCCTAACTCTAATATTTGTTTTTTTTTTTTTTCAAAATATGGTTAATCAATAAAAAAGGAAAAAGCCAAACGGCACTGTACAAACATGCAAGGGGCATACCCCAGGATATACAATGAGCGCAAAAACACTGCGAAGGAGAAACCTAGGCAACAGTGGATGGTGACCTTTATAAAGCAGAGCCAAGAAAGAGGACCATCCAACCTAAACAAAAGCATCCCACAAGGAAGAGCACAATCAGCCTAGGCTAAAAACAAAAGCTCACAAAAAGCAACAAGCTGCTACAAGCAAAGGACTACAACCTTACTACCAGGCTAAACCCATCAATACAACCAAACACTTCCATATACAACAGAAAAGAAAGCACTGCCAAATAGCTTCCAAATAAAAGGAATTTGGAATAAGAAATGGGTTAGAGAGAGAAGCTCCTCCTTCTCTCTAGCTTTGTGTTTGTCTTCTCTTTCTATTTTCCTACTATGGGGTCTAATAAGAAGAAACGTAATCAAGGTTCTCCAATGGCCAACATCCACTCTACTCCTTTGAAATACTCTAATGATTCACAGGTGGAACATGCTGTTAATGTTCCAACTACTTCTGAAATATCCTCTGTTTTGGGTATTATTGCTCCTGATCTAGAGAGTAAATACTCTCTTAAAGGGGATGGTTCAGTGCTACGAAAGGATGGAGCTCAACCTGGTGGTGTCATCTATGAAGGGAAGGTCCAAGTTCTCAATGTTGCTAAACCAGTCAATGCAGCTAAACCAACATTGGAAAAGAAAACTGAAAAGAATCACACAGATTCAAAAGGTTTTATGGTCCCAGATTTGGTTAGTAAAAACAATATTAAAGGAGAAGGGCTTGTGCTTTTCAAAGATGGGTCTCAAACTGGTGTTGATAAGGATGAGGTAGTAACAGATTCAAAAGCCACTCCAAGTCATGGTGAGGAAGGTTTGATTTATCTATCAGAGTTAAAACCTCATGGATTTTCTGATGAAGAACTTGAACTTCATGAAGATTGAGAGAATATTAGCTCAAACCAAGGTGAAGATCTTGTAGGACAGACCATGGGAGGAAGCTCTTTTAAGTCTGTTCAAGACTCAAATGAGATCCGTAAAAAGAAGAGAAATGCTGCTAGTGAGAATAAGGTGCCTATGGTCTCTAGTCCCAGTTTTGAGGTTGAGGATGTTTATGAAGATGAAGAAGAGAAAATAGATCATCCACTCAAAATTGGATATGAAGCTGCCCTAAGGGTTAATTCCAAATTGGTGGAGGAAAACACCCATCTTAGAAATCTAATTGGTGGGAGGAATGATAAGCAAGATATTGCAGCAGATAAGATCCCTATTCATTTTCCTACCCGTGGAGGATTACCATTTGCTGGTAGAAATCCAGGTCGTAATAGTGGGATGAGAGGAGGTAGAGGAAATGCTAGAGGGGGCAAAGGCTGGAGGGAAACCCAATTTGAAAGTTTTGATATTTGCCCGGGTGCCCCCCTACCTCAATCTGTTGATCCACACTGCAAGTTAGAAGCTTCTTCTGAAAAGGATTGTTCTTCCAAAATTCATAGTGTTCTTCCAGATGGAGAATTAGATCATTCAATTTTGCCTATCACTTCTTCCAAAGTGTTTGTGCCACGTGGGAACCCCAACGGTCCAATGCAAGGTCCACCTACTCCACTACTAGCCGCAGATGAGCACATGGGATGCCCCTCAAATCCCGGCGCCATGTCTCATCAAGATACCTTAGCATATGCACAAGTGGACGGTTGGAAGAGGACCCAAGAATATAATAATACTACACCCAATGCTCCCTTTACTGACAAGCACATGGGCTCAAATCACTTTTCCACTAAACCCGGCACCTTGTCTGCTCAGTCAGATTTCTCGGCCCAAATGCAGAGACGCATGGAATCAATTTCTACACATCTGCAAGTTAATCCTACAAAGTCAACTGGTGAGAAAATTACCTCTACTGTGGGACCCATCAGCGGCTTAGCTGGTCCTTCAAACATGGCTCAAGCTGAAGTTATTTCTGGCCCTCCCCATCCTAAATCTTGGGCTTCTCTAGTTGCCGCCAAAGCAGCTAGTGACTTTAGCCTTACTTATATTAAACCACGGGAAGGCCCAAATAGGCACATTGTTAGTATGCCTAAGGAGGTGCAAATTGAAGGTAGCTTTGCATGGAAGAATACCCTTGTAGGGTATTTTATTGGGAAAAAATTACCATTCTCCTTTGTTAAAAATGGTACTACCAGACTTTGGGGTAAGCTTGGACTTAAGGACTTGGTTGTCCAGTAGTCTTGCATGTTAGTTATAGTTATACAACTAGTTTTCATAGATTCATTGCAAAAATCACAAACACACCTTTAATGGAACTTTACGTTAAAAACAAATCTGAGACACTCCAGACCATGTCTGAGTAGTCCCCAGGTTGGGAGATCATGATGAAACCGTGATCTCAGGCCTCTGTCATGTAGCAGAATAATTCCTGTGTTCGATCGATCGAACATTCGATCGATCGAAACAGAGATACAGTCGAGCGATCGATCGAGGGATGAAGATATTCGATCGATCGAAAGCGCGTCGATCGATCGAACCTTCTTGTTCTTGAGGACATTCTATGCAGTATTCCTAGACTTTTTGCTTTACTGATTTGTTATCAAATTGTCCCCAAAAGCTCAGTTTGTCAAAACAGTCTGTAAACCTAAAGCCTTGAGGCATTTTTCTTCAATATATTTTGCAAACCACCCTCAATGCTAACACCATTGTAGGTGAGAGTCGAAACTATTATTTTAAACCGCTTTTTTTATTTCAAACTAAATTGTGATGATATGGTCCTGGTCATGAAAGGACTATAGATTCTTTATCCTATGAGAGAAGCTCCTCCTTCTCTCTAGTTTTTTTAATGTTCCCTAATGTTTTTTTGGTTTTGCTATGAAGAGATACAAAACTACTAGAGTGTTAAATTCTGCCCTCTCTACTGTGATTAGATCTAAATCTGATACTGAAGGTGGAGAGCCTATTGGTTTCATCATTTCCAACCCTTCAAAGACCATAGTTAGTAAGATTAATGATGATGGTATTTTTGATGAGACTTGCTCTCATGGATATTCTGAAGAAGATCTTGAACTCCATGAAGATTGGGTGAAAGACTCTTCTCATCAGGGTGAACATGAGGTGGGTCAAGTTGTGGAAAGTACTCCGTTTAAATCTCTTCAAGATTCAAAAGAGATCCTCAAGAAGAAGATGAAAGCTGCTAGTGAGGATGAGGAGATTGGACTTCAAGCCATTAAAATCCTCAATGATGGAAATATTAAGGAGAAAGCAGCTACCCCAGTTTCAATTTCTCTCAAAGCTGCTATTCAAGGAGATGCTACGGTTGGACAAGAACAAACAGATCATGAGTACCACAATAATCTACTCACAGATTCAAGTGACTACTTGAGGAAAAGTCTTAAAGTAGCCCAAGCACAAATTCAGAAGCTTATGAATGATAAAGAAGATCTTCTTGCTTCTCATGGCAATGCTTCCTTTGTTTCTAGGCAAAAAGGAGGGATAAATGGTGGAAGAACACACTATAAGTCAGGAAATAGAAGGTATGAGACCAGACCTAAATTAGATTGGAGGAGGCATCAGTTTGATCCTTTTGATATTTGTGGAAGTGATGTTAGCTCTGGTGAAGATAGTCATGGTAAAGGAGGCAAGAGAGTGTGGACACAGGTCCAACATAAAGTTTCAACGTTGGAAGAAGGAGAAATCCAATCGGAAAAGCCTTTAAATATTAGTTCAAACATGTCAAAAAATCCTTCTTGCGTTGGATTTAATCCGAAAAAGGGTTCTGGTTCTAATTCCCAAGTGTTTTTAGAGAGTGCTGCCCACGCCCCTATTGTGCCACTCGCCCCTTTGCCTAACGGTCATATTCTAATTGGTAAAGCCGAATTGGATTCTGAAATCTCTGAAGGTAGTGCACTACTACACGCCAGTGACCTCACCTTGCAGACCCATTCTGCTTTTGTTGGTCATATTGGACAAGCTGCGGCTTTATTGAAGGAAGGAAAGGGTCACATGGGCCTTGACAAGTGTTCCTTGAAATCCGGCGCATTGTCCCCTTGTCCTACTGTTCATGCATGTGACAATGTGAGCTTATCTACACAAGCTTGTGGCTCCCAGCTAGCTAATGTTGTGGCTAATTCAAACTTTCCCACCTACCCCCTTGTTACCAACCATGAGAAAGTTAATATTTTAACCAATGGCCCCAATATTGCCGAGTCACCTCACTTGGATGCCATCCATACTTCCTCGGGAATAATGTCTGTTTGCGATTTCCCTCCATTACCCCTTGGTCCTTTGGGTAAAGAGTCACAAACAGTCCACCCTCTTGGTAACCAAATTTTGGTCAACAATTCTACACATGGGGTCGATATACAAAATCCTGGAGAATCCTTGTTTACACCTCATTGTGAGGACTCGAAATCTGGTTCTATTAATGCTGGTGTTAATCCTGCAGCTGCACCTTCTTCTAGCTGGGCCTCCCTTGTTAAAGGTAAACCAAACCCTAGTTTTAAACTCAATTATATTAAGCCTAAAATTGGAGCTGACAGAAAGGTTATTACTCTACCTAGTGAATTACCTAATTTTGGAGTCCAAAATTGGGATAACACACTGGTTGGCTCTTTCATTGGAAAGAAATTGCCTTATTCTTTAGTCAAGGCTGCTACTTCCAGACTTTGGACCAAGAAGGGATTGTTTGATATGCTAGCAACAGACTCAGGGTATTTCTTCTTTAAGTTCAACACCAAGGAGGAGAGTGAAAATGTCCTGGAAGGTGGCCCTTGGCATGTTGCTGGCCAACCCATTCTACTGAAGAATTGGCATCCCAGCCTTGTTCTTGAAAAGGAAGCCCCCTCCTCTATCCCTATCTGGGTTCATTTCTTCAACATTCCAATGGAATTCTGGACCCCTGAGGGTCTAAGTCATATTGCAAGTGTTGTAGGGAAACCCCTACATGTTGATAGGATGACTGCCACATGTAGGAGGATCTCTTATGCTCGGATATGTATTGAAGTTAATGCTGATTTAGAGCTTCTTAATACTTTTGACATTGAAGTGGAAGGTGCTGGAACTGATAGAATTACGATTGGGGTGGAGTACCAATAGACTCCTATTAGGTGTGCTAAATGCAAGAGGTTTGGTCATGACTGTACTAAGAACCATGCTCCCAATAGGCTACAAAAACCTCAAGCTCAGGGTTCTAATCTTCAAACTACCAATGATGATGGTGAATGGAGAAAGAAAGGTAAGGGTAGAGTGTACTCTGAAGATACTACTGTGGCAACTAAACCTATTATTCCTAGGCCTTCATGTGATTCAGCACCATTGGAGGAAAGGGTGAAGAAAGCTTGCCCTCTTCTTCCTCTTACCCCCCTAGTGCAGGCCTAAACTCACAAGAGGAACCTATTATGGTGTCTATGCCCCACTTAACTTCTCACAAGTCAGTTAATGTTGATCCTCTGCCTACTTTGATGTCCACAACTAGCATTGTTGTCAATAATAAATTCTCAGCCCTTATTTCTAGTGACCATGTGGAAGATCAGTCCGAGGTGCAAGAGGAAAAGGAAGGAAGAAAACATTAAAATTATAGAACTAAATAAAGTAACTAGTTCCCAGATTGATAATACAGGGTTTATCCAACCAGAGGCAAGGAGGTTAGCTGATGTTAATTCAACAGCGAATATTGAAGATGAAAATCACCAAATTGTTAGTGTAGGCACCTTTAAGGACCTAACGGCAAAGGTTATAGAAGCACAATTGGATGAGGGTGAACTACAAATAAGCACTGAAGATATTACCCCCTGTACCAAGTCACATGGCAAGGAGCACACTCAAGAGATTGGACTCAGCCAGCAGCAAGCCATCTTAAGTATATCTCCTTTTTCTGGAGAGGAGCTCACTCACTCATCAAGTGTCAACTCCCAGCAGGTCAACACCCCACCAACAAGTTCAAAAGGGTCTCCTAGACCTTCCCCAGGGCATGGAAAATCAAAAAGTAAGAAGAACTCCCACTCTGGTTCTTCAGGTAAGAAAAAACAATCCCATAGACGTTCTTAATGATTATAAGCTGCTGGAACATTAGAGGTCTAAACCTCGCAACTAGGCAATCAGAAGTTGCAAAGTTTATATATGATAATAATATTGATGTTTTGGGCTTAGTAGAAACAAAAGGTAAACAAACTAATGAGGAATTTATTAAAAGAAAAGTTTTCAAACACTGGGATTTTGTAGCTAATAGTAGTCCTAGCTCTACTGGTAGAATTTGGATTGGTTGGAATGCCGATAAAATTTGCCTCAAAGTCCTTAAAACTACTGCCCAACTTATTCATGTAAGCATTGAAAGTGATGATAAATCTGTTTTTCTGGAAGCCTCTTTTGTTTATGGTTTTAATACTGGACAAGCCAGAAGTGAGCTTTGGTCAGTAATGAGATCCATTCATGACAGTACTGTTAACACAAATCACATTTCACTTGGTGATTTTAATGTTACCTTGCGGCCTGATGAAATCTTTAATGCAAATCATGGTTGGGATACTGATATGTACGATTTCAAAAAGGCTACTAATGATTGTTGTTTAGTGGACCTTAGATATGTTGGAGAATTTTTCACATGGTGCAATAGGAGATACGGAAGACCGGATTTCACTCAAAGAAAGTTGGATAGAGCTTTAGTCAACCAGGCATGGCTTGATAATTTCACTGATTCTTTTGCTCATTTCCAGGCCCCAGGTATTTCTGATCACTCTCCTATAATAGTCCATATTGACAAGAATCAAAGGATAAGGTAGGGCTTTTAAATTTTATAACTACTGGTCTAAGTTGGATCACTACCATGATATTGTTAATAATGCTTGGAGTCAAAGAGTTGAAGGGACTGCCCAGTTTCAAGTCTGTCATAAACTTAGGATTCTTAAACAAGACCTGAAGAAGCTGGGAAAAAGTTCTATTGGCCAAGAAAAGATCAATGTTGATAATGCTAGGGAAGCCCTTAAAGCTATTCAATCCTCTCTACTTCATGATCCTGGCAACTCTGACCTTATTGAACAACTTAACCCTTGCTTGGACAAATATCATGAAGCAGTTTGGATTGAAGAGGAAATTCTTAAACAGAAGTCTAGATTACAATGGCTTGAGGTGGGTGATAAAAACTCTAGATATTTCCACCTGTCCATTAAAGAAAGAAGGAATTTTAAAAGAATTATTATCCTCGAAAAACCAGATGGTAGTTTTACTACCACTTGTGATGAAGCTAAAGGGGAAGCTGTAAGATACTTTCAGAATTTACTTGGTACTCCACCTACTAATAACTACCCTGGCAAAGATGTAATTAGGTCTTTTGTTCATAAAAGAATACCTATTGAGTTAAAGGCAGACTTAGACAGGATACCTTCTAATGATGAGATTAAAAAGGCTTTTTTCAGTTTACATAGTAATAAAGCTCCGGGTCCAGATGGATATAATTCTTTCTTTTTTAAGGATTCTTGGACCACCATTGGTCCTTCTATCATTGACGCTATTAAAGAATTCTTTCAAAATGGGGAATTGTTAAGAGAATCAAATACTACCCTTATAGCTTTGATCCCCAAGGTCCCCAACCCATCTAAGATGGGTGATTTTAGACCTATATCCTGCTGTAACACTGTTTATAAATGTATTTCTAAAATCATTGCAAATAGACTCCAACTGATTCTCCCTAACTTTATTGATCCGGCACAGTCAGCTTTTGTGAAAGGTAGGAAGATTAGTGATAATGTCCTTCTTGCTCAAGACCTACTCAGAGATTATCACAAACATATGGGTAAACCAAGAGTAGCAGCTAAAGTTGATATTATGAAGGCATATGATAGTGTTAGTTGGGAATTTCTCATTGACCTACTCGATGTGCTTAGTTTCCCTCCTAATCTTAAGAAATGGATTATTGCCTATATCACAACCCCTAGATACTCCATTAATTTTAATGGCGAATCTGTGGGTTACTTTGATGGAGCTAAAGGGTTGAGACAAGGTGATCCTATTTCTCCCTATTTATTTGTTATTGTTATGGATTCTTTTAGTCAACTTTTGCAACATAACATTAGTAGGGAGCTGTTTACCTATCATTGGAGATGTGATAAACTAAAGATTTCACATCTTTGCTTTGCGGATGATCTTCTCATTTTGTTTAATGGGGATGTGGATTCTGCAAAAATGTTAAGGCTTTCACTTAATCAGTTTTTTCATTTGTCTGGCCTGCAAGCTAATAATGCTAAAAGCTGCTTATTCTTTTCCTGTATTGAGGATGATTTGCGTGATGAGATCCTAAATTCTCTTCAATTTGTGCAAGGCACCCTTCCCGTTAAATATCTTGGTGTTCCCCTTATCACTTCTAAATTGAAAAAACAAGATTGTGAAGGATTGGTCAATAAAATTTGTGCCAGGGTTAATTCTTGGAAATCTAAGTTTTTATCTTATGCAGGTAGGGCCCAACTGATAAGCTCTGTTTTGTCAGGGATTCAGAATTTTTGGTCTAGTATGTTTGTTCTTCCTAAAGGTGTCCTCAAGCAAGTCTCTCAGACTATGTCCAGATTCCTTTGGTCTGGTAAGATAGATAGATTTTCAGGGGCTAAGGTTGCTTGGGCCAATGTGTGTAGACCTAAGATAGAAGGGGGGCTGGGCTTTAAAGATTTAGTCTTGGTTAACAATGTTTTGAATTTGAAGCATATTGGGAATCTGTTGGACCCCTCCAACCATTCCCTATGGAAAAAATGGATACACCGATATATGTTGAAAAATAAGAGTCTATGGCAGGCCAAGATCCCTTCCCAATGCTCATGGTATTGGAGAAAGTTACTAAAACTTAGAGTAATTGCGAAACCATTATTAATCCATCGAATTGGTAATGGTAATCACACTTTCCTTTGGTTTGATAACTGGCTCCCATTGGGTCCCTTGCTGGATCAATACTCTGAAAGAATTGTTTATGATGCTGCTATTAATATAGATGCTAAGGTTAGTAGCATAATCAGAGGGCTGGAATGGACTTGGCCGAGTTCCAACTCCATAGAGCTCAATGAAGTAAGAACTGTTTTGTCCAATCTTTACTCTCCTACTAATTGCACTGATACTGTTAAATGGGTTCCTACTCCTAATGGTGACTTTAATACCTCTCTTATTTGGGATCAATTAAGGGACCATGATATCAAGGTCCCATGGTACAATGCTGTTTGGGAATCTGGGGGTATCCCTAGACATATCTTTGTTCTGTGGCTAGCAGTTCAGAACCGTCTATCTACACATGATAGGATCTATAGTTTTACTCCTGGCCCACTCGTTTGTATGCTTTGTCAAAAATCTATGGAAACTCATGACCATTTGTTCTTTGCATGTCCTTATTCCTTGTTTGTGTGGCAGGAATTAATGAAAAGATGCGGTGTGAATTGGCAAGGTCAACATTGGACTGACACAGTGGAATGGATGGATCAACGATTTAGAGGAAAAGCTATCCAACATGTGATTCCTAAGTTGTGCCTTGGAGTGGCTGTTTATGGGTTATGGAAAGAGAGGAATAATAGAACATTCAAGCATATCGACATTCCTAAAAATATTCTTCTAAATCACCTTATTTCACAAGTTAATGCACAAATCAGCGTAAAGTGGAAACACCATGCTAATATTGGCAGGATACTCTGTAATTGGAAGTATTGTTTTATTTCTCCTTTCTTGTGTTTGTTTTGCTAGGATGCTAGGATGCCCTTTAGCTGTTTCATGAAGGGCATGCCCATGTTTTTGTATGCTGTTTGCTAGGTGGCTTCATGTTCTTATGTATTGAGCCTATTGTTTTATCCTGGGGTATGCCCCTTGTACATTTGTACAGTCCTTTTTTTTTGGAATATATTTACCATTTTTCCGAAAAAAAAATAGATTCTTTATCCTAAGAGAAATAGGGAATACTGTAGAGGATGTGCTCCATTGAGCTTCAACGTAACTGCATGGTAGATGGCTAGGTTGCGGTGAATTCGTGTAATCCCAACATTTCCTTTTATTAATATAAACACGTTATAAATCATCGCTTAAATTAATTAGTTAGTAATTAGTTTAATCTAGTTTTGTTGCTTTATCTTTAGTAGTTGATAAATTGTGGGACTTTGTGTTCTACACTCTTTTAAAATATTGATTTTATTTTCTTGTTTGAGATTAATCTAGGTAATTAGTTTAACACCTTCCCTGTGGGATCGACCTGGACTTAACCAGACTACTACTTGCACGATTACTTACACTTGGGTATAGAACACAAGCGCACAGAAGAATAATTCTCGTGTCAAGTTTTTGGCGCCGTTGCCGAGGAGGCGACAAACTAACGCTTTGATTACCTCAATCTATATCTCTTTCTGTTTTTCTTTTTTTCTTTTTTCTTTTGTTCTTTAGATAAAAAAAATTACTTAGGGTCTTTCCCTTTATGTCTGAGAATTCTATCGAAGGAATTTACGGAAACCCATTCTATTCATCCAATTCATCTAGTTCTATTAACCCCATAGTTACACCTAATGATTCAATGGCGGATAATCAAAGTGAAAACGGTGACAATGTGGTTGTACCAATCGACGATTCACTTCGTCCCTTGTGCGATCTCATGACACCTAAACACGCACCTACGCCTTCTTGTATCCTCATTCCACCCCATGCAGGCGAATTTCAATTTTGCAATGGAGTGATTCAACTCCTTCCTACCTTTCATGGAATGGAGAGCGAGAAAGCGTATCTACATGTTAAGGACTTTGAGGATGTTTGTAAAACCTTCTCACAGAACTGCCCTATAGACGTGACACGTTTAATGCTATTTCCTTTCACCTTGAAGGATAAAACAAAAGCGTGGTTACTCACCTTGAAGCCAAACTCCATCTACACTTGGCATGCGATGAACACTGCTTTTTTGAAGAAAATTTTTCCACCTCGCATGACCACTGAGCTTAAACGACAAATAAGTTCTTACAAACAAAAGAGCAATGAAACATTCACCCAAACTTGGGAACGTTTCAAGGATTTGCTACTCTCATGCCCACATCACGGGTATGAGAAATGGCGAACCATTAGCTACTTTTATGAAGGATTAAATGGTGAAACTAAGAAACTGGTCGAGACCATGAGTTCAGGTCCATTTCTTCGTAAAAACACGGAAGAAGCTGAAGCTCATTTTGAGTGGTTAGCTGAGCACGCCCATGAGTGGTCAATTCAGATGATGTCCCTCGCTCACAGATATCCTGTGTGGAAGAGAAAAGTTTATACCAACTAAAAAGTGAGGATCATCTGATGAATAAGTATGAAGAACTAGCGAAGAAAGTGGAAGAATTGGGAATGAAAGGAGAGAGTTCTAGGCAGTTTTTGCCTGAAGAACCATGCGGCACATGCAACATGCTGGGACACACAACTCAATACTGTCCGAACATGCCGTATTTTCAAGAACAACCCCCCATGGAAATGAATGCCATGCAAGGGTATAGGGGGGCGGGGAATTCCTACAACAATTACATTTCACAAAATAATAACAATAGATGGAGCTTGAGAACTAAGTTAGAGAGAGAAGCTTCTCCCTCTCTCTAGATTTCTAAATGCTTTCCTTGTCTGTACTTCCATTCAATTTTCCATGGAGAAATTCAAGGCTGTGAGAGTGATTAAAGCTGGTAATGTAAGTAAGATCATTCAAAATACTCCTATTATTTCTACATCCACTACCACTGATGAGCTACCTCCCATCAAGTATGTAAAACCAAGTAATGTGGATTCTAGTGTGCTACCTACTGTTGTTGAACACCCTCCTTCAGTAAATGTTGATTCAGTTATAAAGGTTGCTACTCTAGATTCTGTCTCCTTTAATACCACTGTCAGTCCTTTGAAGGAGGGGGAATCCTCTGTTGTGCCTGAGTTGGGTAATGCTAATAAGTATTTTGGCCTTGACTCCTCTATAGAAAAGGAAAGTGATGAAGAAGATCTAAAGTTTGATCATCCTCTAAAGGTTGGGTATGAAGCATCTCAGAGACTAAACTCCAAACTTGTGGATGAAAATACTCATCTTAGAAGCTTAATTGCTGAACTGCAAGATAACAAGATAAAGGGGCTGGTTTCTCCTCGCATTGATGTTCAATCTCGGGAAGGATCTTCTTTTGCTGGGAGAACCCCTTATTGGTCCAATGGAAGAAGGGGAGGTACAAGGCATAGAGGAGGAGGGAGAAACTGGAGAGATACCCAGTTTGAACCATTTGATATTTGCCTTGGAGCTCCCCTTCCAAGTTCTAATAGGTCTGAAATGGAGGAGGTTAGTGCAGAAGGATATTCAAAATCTCATGATGGGCAGGATTACTTGAGCGGGCAAACTGCTGAAGAACACCATTTTGATCCAAAATGTCCTAAAGATCTTCAACCCGAGGAGTTTGTCCAAATAGGGGCCCACAGCTGCACTACTACGGGACATAATGGTCATATTTCTTCTATTTCTTCTACTAATGCTGTCCAAGAACCGAGGGTTTGTGGGGACACGCAAGCTTGCTTTTTCCCTCCTACACGCAATGTTACTGGCTCAACTACTCAGAAAGGTACCATAGTGGCTGATAATTCAAATGTTCATGGGCAGGAAGGTCATTCCACTGGTGAGCTACTTGACAAGCATCCTACTCAAGTTATTCAATCTGACAAGCACATGGGCACATCTCTTTTCCCCTTAAAACCCGGCGCATTGTCCCCAATTGCTCCCGAGATAAATGTGGTTAATGCGCCATATTCTTCTTTATTCCGTACTACCCCTTTGACTAATGCATACCCACGCTCAACTAACCTAAATATGGACCCTCCAGTTAACCCATCTGGTCACCCATCCTGGGCCTCTCTTGTAACTAAGAAGGAATCCTCTGGTTTTAACCTCACCTACTTCAAGCCTAAAGTTGGGGAAGACCGTAAACTAGTTTATATGCCTCAAGAAGTTCTTGTGGAGGGCAGTCATAACTGGAAGAACACTCTAGTGGGTTGTTTCATTGGAAGCAAGCTTCCTTATACTCTGGTGAAGAATGCTACAGCTCGCCTCTGGAGTAAAATGGGACTTAGTCACATGATAGCTACAGACTCAGGATTTTTCTTTTTTAAATTCCACAGTGAAGAAGAATGTTTTTCTATCCTTGAAGGAGGCCCTTGGCATATAGCTGGCCAGCCAATCATTCTACGAAATTGGCATGCAGGCTTAACTCTCTCAAGGGAATCTATCTCTACTATTCCAGTATGGGTACACATATACA
The DNA here is from genome assembly GCA_033977485.1 of Hydrangea macrophylla. Lineage (NCBI taxonomy): Eukaryota > Viridiplantae > Streptophyta > Magnoliopsida > Cornales > Hydrangeaceae > Hydrangea > Hydrangea macrophylla. The sequence goes on from CM066986.1 coordinate 46,703,669, forward strand.
ACATCCCACTTGAATATTGGAATCCTCTCGGGCTTAGTCATATTGCAAGTGCAATAGGGAGACCTCTCCATGTTGCTAGAACTACAGCTGGATGTAGGAGAATTTCATTTGCTAGGATCTGCATTGAATTAAATGCTAATGATGAACTGCTCAAAGAGATTATTGTGGAATATGTTGATCCCATAAGCGGAGACAAAGAGCAAATCTACTTAAAAGTCGAGTACCAATGGACCCCTGAGCGTTGTGCCAAGTGTAAGAGGTTTGGGCACGATTGTTATAAATTTAAGGTTCAAAATTCTAATAGGGTCAATCTCCCAAAGCTTAATGACTATGATGGGAATTGGAAAACTAAGGGCAAAGGGAAAGTTACTCAATGTGCTCCTACTCTCTCAGCAAATGATTCAAAGGATATATTGGGAGACTAGAGACAGAAGTCAATCACAGTAACCAGTTTGCTGCCCTAAATAATACTACTGATATAGATACGCAATTAGATTGTGTGAATAATCTGATCAATCATGAAACAAAGGTCTACAATATAGATGAAGGGGTTACTAGTACTAGTAATAGTGCTGAGCACACCGCAGATAGGGGAAATACTGCTCAGCTTGAGATTCCGGTTGCTCCTACTATTAAGGATGTCTCAGATGTTACCAGTCAGGAAACACAAGTTAACACTCCAGTTTCTATAAGGCATCCCCATCAATGTGGAGCCTATTGCCAATGTGACAAGCATTCCTCCAGAACAGAAGGTAAATTCCCTTGCATTAACCCAATCTGCTGGACAAGTAGATCAGGATTCACAATCAGATGAAGAGGGACAGATTATCATTGGGGAAAGTATTTTAGCTCTATCAACTCCTACCCTCCACTCCCACGGATCAAGTAAGGGTCAAAAAAAGAGGAATAAACATTCTGGATCCTCAGGTAAGCGAAAAACTTCTCATCATCGTTTTTAATGATTTTAAGTTGTTGGAACATAAAGGGTCTCAAACAACCCCTAAAACAATTCGAGGTTGCTAAGTTTATCGTTGCCAATAATATAGATGTCCTTGGCCTTCTTGAAATTAAAGTCAAGAATACCAATGAGGATAAAATTAAGCAAAAAATTTTCAACCATTGGAAATATGTCTCTAATAGCAATTCAGGATCAGTTGGGAGGATCTGGGTTGGGTGGAATCCTGATAAGATTAACCTAACAGTCCTGAGTATTTCTTCACAGATTATTCATGTCCTCATTGAGAGTGATGATCATAGTACTCATTTTGAGGCCTCTTTTGTATATGGTTTTAATACAGGCCAGGAAAGAAAAGCATTATGGTCTGAATTAGCTTCCTATTTTAACCCAAACATAAATCATGTTATCCTTGGAGAGTTCAATGTGGTTTTAAACACCCACGAAGTTTCTGAGCCTGATTTTTGCCTAAATTCTGATATCAATGATTTCTTTTTTTTCGGAAAAAAGGTTAATTTAACGAAAAGAAAGCCAAACGACACTGTACAAAAGCACAAGGGGCATACCCCAGGATATACAATCAGCGCAAAAAAGAAAATGCATCAAAACAATGCAACATCAGATAGGAAAAATCAAAAGCCAAAAACCAAGATAGTGACCCATCCTAGCAACCAAATGCACAAAGCAAACTTACAAAACTCACAACAAAACAAAACACGAGATTTACATTAAGGCAAGGTCGAGTATGTCAAAAAGGCGGACCAAATCAAAACGCCCCAATTATGTAGTAATGGCCCATCTATCAATGTACTGAGGAAGATGGGGATCGTTCTTCCATGTTGCTTGAATCTGTAAGGAAATCTGGAGACAGATGTCTTGTAACACTCTTTCCTTAGGCTTCACTTCAAGTTTGAAACTGCGAGCATTCCTTTCTTTCCAAATGCTATACACAACCAAAACAATGCACATTTTAGGAACAACCTGCCTTGGAGTCTTCCCTTTCCACTTGTTCGCTGCCCAAGCCACAAGATCATGGTTAATTCTGGAAACTGATATCAATGATTTTAGTTTTATGGTTAATTCTCTTTGTTTGACTGATCTAAGATATTTGGGTGAATTCTTTACCTGGAGTAACAGAAGATATGGCAGACCAGACTATACTCAAAGAAAGTTAGATAGAGCTCTGGTCAATCAAACCTGGCTTGACAAATTTCCCGATTCTTATGGTCATTTCCAAGAACTGAGTGTTTCTGACCATTCCCCACTTATACTCTTTATTGATAAAATTATTAGGAGGAAAGGCAGGTCTTTTAAGTTTTTTAACTTTTGGACCAAACTAGAAAATTACCCATATACTATTTCTAATGCTTGGGATACTAATGTGGATGGCACAGCTCAGTATCAAGTGTGTCACAAACTTAGAATGGTTAAGCATGACCTGAAATCATTTACCAAAAGTTTAACTGGAAAAGAAAAAATGTTGGGTGATAAAGCCAGGGCTGAATTGAAATTGGTTCAATCTGAACTTCTATCGAACCCCAGTTGTCCCTCCCTCATTCTTAAACAGACACAATGTAGATCTGAATTTTTAAAATCTATTTGGATTGAGGAAGAAACTCTTAGACGGAAGTTCAGAGTACAATGGTTAGAGGCAGCAGATAAAAACTCTAGATATTTTTTTTCAACACATTAAAAGTAGAAGAAATAATAAAAGAATTTTCAAACTTGAAAAACCTGATGGCTCCTTTACTAGTAACATTGAAGATGCTAAATCAGAAGCCGTTATGTATTTTGTAGAGTTACTTGGTACTCCTGCAAATAACTAGTATCCTGGGATTGAAGCTTTGAGAAGGGTCATTTATAAAAGAATTCCAGAGCACCTTTTGGAAGAACTTGATAGAATCCCTACTCTTTTTTTTTTTTCGGAAAATGGTAAATATATTCCAAAAAAGGATGTACAAAAAGTACAAGGGGCATACCCCAGGATAAACAAAAGAGCTCAAAACTTAACTGCCTGTGACAAGGCAACCATCATAAGGACAAAATGGGTGACTCTTGAAAACAACAAACTGAAAGCAGGAGACAACAAAACCTAATAAAACAAGAAATCTAGCTCCAATTACACAAAAACCTATCAAGATTTGTATGGTTTTTCCACTTGACCCTAATTTGTGTATTTACTTGAGAGATTAGATTTTTCAGGAAAGTTTCTGTAGGATTAGAGGTATTCTTGAACGTTCTAGCATTTCTTTCTTTCCATAAGCCATAGACTGTCACTCCAAGGCAAATCTTTGGTAACACATGTTGGAAAGTCTTCCCTTTCCACCTTGAAGCCATAAATTCCAAACAATCACTCCAACTCTGATTTTGCCAAGTTATCCCGCATCGAACCATAACCTCCTGCCACACAAATGATGAGTAAGAACAAGCAAAAAAAAAAGGTGATCATGAGTTTCCATATCTTTATGACAGAGCATACACGCTAAAGGGCCAGCAGTGAAGTTAAAGATCCTATCATGAGTCGATAGTCTATGTTGAGCTGCTAACCAAAGGACAAAGCTTTGTCTGGGGATACCCCCTGAAAACCATACACTTTGATACCATGGGACAATAGGGTGGTGAGTCCTAAGATGGTTCCATATTATAAATGTGTTGAAATTTCCATTAGGAGTAGGAGTCCATTTCACACTATCAGTGCAAATACTAGGACTGTAGAAGGTTGCCAAAACGTTTCTAATTTCATTGAGCTCAATAGAGTTTGAACCAGGCCAGTTCCACTCCCTTCCTCTAATAATGCTACTAACCTTGGCATCAATGTTAATGGCGGCATCATAAACAAGTCTCTCTGAATATTTATCCAACAAGGGTCCTATTGGAAGCCAATTATCAAACCAAAGAGAAGTGTTAACCCCATTACCAATTCGATGAATTAGTAAAGGTTTAGCAATTTCTCTGAGTTTTAATAACTTTCTCCAATACCATGAGCACTGGGAAGGAAATTTGGCTTGCCAGAGACTCTTGCCTTTCAACATATATTGATGGATCCATTGATTCCATAGAGACAAGTTGGAGGGATCCAATAAATTGCCAATATGTTTTAGGTTCAAAACGGTGTTAACTAAAATGACATCTTTAAAACCCAATCCGCCTTCCTTCTTAGGTCGACACACTTTATCCCAAGACACTTTAGCTCTATAAGTTTTATCAGTCTTACCAGTCCAAAGGAATCGAGCCATAGCTTGGGATACCTGTTTGAGAACACCTTTTGGAAGCATAAACATACCAGACCAATAGAGTTGAATCCCTGTCAAAACGGAGCTAATAAGCTGAGCTCTACCTACATAAGATAAAAACTTAGATTTCCAAGAGTTAACCCTAGCACAAATTTTATTAAGCAAAATATCACAGTCAACTTTCTTGAGTTTTGAAGTAATTAAAGGAACGCCAAGATATTTAACAGGAAGATTTCCTTTTTCAAATTGGAGACTGTTCAAAATTGTTTCAACTTTATCTTGCGCCACATTTGAAAAGAAGATACAACTCTTAGCATTGTTGGCTTGCATGCCAGTCAAATCATAAAATTGGTTGAGGGTTAATAATCTTAACATTTTTGCAGACTCCACATCCCCATTGAAAAAGATGAGAAGATCATCAGCGAAACAAAGGTGGGAAATTTTCAATTTATCACATTTCCAATGGTAAGTAAAATCTTCCCTTTGGATATTATAGCTCAAAAGTTGGCTCAGGGCATCCATAGCGAGAACAAATAAGTAGGGAGAAATTGGATCTCCTTGTCTTAAACCTTTGGCACCATCAAAGTAACCCACAGATTCTCCATTAAAATTAATGGAGTACCTAGGGGTGGTAACACATGCTATGATCCATTTCTTAAGTTTAGGAGGGATGCAAATCACGTCTAAGAAATCGAAAAGAAATTCCCAACTAACGCTATCATAGGCTTTCATTATATCCACCTTAGCAGCTGCTCTAGGCTTGCCCTTTTGTTTATGATAATCTCGAAGTAGGTCTTGAGCTAGAAGAACATTATCACTAATTTTTCTACCTTTAACAAAAGCAGATTGGGCTTGATCGATGAAAGAAGGAAGGATTGATTGGAGTTTGCTAGCAATGATCTTAGATATGCATTTATAAACAGTGTTGCAGCAAGAGATAGGTCTAAAGTCACCCATCTTAGATGGGTTAGGGACCTTGGGTATCAGAGCTATAAGAGTAGTGTTTGATTCCCTCAATAATTCCCCAGTTTGAAAAAATTCTTTAACAGCTTTTACAATAGAAGAACCAACGATATCCCAAGAATCTTTAAAGAAAAAAGCATTATAGCCATCAGGCCCAGGGGCTTTATTACTATGAAGGTCAAAGAAAGTTTTCTTAATCTCATCATCGGAAGGGAGTCTATCCAAGTCTGCCTTTAATTCTTCTGGAATTCTTTTATGAACAAAAGATCTAATAACATCAATTCCAGGGTAATTGTGATTGGAGGGAGTGCCCAATAAGGATGTGAAATATCTAATAGCTTCTCCCTTAGCCTCACTACACGTGGTAGTAAAAGTACCATCAGGTTTTTGTAAGACAAGTATTCTCTTAAAATTTCTTCGTTCTTTGATGGAATGGTGAAAATAACTAGAGTTTTTATCACCCACCTCAAGCCATTGAAGTCTAGATTTTTGTTTAAGAATTTCCTCTTCAATCCAAATAGCTTCATGAAATTTTTCCACACAAATTCTATGTTGCTCCATAAGGTTTGGGTTGTTAGGGTCAACAAGTAAGGAGGTTTGAATGGATTTAAGAGCCTGTCTCGCTGTATCAGCATTGACCTTCTCTTGACCAAGGGAGTTCTTTCCAAATTTCTTTAACTCATGTTTAAGGCTTCTAAGTTTATGGCAGACTTGGTACTGAGCCGTCCCTTCAACTCTGTGGTTCCAAGAATTATTAACTATATTAGAGTAGTCATCCAATTTGGTCCAATAGTTATAAAACTTGAAAGCTCTACCTTTTCTTCTTTGAAAATTATCAATATGAACAATAATGGGAGAGTGATCAGAGATACCTGGAGCCTGGAAATGAGCAAAAGAATCAGTAAAATTATCGAACCATATCTGGTTGACCAAGGCTCTGTCAAGCTTTCTTTTGGTGAAGTCTGACCTGCCGTATCTTTTGTTGCACCATGTAAAAAGTTCTCCTACATATCTAAGATCCACTAAACAGCAATCATTAATAATCTTTTGGAAATCATACATGTCATTATCCCAACCATGGTTAGATTCAAAAATTTCATCCGGGTTCAAGGTGACATTGAAATCACCAAGAGTAATATAATTTGTGGTAACGGTCCTAGCAGAAATAGCTTTCATGTCTGACCAAAGTTCCCGTCTAGAAACTCCAGAATTAAAACCATAAACAAAGGAAGTCTCCAAATAAGTGGTTTTCTCATCATTTTCAATACTAACATGAATGAGTTGGGAAGTACTTCTAATAATATTAACATGTACTTTATCAGCATTCCATCCTATCCATATTCTACCCGTAGTGTTAGGACTACTATTGGAGAAAAATTCCCAATGTTTAAAAATTTTCCTCCTTATAGGATCCTCATTCTTTAGTTTAACTTTAGTTTCAACAAGACATAAAATATCAATATTATTATCCTGGATAAACTTAGCAACCTCAGTTTGCTTATAGGTCCAATTAAGACCACGAATATTCCAACAGCTTATAATCATTAAAAACAATGATGAGGTTGAAATTCCTTACCTGAAGAACTAGGGGAGTCCTTCTTACTCTTATGCTGACCTTGAGTTGAAAGCTTGGAGGATAGTTCTGAATTTGGAACGGGAGGGCTGGCTTGGTGAGTGCCTTCTAAATCTGTTATCTGTACTTTGTTATCTGGAGAAACAATAGAGATAACTTCAACAAGGCTTTGCTGGTGGCCACCTTCCTCATCGTATCCCTTAACCCCATCTGCACTTTGGTCCCCTGGGTCCCTTTCCACAGGAGCTATGTAAGTACTAGCAGCAGGCTCCATTTTACCTTGCTTATCAGAGTACTCTTCTTCAATATCATTGGCTTGTAGCGCTGAAAATTTGTTGTTGAATGCAATCCCGTTTACATTATGCAATGTGGGCTTATGGCTACCTCCTATAGATTGGGATTCTATTGGTTGAACAACCTCAGTAAGTGGGATTTTTTCCAAGTTGTCCTCCATATCAATTTGTGCAATGGATTGGGAGCCTTCTGTATAACTCAATTTATCCTTACTTTTACCCTTGCCTTTAGTCTTCCAAGCACCTTCATCGATGGTAGTTTGAGAATTAGGAATTGGGATCTGAGATTTCTGTATCTTATGGGATGATTGATTCCTTAAACAATTATGCCCAAATCTTTTGCATTTGGCACACCTTAGAGGTGTCCATTGATATTCAACATCAATAGTAATCCTTCTAGTATCCGCACCTTCCACTTGTATATTGAAATTATACAGCAAATCGAAATCAGCGGGAACTTCTATACATATCCTGGCATAGGATATTCTCCTGCAAGAGGCAGTCATTCTATCCACATGCAGTGGTTTGCCTATTGTACTAGCAATGTGACTCAAACCCTCAGGTGTCCAATATTCCAATGGGATATTGAACAAGTGCACCCAAATTGGGACTGAGGATGGAGCTTCCTTCTCAAGAACAAGTCCTGGCTGCCAGTTTTTTAGAAAAATAGGTCGCCCTGCCACATGCCAAGGCCCTCCTTCAAGCACATTGACACTATCTTCCTTAGAATTAAATTTGAAGAAAAAATATCCCGAATCTGTTGCAAGCATATCAAACATACCCAGCTTTTCCCACATTTTTGCTGTGGCATTCTTGACTAACGTATAAGGAAGTTTTTTGCCAATGAATGAGAATCCCTACTCTTGAAGAGATCAAAAACACAATGTTTAGCTTGCATGACAATAAAGCTCCTGGCCCTGATGGCTTGGTCAACTATTGGAACTACTGTTATGGAAGCAATTCAAGAATTTTTTATATTTGGGGAAATGCTCAGAGAATCAAACACTACTATAATTACTCTGATCCCAAAGGTGCCTAATCCTTCTAAGATGGGGGACTTTAGACCTATATCCTGTTGTAATACCATTTATAAATGTATATCTAAAATTATTGCAAATAGACTCCAAGGTATGCTCTCTACCATCATTGACCAATCACAATCTGCTTTTGTTAAGGGTAGGAAAATAAGTGATAATGTGTTACTTGCTCAAGATCTTCTTAGGGACTATCACAGAGAAGGGGGGAAACCCAGATTTGCTGCCAAAGTTGATCTATTGAGAGCATATGATAGTGTTAGTTGGAACTTCCTTTTTGATCTGCTTGATACCATTGGTATTCCTCCTAAACTAAAAAAATGGATTTTTTCTTGTGTTACTACTCCTAGATACTCCATTAACTTTAATGGGGAATCTATGGGATACTTTGATGGTGCTAGAGGGCTTAGGCAAGGTGACCCTATTTCCCCTTATCTCTTTGTCATTGTTATGGAGGCTCTAAGCCAACTTCTCTACCACAATATTCAAAATAGTCGATTCACTTATCACTGGAAGTGTGATAAACTTAAAATCTCTCACCTTTGTTTTGCAGATGACCTAATTATTTTATCGAATGGTGATATCGAATCTGCAAAATTAATTCGGAAAACTCTAAATCAGTTTTATGATCTCCCTGGTCTTCAAGCCAACAATGCTAAAAGTTGTGTTTTCTTTTCCGGGATTGAAGACCAGTTGATTACTGAAATTTTGAGGGAACTCTAATTTACCATGGGATCTCTTCCTATGAGGTATCTTGGGGTTCCCTTGATCACTACCAAATTGAAAAAATGTCATTGTATTGAGTTGGTAAATAAAATTTGCTCTAGAATTACCTCATGGAAATCTAAACTGTTATCTTTTGCAGGAAGGACCCAGCTAATACAATCTGTGGGTGGATTGGATACATATTTACATGTTAAAAAACAAAAGCTTTTGGGAAGTCAAGGCCCCGTCACAATGCTCTTGGTATTGGAAGAAACTCCTTAAACTTAGACCTATGGCTAGACCTATGCTCAAACATAGGATTGGCAATGGGTGTGGTACGTACCTTTGGTTCGACAATTGGCACCCCTTAGGACCAATTTTGGATAGATTTGGTATGCGTGTTCAATATGATACTGCTATCCCGTTAAATGCTAAAGTGTCTAATGTTATTGATAGTAGGGAATGGCGATGGCCATCGACTAATACTATTGAATTAAGGGAAATAAGAGGCCAAATGCATGAATTACCACATCCTTCTCACACTAGTGATGTGGTACAATGGTTACCTTCTCCCAATAAGGTGTTCTCTTCCTCCAATACTTGGGACTATGCTAGAACTAGCTACCCTCGTGTGCCTTGGCACCGCCTTATATGGTTCCCAGGAAATGTGCCCCGTTATAGTTTTATATCTTGGTTGGCTATTCTTCACAGGCTATCCACACAAGATAGAATTTATGCTTACACCCCTGGACCCCTTGCTTGTGTCCTATGTCACCAACACTTGGAAACACACGACCACCTTTTCTTTAATTGCTCTTACTCTTCTTTTGTTTGGCAGGGTGTTCTCAACAGGTTGGACATAACTTACCATGCCACTACGTGGGATGCTATTGTGATTTGGGCTGCGGACAAGTGGAAAGGAAAGACCCCTAGGCATATTATCCCAAAAATGTGTCTAGGCCTGGTTGTTTATAGCATCTGGAAAGAGAGAAATGGCCGTAGCTTCAGAATGGAAGTCAAGCCAAAGGAAAAAATGATTCAAGAAATTTGTATCCAAATATCTCAGCAAATCCAAGTCAACTGGAGTAATGACCCACACCTCCCTCAATACATGGATAGATGGAAGTAGTCCCTGTAATGGATTTTTTGGTTTTGATTTTGATGTAATTCTTTAGTCGCTTGCTTTTCATAGGGTGAGGATTTTCTGGGTTTGACTTATGTTAAAGCCCTCATCCTTTGTTGCATTTGTTGTTCTTTGTTAGGGTTGATTGCTTAGGTTTTTCTTGAGGTCTGAGTTTGGCTCACGCGCTTTGTTGTCTTGGTATGACGTGATATCAGTTGTTTTCACAGTTTGATATTGTCTCATCCCATTTCCTGTTGGTGGTATCTTACCACATTTTCTGCGCTCATTGTATATCCTGGGGTATGCCCCTTGTACATTTGTACCCCCTTTTTTGGATTAATTAACCAGTTTTCCGAAAAAAAGCTAATACAATCTGTGTTATCTGATATCCAACAGTATTGGTCAGGGATGTTCATCCTCCCTAAAGGAGTTCTTAAATAGGTGGATCAAGCTTTGAATAGGTTCCTTTAGTCTGGGGCCATAGAGAAGAAACATGGGGCCAAAATAGCCTGGGCCAAGGTCTGTAAACCCAAGAAGGAAGGTGGATTAGGGTTTAAAGATATCTTTCTCACTAATACTCTTCTGAATTTAAAGCACATTGGTAATCTTCTTGACCCTAAAAATAATTCCTTGTGGAAAGAATGGGTACACATGTATATGATTAAATCTAAGAGCTTTTGGGAAGTTAAAGCCCCAAGCCAATGTTCTTGGTATTGGAGGAAATTATTAAAACTTAGGGCAATCGTTAGACCCATCTTGGTTCATAAAATTGGTGATGGTAAACACACTTCCCTATGGTTTGATAATTGGCTTCCCATGGGTCCTTTGTTTGAGAAATATACGCAAAGGATTGCTTATAATGCTGCCATTGACCCTAAAGCTAAAGTGGCAACTATTATAAGTAATAATAATTGGAATTGGCCATCAACTAATTCTATAGGTTTAAATGAAGTGAGAAGCATTTTATCTACTTTGTATAAGCCTACTGGAAGGTTAGATAGCATATCATGGACAACATCTCCTTCTGGGGGATTTAAATTTTCACATATATGGGATCAGTTTAGAGATGTGTCCCCTAAGGTACCTTGGCACAAAATTGTTTGGTTTTCGGGGTGTACTCCTAGACAGAACTTCATTCTATGGATGGCGGTCCAGAATAGACTTGCTACCCATGACAGGATCTATAACTACACCCCGGGCCTCTTGCTTGTGTTTTTTTGTCATTGCCATATGGAAACCCATAATCATTTATTTTTTGAATGCACTTATACTTCTTTTATATGGTAGGATTTTATGCATAGATGTGAGATTAACTGGAATGGGACAACTTGGAATACAACTATCATTTGGATGGCACAAAATTGGAAAGGAAAGAAAGTTGAACATACCATCCCAAGAATATGCCTTGGAGTTGCTGTCTATGGGTTATGGAGGGAGAGAAACAATAGAACTTTCGAAGGCAAATTCATTCCACAAGAACAACTGCTCCAAATCTTGTCTCTCAAATCAACGTTCAGATCCGAATAAAATGGAAAGAAGACCCGCTACTTGAATTATATGCTAGATACTGGGCTTGAATTACCGATTGTTTTGATTTGATATTGTTTGAGATTAGTGGTTGTGTGATGTCTTTTGTTTGTTTTTTCAGTGGCTTTATGTGCCTCTAGTCCTCCTGCTGTGCTTTCATTTTATATCCTGGGGTATGCCCCTTGTACATTTGTACATTCTTTTTTTTGGAATTTATTTACCCATTTTCGAAAGAAAAAAAAATAGATGGAATCACCCCGGGTTTGATTGGAAAAACAATGTTGGGACTCAAAACCAATATCAACAACAACAGCCCTACAATAACAATAATCAATACCAAGGGCAATACAACAGGCAGTCCCAGCCATTCCATCAAAATAGAGCAAATAACTACAACAACGCTCAACCCCCTAATAATCAACAAGCAAATGTTTACGTGCCACCTCATAAGAAGATGCAAGAGGAAGATCCACTCTCTAACGCGAATTTAACACAACAACTAATTCAAATGATGAGTAAAATGTCTGCGACATTGAGAGAATGGATGCACGTCAAGAGGGGTCGAGTGGAACATTTCCTGCTCAACCACTTCAAAACCCTAAGGGATACAACAATGGTCCCCCTAATCATGAATAGGCAAAAGCCGTGACAACTTTGAGAAGCGGCAAAGTCATAGGGCAAAACATGCCTCATTCTACTCCCGTGGAGTATGAAGAGGAAAAAGTGATACGAACCCCGCCAATAATGCAACGAAACCCGTAACACGATTAATGTCTCGGACCGTTCTACTGTCAGATTCAATGGAAACCGCGACCCAACACCTATAACAGATGCGAACCTTGGTATAAAGGATGAAGACGCCACAATCAAGGATGGAAAACTCGATTGATAAGTCAAGGTATGAACGCCACAGAGTAAATCTGATAAGTTCGAATAGTTCTTCAAAGAACCAAGGAGAAAACTCTCACAATATTATTAATGATCAAAACTGAATATTACAAACCCTAAAACTGTTTAAATAGCTGAGGCTTAAAGTTGGGCCCTTTTAAGCCTACGAAATATTATGGTCCAATATAATTCACCCCAAACTAAAATAAAAGGAAACTAATGAATATAAAAAGTCCCTAAGTTGGCATGCAAGCCTATAATTTATTCTAGAGCTTGAATCATGGACACCCAGCCTTGTGGATCACTAGTATCCTCCTTTGGGCCACTCAGATTAGTCTCAACCCAAATTTGTTGAACCAGCCCATTGAGATTGTCCTTGAATCGCTTTGCTCGCGCCCTTGTAACCGGCCCAATTGGCACGTGGTTCGGGTCCGCATTCCACCTTGTGCTAGCCGCCATGTTCTCATCAAAAAGCGGCAACTAAAAACACACCATCTACTCAAGAAGGGGAGTCGTCCACTTAATCATTAGAATCGAACAAGAATGCTCCTACAGAAGTAGAAGTTGAGAGAAGGCTTTGAAAGGAGCCCTTTAAGGAGGAATTACCTAAATGCCCTTTCCCCGCGTCTTAACCTCAAAGGCTCAAGAAACCCCAACCCGAGGCAAAGAATCAGGAGTTCTTGGAGTTGTTCAAACAAGTAAAAATTAATCTCCCGCTCCTTGATGCAATCAAACAAGTGCCAGCCTACGCTAAGTATCTAAAGGACTTATGCACGGTCAAGAGGAGGCAAAGTGTGAAGAAACATGCCTATGTCGCTTGCCAAGCAAGCGCAGTCATTCAAAATGAGTTGCCTCCAAAGCTTAAAGACCCTGGCACCCCAACTGTCTCGTGTAGAATTGGGAATCAAAGGATAGACAACTCACTCCTTGATCTAGGAGCTAGTGTAAACTTGCTGCCATATTCAGTATATAAACAACTACGGTTGGGTGAACTCAAACACACCAGAGTTGCATTACAATTGGCAGATAGGTCAGTCAAATATCCTAGAGGAATACTGGAGGATGTTCTGGTACAGATAGATACATTTGTCTTTCCGGTCAATTTTGTGATTTTGGACACCGAACCGGTGTCCAATCCGTGTTCACAAATCCCGGTGATTTTTGGACGACCATTCCTCAACACCATTGATGCCACAATCAAAATAAGGAGTGGTATCATGACCATCGTATTCGGGGACATGACTTTTAAATGTCAAGATTTTTTCAAATCCCCGACCTAAAGAATACGAGGACGAAGAAGAAGTTAACTTCATCGAAATAGTCATCGAGGACGAGGTCGACCTTGTAGAATACAAAGATCCTTTAGAGGTAGTTGTGTCACAATTCGACGCTACTTATCAACCTAACAATTCTACCCCATTGGACGCTGCCTTAAATCATACCTGCCTTATGATGGAAACTAAGGAGGAATGCATGTGGGTCACACCATATGAACCCTTGCCTCCGAAAACGAAGTTAACCATGCCTTCGAACTTTCAGTTTCCTGATTTGGAATTAAAGGAGCTTCCAAAAGAGCTCAAATACGCTTTTCTAGGGACTGAAAAGACTTATCCTGTGATAATCTCATCTACATTGAGTTCTGAACAAGAGGATAAGTTGATTCAAATGCTCAAACTGCACAAGGGAGCATTGGGATGGACTATTGCCGACCTAAAAGGCATGAGCCTATCTATTTGCACCCATAAGATATATATGGAGGAAGACGCTAAACCTTTGCGACAAATGCAGAGGCGTCTGAACCCCAATATGCAAGAAGTGGTGAAAAAGGAAGTCTTAAAACTTCTAGACATTGGGATAATATATCCTATCTCTAATAGATCTTGGGTTAGTCCAACCCAAGTGGTTCCCAAAAAGGCTGGTATAATAGTTATCCCAAACAAAGACGGCGAGTTAGTACCAACACGTATCCCCACTGGATGGCAGATGTGTATTGATTACCGAAAGTTAAATACTGTGACCCGGAAAGACCACTTTCCATTGCCATTCATGGATCAAATGCTAGAAAGAGTGGCAGGTCATAAATTTTATTGCTTTTTGGATGGATATAGTGGCTATAACCAAATCGAAATAGCTCCTGAAGATCAGGAGAAGACGACTTTCACTTGTCCGTTCGGTATATTCGCCTACCGTCGTATGCCCTTTGGCTTATGCAATGCACCTGACACTTTTCAGCGGTGCATGTTAAGCATATTCAGTGATATGGTTGAACAGACACTCGAGGTCTTTATGGACGACTTCTCAGTGTTTGGCCATAGTTTTGACAACTGTCTAGAAAACCTAGAGAATGTGTTAGCGAGATGCGAGAACAAACACTTAGTACTAAACTGGGAAAAGTGTCACTTCATGGTGACCAAGGGAATTGTCCTCGACCACATTATCTCTGATAAAGGTATCCAAGTCAATAAAGCAAAAATTGATACAATTTCAAATCTGCCTGTCCCTCGTACAGTTAGAGACAACTGATCTTTTCTGGGACATGCTGGATTCTATCGACGCTTTATCCAAAATTTTAGTGCCATCTCCCGACCACTATGCCAACTCCTAGTCAAAGACGCACCTTTCGAATGGTCGGAAAACTGTCAAGTATCTTTTGATTCACTAAAAGAACACCTTACCTCCGCACCGATAATACAGGCACCCGATTGGAGTTTGCCGTTTGAGTTAATGTGCGATGCTAGCGACTATGCCATTGGCGCAGATCTAGGACAGAGGAAGGACAACAAGCCTTATGTAATCTACTATGCCAGCCGAACACTCAATGAAGCTCAAATAAATTATACGACTACTGAGAAAGAGTTACTGGCAATAGTATTTGCTCTAGACAAATTCAGGTCTTATCTAATAGGGTCCCCAATTGTCTGTTTTACAGACCACTCGACCCTCAAGTACCTGCTATCTAAGAAAGACGCGAAACAGAGGCTTATCCGCTGGATACTCCTACTCCAGGAATTTGATATTACTATCAAGGATAAAAAGGGAGTAGAGAATGTGGTCGCCGACCATTTATCTCGGTTGACATTCACTGACAACACTGAGCCTATACCTATAAAAGATGAATTCCCAGACGAGCAACTGATGGCTGTCTCCAATTTGCCTTGGTATGCGGATATAATAAATTATCTTGTTACAGGAGAAACCCCGAGCCATTGGTCAAATCAGGACAGGAAAAGGTTCTTTTCATTCGCACGCCATTTCTTTTTCGATGACCCCTACTTATTTAAGTATTATGCTGATCAGGTCATCAGGTGTTGCCTTCTGAATGAGGACATAACTGTAATTTTGGCCTCTTGTCATTCTGAAGCCTGCGGTGGCCATTTTGCCTCCCAAAAGACCGCACACAAAGTATTGCACAGCGACTTCTACTAGCCCACCGTGTTCAAAGATCCCTACGCTTTTTGTAAATCGTGCCAGCGATGTCAAAAGCTTGGTACACTTTCGAAAAGGAATTCGATGCCCTTAACTCCCATCATTACAATTGAAATATTCGATTGTTGGGGCATAGACTTCATGGGCCCGTTTCCTAAATCTAATAACTATGAATATATACTCCTGGCTGTGGAATATATATCAAAATGGGTAGAAGCGATACCGACAAGATGCAATGACCATAAAATAGTAATGTCCTTTCTTAAGGAAAATATCTTATCGCATTTCGGAATCCCAAAAGCCCTAATAAGTGACCAAGGGAAACACTTTTGCAATAGGCCTTTGGAATCACTACTCAAGAAATACGGGGTGAATCACAAGATCGCTCTAGCCTACCACCCACAAACAAACGGGCAGGCAGAGTTGTCTAACCGTGAAATCAAGCACATTTTAGAAAAGACGGTTAGTTTCAACAGAAAAGACTGGGCTTATAAACTGACTGATACTCTTTGGGCGTACCGTACTGCCTACAAGACAAATCTGGGAATGTCCCCATATAGGCTAGTGTATGGTAAGGCATGTCACCTCCCCGTTGAAATTGAGCACAAAGCATATTGGGCAACACGCTCATTAAATTTTGATATTAAAGAAGGAGGTCATCTCCGGAAACTCCAGTTGGCGGAACTGGAAGAAATCCGACGAGATGCATATAACAATGCCAAAATTTACAAGGAAAGGTTGAAGGCTCGCCATGATAGAACAATTTTTTGAAAATCTTTCGAGCCTGGATAGAAGGTTTTACTATATGATTCGCGCCTTCATCTCTTCCCAGGAAAACTCCAATCTCGGTGGACAGGGCCCTTCACAGTCAAATCTATCTTTCCACATGGGGCCATTGAGATATTTAATCCTAAGAACGATGGAAGTTTCAAAGTTAATGGCCAAAGGGTAAAACCGTTCTTAGAAGATTTCCAACCAGAGGTCAAGCACATCCAACTGGATGAGCCCGACTATGCTTCAACCTAGAACGCTCAAGTGCATTTTAACAATGTTGTTGTACTTTTTCTTTTTCTATTTCTCGTTTTGTTTTGTTTTTTTGTTTATCTATTTCTTTTTTAGTGTGATCTTGATCATAATCTGCTATTCCATTTCTATCTCCTGCAAGCTGTCGAACATGAGAGATGATGATGTTCACTCGATAGGGTCATGGGCTGATTCAGAATATCAGAACCCACCGTGGACTACTGATGAAATAGCATTCTACTTATCTCCATACCAAGGGCCAGGAGCCGAAGACGTCATTGACTTAACCCACGAATACATCCTATACGATACTGCTCTCCTCCAGATCAACCCATTTGAGCAAATAGAACTCCCTAAAGAGGAGGGAGAACCTAAAGGATATGCTATGTGGGAAGTCGATGACGCTCTGATGGAACAGTGGGAAAATGACTCAATGTGGGAGCCATGGGAAGAAGAGGACCTACAAGATGTGGTGCCAGAACGCCACAATACTGTATTCACATATGTGGATGACTTCCTTGTCATCCAAGTGGTTCCCTACATTTATGTCCATTTGAGCTATTTGTTATTCCGGCTTCAATGCCCTCTACCTGCTAGTGCACCTGGGGATATCAGGCCAATAGTGAGGTTAACTCTGGGTCACATTCCTTTCTTTTCTTTTCGTGGTACTTTGTTTAATTCTTCCATTTTGATCTTTCTTTGCTCTAGTTAATTTATTTTCTTTGTTTCCTTTTTGTTTCCCTTTGTCAGGAATATCACTGTGAATTCACCATTTCTGTCGTTGTACCTTCCACATCAACTCTTTCATGGATTTGGACCATACATAAGGTCCCCGGGTACTCCGCCGCAAGAGGAACGTCTGATGCGTAATTACACTCCGTTATCCTTGTCTCCATCCGGATCCCCTATTGTCGGTGAAATCAATTCCTTAGAGAGTTCGGACTTGATCGATGATGCCCTCGCTGCTTTCCACTTGTTCTAGGAAAGGGAATCATTAAGTTCAGACTCTACATTTGAAGTTCCGGCAGAGAAGGAGGTTGTGGAAGAAGAAATCTTCCTGCTTGAAGAATAGTGCTTGACTTCAATTGTTTTATGTCATTTCATATTTCTTTCATCAATTAGAGTGTATTCTTAGACAAAGTTTTGTTATTTTTAGTTTTATTTTAGTTTTTCTTTTTCAATAAGGTTTTAAAGACCATGTTGGGGGCAATAATATTGCAAGTGGATGCTATTATAAAGATTTATTTATATAAATTTGCAATTTTTCACTATGAGGATGATGTTTTTGGCTTACATGACTTACCAATGAACTGTTTTATCACTATTCTGTATGTCCAGACCAATGTTGGTTAGTTGGGGGTGTTTAATTTATCAATTATATGATCTTGTAGAATTTTTACGTTCGATCGATCGAACAACTCCCGATCGATTGAGAGTATCATAACCTCGAGCGCTTCAGTAGGCCTCAATCGATCGGAGGTTCGATTGATCGAACCATCTCGAGCGATCGAGACCTGTTTTTAAACGAGGCATCCTTCGGAATCTTCATCAGTCTCTGTCTCCCTCATATCCTCGAGTGATCGACGACAGAAGGGAACTCACGCAATTTTTGGACCCCCCATATACACCAACATCAATTGAGGAGCAATTGGGCACTCTGATCATCATCATCACCACCCTCATCCTCTTCTCAGCGCGTCTCTCGAGGTGAGGCCCCGAGAAGCCCCTTATTGTTCCTTTGATTTCAAATTCATATGGGGATGCCCCCCAGTGGTTATATTTACTCTTTGTCTTCATTATCTTATTGTATTGTATGTTTTCGGGCCTTTTCCGTTCTCATCACTCGAGACTGCCACTTCGCTGTGTTCGATCGATCGAACTGGGTTCGAGCGATCGAACCCAGCATCCTTCCAATCGATCGAACAAGTCTCGAGCGATCGAACCTGCAATGTTCTCGATCGATCGAACATGCTTCGATCGATCAAAGTGTGACAGTTTCATTTTACTTTCTGGTTTCCCTATTTTAATGTTTCTATGTTTGTTTCTTCTATTTCAGGGCTACATAATGAACCATATCACCGTGTATCACAAGCTCAAGCCATTTGACCTAACCATACCCGACCCTGTACCCGATCACGGGTTCAGAAACGAAGAAGACCGAGTATGGTTCACTAGATATTTCTAGTCGCGCAAGGTCATGCTCGAACGACCCCTCGAGACAGCTTGGCTGGCTACTCCTTGGTATCTAGCCTGGATACGCGCCATGCCGCAGTGGTACACGCTCCTCTCCCAACCTAAGCACGTTAATCTGACCTGGATCTGGGAGGCGTGTGCGACGATGATCAGGGATCCAGTTGCTCCGTTCACACTCCGCTCATTCTTCCGTGGCTGGGAGATCATTTTTAGTCCGGCCACTATCTCTGTAGCTCTTGGGGTACCCGAGGTACCTGATTGTGTTTGTCCACATCGTCCCGACACACCGCTACTCTCGCCGACTATTATTATCAGAAAGATCACTAGAGGTGCTCTTCCGGGCTGGGATGGCGAGGCTCTTATTCCTGACTTCTACCTCACAGATAATTATCATATGCTGCACCTCGCCCTCAGTAATTGCCTCTTAGTGACATCTTATCGGGAGAAGATTGCAGCTTGGTACGCTCGTGTGTTATATGCGATCGGGACACGGCAGCCTATCTGTTTGCCTCGCCTCTACATTGATTTCATGAGGCACCCTACTCGATACATTCATGCCAAGAAGCACCTGAGGGGTGCTTGGGCCATTCACAGGGTTATTGAGCAGGCGGGTCTACTTCCATTGGCAGGTGATGTGACTGCCCAGTCTCGTAGCTGTTTTGGCGAGATTGCTTCCTGTAGGTCTGAGGCGCAGAAGAGAAAGAGGCGGGGTAAAGGCAAGGCGAAGGTTGGCGAGAAGAGGAGGAGAGGAGGAGGCACTAACACGGAGGGTGCTGCTTCTGGGACACCCACGAGGCCGAGGAGCATGATTCTGAGGAGGAGATGGATCCCATTGAGGAGGTTGAGAGATTTGAGCTGAGACAGAGATCTCAGGCTCGTGCCCAGGAAGAGTCTTCTTCTGCACCTCTCCCGACTATTCATGAGTTGCTACTGGAGAAGAGAGAGGCTCGGATTAGACTTGAGGGCAAGGTGGATCAGATGACGACTTTGCTGGAGGCAATTTTGATCCAGATTGGAGTCGACCAGGTACTTCACGCAGCTTCTGCACCACCCACCAGCGATCCACCTACAGTTGCCCCGGATACTTCCACCGGCCCATATGCTACATCTGCTATTCCACCACCTACCACCGGACCATCATCTTCAGCCCCTTCTTCTCAGGTTGATCCTACAGCTTCATCATCGTCGGCGACACCGCTTGCTGCTGAGACACCACTTCCACCACCTCCAGTTGTGGCTGACCTATCACTATCTACTCCAGATACCATGATCGTGAGTGACCCGGCGACGGCATCGACTGTTGCTGAGGGTGGAGTTGCGGTTGCTCCTGATTTACTGATCGAGATATTATCTGATGTTCCCTATGATATGTAGTCTGTTTGTTCAGTTTTATTGATTTTTGGACATTGTTGGTTGGTTTGATGGTTATTTTGGACACTGGTGGGATATTTTGTTTATTTTTTGGGTGTGGTTGGTTATATTAGATCTTATTTTTTATGCTGTATAGTATCACTTCTGTTCTTTCATTTTATTATCTTTCCAGTGATGCGTTCTGTTGGATCCCTTGCTTTATAGTTAATTCCTGTTTGACTCTTTGCTATTTGGAGTATGTATGTTTTCTGTATAGGTTGTTACACTTGCATTTCTTACAATGCCATATCAGGTGATATCTCTCTATCTATTTTTGAAAATCAACTGCTGAGGACATTGTGATTTTCAGTTGGGGGTGGGATATAGATAGATAATCACCTGTGCATTTTGTACTTGGCAATTGGGACCACTCTATCTATTGCTTATGTCATACAATCTCCATTCGAAGTTAGAATTAACTTAAAATTTTCAAAAATAGTACGTTTTTGAATTAAATTAGTAGAAGTATAGTTTGGAACTTAGAGAGAGAAAGTCTCCCTTCTCTCTAGAAATGTGAAGGGAGACTAGGATGGTGAGGGCTCCCCCCCCATGGGTGGTGGTTCCTAGTGCTAGTGCTAAGAAAAGGAAGGAAAAGCTTTTCCCCTTTCCTAGCAATGTTAGTAAATTGAACATCCAAGCTAAGAGAGTTTTTAAGTTTTCTACTCCTCCTTCTAATTCTCAGGAGAGGGATGAAGACCCATTAGTCCAGTGGGCCTTAAACTGTGTTAGTAGTGACGAGGAGGAGTCGTATCAAGCAGATGAAGAAAGTTCGAATGAGATAGTCGTCTCTTGTTTGGATCTTGATCAAGGACTGGAAGCTACAAATGTATCTGGAGCTTCTGTTAAGTCTCTGGATGATAACCAAGACCAACATGGAGCTGACTTGGCCTCCACTCAAGATTCTTGTGCATTAGCCAAAGGAAGAATATCCAAAAGCACTGAGGAAGTCGCTAGAATGGGCTCTACAGAAGATGCTGATTATGATTTCAAGGAGAGTATTCACTCCTCTGGAAAAGGGAACCAAACGGGTGAAATTTCTTTGAAATCTCCTTTATCCCACAATAGTTCAGGGCTGGAATCCTCTTCAAGCTATAGTAATACTGAGCACTCTAATCCGGATAATAGCGAGGTGTGTAACCGAGTGAAAGGGACTTTTTTAACTCTTCAAGACTCTAATGAGATCCTGAAGAGAAAGAAGAAGGATATGACAGATGATTTGGCCCCTGCTCTTGACATTACATCCTCAGATTCTATTAGGGGAGTTCATGAGGGTGATTCTCCTAGCCCAGGGGTCCAGTTGGTATGGAAGGAAATTCAGAACCAGATTGATAATACTGTGGATCCGGGTAATAAACCTAATTGTTCATTTATGGAAGAGAAGTATCGTACAGATTTTGATCTTGTTAGAACCTATTCACCAAAACTTTTGGTGTTTGAAGAGAGTGTATCCCACGCGGCAACTTTTAATACCAACGGTCAAAATTTGAACCCCTGCCCAGCAGATAGTAAAGCTGCCACGCACATGGGCAATACCGCATGTTCCGGCGCCTTGTCTGCTGCTTGTGGCAGTGTGGGTCAAGCAGAAGTACCGCACGCACCACGCGCCATTGCTACACCAACGGTCACTTTTTCATTGCCTTTGCTGCACAAAGAAGCTGGCAGTCACATGGATTGTGCAGCTTTAACCGGATTTTCAGGATACCTGTCTGCGCATGGTTCCACTAGCCCAATGCATGCTATTGACTTAATTGATGGTGCTTCCCACGTGGATGCCCCAAAATCAGCCTCTATAAAGATGCCCGGGCCCATTGACAAAGATAAGGTTCAAGAGGTTATTTGTGCTACTAAATTTCCTATGGATACAACCAATAATTCCGGAATTTTAGCTCATGTGGGCTCCAGCTCCAATAGCAAAGAGAATTTTAGCTCTTGTGGGCTCCAGCTCCATCATACGCCTCCTGTTATCACCGAAACTTATGTGGAACATCGTGGCTCAAAAAATCAATATTTGGGTCCCCCCCGTTCGTATAATGCAACTGCTTCCATTGGCCCAGCTATATCCAAAGATCAGACAGGGAAATTATGGGCTGAGTTATTCAAGCCGACTTCTCAAGACATTGAAGGTTCCAATTCCAACCTCGACCCTAATTGGCAAACTCAAAGTTACAACCCTGGCTCCCCTGTCAGTCAGGAACAATTTAACTTAGAATTTGTTGACCATGGTGATCGGGCAGCTAATTTAGTTCTCAAAATTCCTATGGACATCACTAATGCCGGGAAGGAAGAATGGAGGGCAACGTTGGTGGGCCGATTTCTGGGCAAAAAACTACCGTATTCTCTTGTCACTAATGTTACTGAGCGTCTTTGGGCCAAAGATGGTTTGATTGATACATTGGCAACCGATTCTGGTTACTTCTTCTTCACGTTTTCCTGTGAGGAAAATAGGGATGCTGTGATGGAGGGGGGCCCGTGGTTCATTGCAGGGCAACCTCTCATTCTTAGACCATGGAAACAGCATTTCTCTTTCGGTAATGAGGAGATTCAATCCATCCCAATTTGGGTTAATTTCTACGGTGTTCCGTTGGAATATTGGAACCCGAGAGGTATCAGTTTTATCTCTAGTTTTATTGGAAAACCTATCCGGGTAGATCGCACATCTGCAAGTCGTAGACGTATCACTTATGCCAGAGTGTGCATTGAAGTTACAGCCAATTTTGACTTCTTTAATGAATTCCATATTGAATCAGAAGACGAGGTTAATGGCGATACTCTCAGAACCAAGATTAGTTTGGAATATCAATGGACCCCTGTGAGATGCAAACAGTGTTCTCAATTTGGACATGACTGTTCTAGGACGGCTAAAACAGTTTCTAGGCCTACCGCTCACTATCCTTTTAAGAAGACTAGGAAGACAGACGGAGAATGGCAAGTTGTGGAAATGAAAGATAAGGGGAAAAAGATTGTGGACTGTGGCTCTCACCACACAAAAAATTTGGCCCACTCGGCAGCGCCTCTTACGCGGGGCAATATGTTTGATACGCTTACTCAGCTCCAGGATGAATCTGGCGCCGGTCCCACTAGTGCAGATTCTCTTACACATATCCCGATAATGTGCCCTGAAGCTTGCTCTTCTCACCGCCCCGATGATATTCAGGGGGAGATCAGAGAGGACCCTACCTGCCAGTATAGTGAGGATGATGTTGATGATTGTGAGGTTAATTATAGCCTTGGAGATAAGGTCAATCTTGAGGCCCGAGGGAGCCTTCTCTCCAACAGACAGAAGAAGAAAGAAGCTAAAATGAAATTCAGTGGGAGTCGACCAAAGAGTCGGCATAGACCTTAAAATTGGCTCTGGTTTGGTTGTTGTTGGGGTGTTCTGAGTGGTTGCTCATCCCATGTTGTTATGTTATGCTTGTTTGTTTCTTGTCCATGTCTGTTTTCGCGTCCATAACATGTTTTTGCGCTTCTTGTAATATCCTGGGGTTTGGCCCTTTTTTGGAATTTATTCACCCTTTTTCCGAAAAAAAAAAAAAAAATTAGTAGAATAATTTTGAATATTCACTCCTATTTACCTATTGTCGAGCAATGACACAACCATTTTATTCTCATCTTTTTATGAATTAAGTTCACGCGTTTTTCCTCATCTTTTTATGAATTAAGTTCACGCGTTTTTCTAGTTTCTCTAGGATGAATGCATATGTTGATTATTCTTGTATCCAAATCATTTGCACGTGTTAATAGCTATGCAGAAAACTTAAAATAAGAGTTAATACGACTTTTGTACTTTAAAGAATGAAGTAGTGAAAACTAGTTACCCTTAGTGAGCTGTTGAATCCAATCTTCAATTCTGAGGGAATTATCACATTAAAACTTGAATTGTTTCTCTTGAATATGCCGATTAAATTCGTTGAATAGTCTCTAATTCTTTCATTTTGGCTTCTTAGTAGAGGAGAACGTTTAGGATTTACCAACTAAACTCAATGAACATTGATGTGTAAAAATTAAGAAGTTGAGAAAATGATTTAAGCCATCGTATTTGCTCCTTACCTTCTCCATTTACCTATATCAACATCTCTAAATATGCATTGTTCTTAACCCCATACCTAGTAAATAATGCCGAATCCATTATGAAATTCTAAATCCCTAATTTTATACTTTGACCTCAATATACCCCATTGCACACCCAATGTGATTAAATTGTTGAAGTATGAGGAGGGAACAGTGGTGAGAAGGGCTGCATATATATATATAAGAGGGAAAAAAAAAGGAGAAGAAGGATATATATATAAAAAATAAAAAAAGAGGGGGGAGAAGAAGAAAAAAAAATGATGATATGTTTATATT
This sequence comes from Hydrangea macrophylla, assembly GCA_033977485.1. Lineage (NCBI taxonomy): Eukaryota > Viridiplantae > Streptophyta > Magnoliopsida > Cornales > Hydrangeaceae > Hydrangea > Hydrangea macrophylla. The sequence continues at coordinate 46,728,359 of CM066986.1, forward strand.
TATATGTATGGAGAGAATTGTTGGAATAAAGTGAAGAAATTACTGAACACAGAGCCGTATGTTGAAAATGTGCAATTTCTTACCCATTTAATTTCTACCCTACTAAATAAAAACTGAAAAGTCAAAGCCTTAATGATTCTCAACAACTTAGTTTAAACATGAACGTGTAATTTGAGTTATCCACGGTATTTCGCTCCTCTAGTAAGTAGTATTCCGTTCGTGAGACTATACACTCTAAAATGTTCGTCTTCTATAGAGTTGAGTATGAAAGCATTAGTATCCGAAAAATCACTCCTATCAAAGCTTTCATACTATGTGCGATCATTATTAGCCAAGTTTCTGTGGGATGTTCATTTTTTAGTGTAATAACTATGTGAGGATTGAGTTGAAACTACAAGTTCTAAGAGTATGATGGTCTAAACAACTCTAAATAATATAGCTATTAATTTCACACACACACGGATACAGGGATGTGATGCGTATGTTATTTTTATCTTAGTGACGTGAGGAGCATGTGTATTTCTTTCATGGTTTGAATGAGGATGATATGATTTGTAGAGCTAAATTAATAGTTGAATAAAAGGGAATGTTTAAAAGTTATTCTATATCTTTTTGAGCTTAAAACCAAATGATTTTGTGGGTGCAAATTAGATCTCAATGGAAACGACACCCCCTTCTTGAACTCTATGTTAGATACTGGATTTAATTAGGGTTATGTCTGCTTATTTTCCTATTTTTGGAGTTGTTTTCCTTTGATTTGGTTAGTGTTCTTGATTTGTAAGGTTTCCCAGGCTCTGGCTCTGGCCTTTATTTTTCCTATTTTGGAGTTGGTTTCCTTTGTTTGGTTAGTGTTCTAGATTTGTAAGGCTTTCCAGGCTCTGGCTCTGGCCTTTTTTGTGTGGTTTTGCCACAGCCCTCATGCTTGCGTTTTTTTTCCTATCCTGGGGTATGCCCCTTGTTGTACATTTGTACATCTTTTTTGGAATTTATTTACCTCTTTCCGAAAAAAAAAAAAAATTTTTGGGTGCATTCACTGCAAACCCTCACGAGACAACACTCGTCCACTAGGAAAAACCTATGGGTTTAACGGCTTGTTGCATTTGCTAAATGCAACCGCGATTCCTGCGAAAGTGAGTTAGGTAGTTTTCTTTCTTGTTATTTTAGTTTAGTTAATCTGGATCTAGTTTATTTTAGTTTTTCTGTTATAGTTGTAGTTTAGTTTGTTTTTATTTTCGCTCTATTGCTAGGGACTAGCAAATCGCTAGTTGGGGGTTGTGACAAGCGAAGGTATTTGTAAAATACAACCGCGCTAAAAAAAGAAAATGTGCTAAATTATTTCACAATTCCGTCATTTATCTGTAATTTGAATTACAATGCTAGTTTGTACACAATTTGATTAAACTATGATAAGTTGTTTGTTTTAGCTGTAGTTTGTGCAGATTACTGTTGCTGTGTAAAAAACTGGATGAGAAAGATAAAGGATGAAAAGTGAACCTCGATCGATTGAAGACCATTCGATCGATCGAGTGTTCGATCGATTGAAAGAAGCTCAAGCTCTCGAAGACTCCAGAAGTTCGATCGATCGAAAGATGTTCAATCGATCGAACATGGCTTTTATCAGATTTTACGCGCACGCAGCAGAAGCGGAATTTTAACCCTAGTATTTTTTTTTTCGGAAAAAAAGGGTAAATATATTCCAAAAAAGACTGTACAAAGGTACAAGGGGCAAACCCCAGGATAAGACATTAAGAGCACAGTTAGAGGACCGGTGGAAAATCCACTCACAAAGAAAGATGGACTACATCATAGCCAGCTTAAAACATTTTTCGGGGAATGGTGAATAAATAAAAAAAACCCAACGGCACTATACAAAATACAAGGGGCATACCCCAGGATATACAAAAGAACAAACAAAAGCATCCAAAAGATGCAAAGAGGATGGGCATCTATCAAACGCTAAGCCAAGATAAAGACCCATCCTAACAAAAACTGACAGAACCAATGAAAAGAGGAAGCGGAAACCCAAAAAGAAGCCCAAGGGACCCCTCCCTAACGAAATGAATTAACTACAGATATCAATCAAAATGTCAATAACAAAACCGAAAACAAACTAAGTCCATCTAGCTATGTAAATAGGGAGATGAGGGTCATTTTTCCACTTGATTTGGATCTGCATAGAGATTTGGATGTAGATCTCTTATAGGAGCCTTTCCTTTGATTTAACTTCGGATTTGAAAGTTCGAGCATTTCTTTTTTCCAGATGCTATAGACCACCAACCCAAGGCACATTTTAGAGATGATGTGGTTGGGAGTGTGCTTTGTCCAAGTCCTAGCTGCCCATTCCACAACGGAACTCCAAGTGGAAGCTTGGGAAGTAATCTCCAATCTATGCAACATTGCCTGCCAAATAAAAGAAGAGAATGAGCAACCAAAAAACAAGTGATCATGAGATTCCATACCTTGGTGGCAGAAGACACATCCCAAAGGGCCAGGGGTATACCCCAGGATCATAGCCACCTTAAAACATAAAATACAAAAGTACAAGGGGCATACCCCAGGATAACCAGTAAGCTCAGTAAGAGGACTAGTGGCAGGAGGGGCCACTAAAATATATAATACAATCAACACTCAGAAACATAAGAGCACATCAAACAATAAGAGTGACAAATGGAAACAATTCCAAAAAAGAGAAGCTATGTCCAGGGTGAAGCAAAGAAATCAAGCTGGGGATGATGTTTCCACTTGGACCTAATCTGGAGATTTATTTGGGAGATAAAGTATTGCAGTAGTTGGTCTTTGGGAGTATATGTGCCACTGAACGTTCTATTGTTCCTTTCCCTCCACAAGCCATAGACAGTGACCCCAAGACATATTTTTGGAATAGCTTGATGGATTTTCTTCCCCTTCCATTGTTGTGTCATCCATCTAACAGTGGTATCCCAATTGGTCCTGTTCCATGTAAGCCCACACCTATTCATCAAATTCTGCCAAACAAAAGAGGCATAAGAACATTGAAAAAATAAATGGTTGTGAGATTCCATATGACTATGGCATAACACGCAAGCAAGTGGACCAGGAGTAAAAGTGTAGATTCTATCGTGGGTTGCAAGTTTATTTTGAACAGCAAACCATAAGATAAAATTCTGCCTAGGGGTGCACCCTGAGAACCAAACAAGTTTGTCCCAAAGGACCTTAGGAGAAACAACTCTAACATGATCCCAAATATGAGAAAACTTGTAATTTCCATTTGGGGAGGTGGTCCATAAGATACTATCAGATAAATCAGAAGGTTTATACAAACCGGATAAGAGGTCTCGAACTTCATTTAATCCAATGGAGTTAGATCCAGGCCAGACCCAATCGTGGTTCCTTATAATAGATGCTACTTTTGCATAGGTATCAATAGCAGCATCGTATGCAATCCGATTAGTATACTTTTCAAACAAAGGGCCACTTGGAAGCCAATTGTCGAACCAAAGGGAAGTATGTAGCCCATTACCAATTTTATGTTTTAGTAAAGGCCTAACTACTCCCCTAAGCTTTAACAATTTTCTCCAATACCAAGAGCATTGGCCAGGAGGTTTAACATCCCAAAAGCTTTTAGATTTTACCATGTACAAATGTACCCATCCTTTCCAAATGGATTTATTTCCAGGGTCAAGAAGGTTACCAATGTGTTTTAAATTCAAAATAGTATTGGTGAGGAAAACATCTTTAAACCCCAAGCCACCCTCGTCCTTAGGCTTACACACTTTAACCCACTTTCATTTTCATCAGTTTATAGAGAGGAGAGAGCTTTACTTTGTTATTTTTGTAGGTTTTAATTAAGGATACACATTGTTTGGTTTGGATTCCTCTTAGTTCAATACAAGTTTTCGTTTCCAGGTTACTTTGTTTATGTTCTGCACTTAATTTATAGTAGTATATCTTGTTGTCCAGTAGTCTTGCATGTTAGTTATAGTTATACAACTAGTTTTCATAGATTCATTGCAACAATCACAAACAAACACACCTTTAGTGGAACTTTACGTTAAAAACGAATCTGAGACACTCCAGACCATGTCTGAGTAGTCCCCAGGTTGGGAGATCACGATGAAACCGTGATCTCAGGACTCTGTCATGCAGCAGAATAATTCCTGTGTTCGATCGATCGAATATGTTCGATCGATCGAAACAGAGATACAGTCGAGCGATCGAAGTCAGTTCGATCGATCGAGGGATTAAGATATTCGATCGATCAAAAGCGAGTCGATCGATCGAACCTTCTGATTCTTGAGGACATTCTATGCAGTATTCCTCAACTTTCTGCTTTACTGATTTGTTATCAAATTGTCCCCAAATGCTCAGTTTGCCAAAACAGTCTGTAAACCTAAAGCCTTGAGGCATTTTTCTTCAATATATTTTGCAAACCACCCTCAATGCTAACACCATTGTAAGTGAGAGTTGAAACTATTGTTTTAAATCACTTTTGTGTAATTCAAACTAAATTGTGATGATATGGTCCCGGTCATGAAAGGACTATAGATTCTTTATCCTAAGAGAAATACGGAATACTGTAGAGGATGTGCTCCATTGAGCTTCAACGTAACTGCATGGTAGATGGCTAGGTCGCGGTGAATTCGTGTAATCCCAACATTTCCTTTTATTAATATAAACACGTTTTAAATCATCGCTTAAATTAATTAGTTAGTAATTAGTTTAATCTAGTTTTGTTGCTTTATCTTAAGTAGTTGATAAATTATGGGACTTTATGTTCTACACTCTTTTAAAATATTGATTTTTATTTTCTTGTTTGAGATTAATCTAGGTAATTAGTTTAACACCTTCCCTATGGGATCGACCTGGACTTAACCAGACTACTACTTGCACGATTACTTACACTTGGGTATAGCACACAAGCGCACAGAAGAATAATTCTCGTGCCAGGGGGGTCACTCTGGCCCCACCGATGTCAACGCATTGCACGGGCCGGAGAGGAAATTTGACATAACACCAAGGAAAGGGGGGACAAAGCACCGGGGAAATTCTCAGATCTGGGAGTATCACTGTCAACCGCCCTCGATAGGCTGTTAGCGAAAGGGCATCTCCGTCTGTTAGAACCTCGACCTCTACCAAGTCCGCTTCTGCCAAGTTTTCAAGGGGATCTCTTTTGCAAATTTCACCAACAGAAGGGCCACTCAACGGATCGATGCATGAGGTTAAGGCACAAAATCCAAGATCTAATCAATAACAAGGTGATATCAGAACCGCCCGTCAGAGCTCCAAATGTCATAAGGAATTCGCTACCAAATCACCATGTTGTACCATTGCCACAAGGCTTCTATTTCTTGGGGATAGAAGAAACCATCTTCGATCCGTCTAGGCTAATCACTAGAGTTGGGACACCAAGGAGGCCTTATCAGCTGATGGAGAATCCTACAATCTGTACCTTGGAGGATGTTCCAAAGGGATGTGAAGAGGAAAAAGCAGAACAAATGGATTGGTGGGTTCAGGAAACGGGCAATATAGATCAGATAGAGGATGATTTATGGTACAAGAGTGATGAAGAGGTTGGAATCGAAAACGAGAATTCGGGAAGGGTTTCGGAGGCCGACAATCATGGATGAGGGAAGAAGTCAGTCATCTGACCCGATCAGGCAGACACTTCAAGCCGCACGAACTAGAGGAAGACCACCCGGGGAGGGATCTACTCAGGCTGACATCATTGCTTGGGGCTTACTGATCGCTTCAAAATGTCATAAGCAGGCAGTCTTGGATGCTTTGAATCAATCTGATGTTTCCATCGATGCAACACCAGAAGACCTCATGGGAATGATCAGTAGGATTCTGACTCTGGCCATTACCTTCTCATCAGACGACCTACCTCCGGGAGGGCCCGCTCACAATAAGCCATTGTATATCACTGTTGAATGCTTGGGGAATATTGTACCTGCTTGTCTTGTTGGTAACAGATCCGCTCTAAATGTTTTTTTTTTTTTCGGAAAGTGGTAAATATATTCCAAAAAGGATGTACAAAAAGTACAAGGACAAACCCCAGGATAATACAGAACAGCGCAGAAACATGAAGACATGAGACAAAGCCCTAACCTAAATCCAGGTAGAAACTTGGATCAACTAACATACAAGACCATTACAGGAAGCAGACAAAACAAAGGACATTTAGGTCCAATTCTGAATAATGACATCAATATTAGGATAAAACTTCCATTTGACCTAATTTGAGCTAATATCTGAGCAACTAAATCTTGTAGTAACACTTCCTTAGGCTTTGATGTAAGTTTGAAAGTTCTGTTATTCCTTTCTTTCCACAGGCCATACACAGCAACTCCAAGGCAAATTTTGGGGATGACTTGATGAATTCTCTTCCATTTCCAGTGTTGAGACATCCATAGAACTGTATCCTCCCAGCCATTACCATTCCACCTCATACCACACCTGTGCATCAAGTCCTGCCAAATAAAAGTGGAATAAGAACAAGCAAAAAACAGATGATCATGTAAACCCATTTGACTATGACAAAGCGTGCAGGCCAGAGGACCCTGAGTAAACTTGTACACCCTGTCGTGTGTAGCCAACCTAAACTGAGTAGCAAGCCAAAGTATAAAGCTTTGTCTAGGAATGCTACCCGAAAACCAAACAATATCAACCCATTGAACAGTAGGGTTAACATTACGGAGGTGGTTCCAGATATGAAAAGTGTTGAAACACCCATTAGGTATCACATTCCAGGAAATACTATCATTAGCCCCAGAAGGTTTATACATGCTAGGTAACTCATTTCTAACTTCATTAAGCCCCAAGGAGTTAGAGCCTGGCCAATTCCACTCAGTCCCTCTAATAATGCTTGCCACTTTGGCATGTAACCCAATAGTAGCATCATAGGCTATTCTAGCAGTATATCTATCAACCAAAGGTCCCATAGGAAGCCAACTATCAAACCAGAGATAAGTATGTTCACCATTTCCAACTTGGTGAGTTAGTAACGGTTTGGCAATTTCTCTAAGTTTTAACAATTTCCTCCAATACCAAGAGCATTGGGATGGGATCTTGAACTGCCAAAAACTTTTACCCCTCATTAAATAAAGATGAACCCATTTCTTCCAAAGGGATTTATTATTAGGGTCCAAAAGACATCCAATATGTTTTAAATTAAGAACATTATTAATCAAAAAGATATCCTTGAAGCCCAATCCTCCTTCACTTTTGGGTCTGCACACTTTATCCCAAGCGATTTTGAAACCATGACTTTTATCAGTAGAGCCCGTCCAAAGAAATCTAGCCATGACTTGATCCACCCTCTTGAGCACCCCTTTAGGTAACACAAACATCCCAGACCAGTATTGGTGGATACCTGTCAAAACCGATTGAATAAGTTGAGCTCTACCAACATAGGACAAAAACTTAGATTTCCAAGAATTAACTCTATCACAAATCTTAGTAAGCAAACTCTCACAGTCAAGTTTTCGCAATTTAGTAGTAACTAGAGGCACACCAAGATACTTAAGAGGAAGGGACCCCTTAGAAAATTTAAGGACCTGCAGAATATCATTAATTTTCTCTTCTTCTATACCAGAGAAGAAAAGACAACTCTTCGTATTATTGGCTTGAAGCCCAGATAACTCATGAAATTGGTCAAGGGTAGCCCTAATTAACTTGGCAGACTCAACATCGCCATTAACACAAGATAAGGAGATCATCGGCAAAACAAAGATGGGAAATTTTAATTTTGTCACATTTCCAGTGGAAGGAGAAATTCCCTGTTAGGGTGTTATGCTTAAGAAGTTGGCTAAGAGTATCCATAGCAATAACAAACAAATAAGGAGAGATGGGATCCCCTTGTCTAAGGCCATTAGCACCCTCGAAGTACCCCACTGATTCACCATTGAAGTTAATGGAGTACTTTGGGGTTGTGATACAAGCCCTAACCCACCTCTGCATATTGGGAGGAAACCCAATGACATCCAACAAATCAAGAAGGAAATCCCACCTAACACTATCATAAGCTTTCATGATATCAACTTTAGCTGTCACTCTGGGTTTACCTCCAATTTTATGATAGTCTCTTAGTAGATCTTGAGCAAGGAGAATATTATCACTAATTTTTCTACCTTTAATAAAAGCAGATTGAGCTTGGTCAATAAACTCGGGCAGAATCAATTGAAGCTTATTAGCAATGATCTTTGAAATACACTTATACACTGTATTACAACAAGAGATGGGTCTAAAATCTCCCATTCTAAGGGTTGGGGACCTTAGGAATCAAAGAAATAAGAGTGGTATTAGATTCCTTAAGTAATTCTCCAGTGACAAAAAACTCTTTAATAGCAGCAATAATAGACGGACCTACAGTGATCCAAGACTCCTTAAAGAAGTGAGCATTAAAACCATCAGGGCCAGGAGCTTTATTACTATGCATACTAAAAAAAGTGTTTTTAATCTCAAGATCCGTTGGGAGCCTATCAAGTTCAGCCATAAACTCATCTGGAATCTTCTTTTGAACAAACCCACTAAGGACATCCTTGCCAGCTTTGTTATCATGTAAAGAGAAAAAAACATCTTTAATCTCTTCAGAGGTAGGAATTTTATCAAGAATCTGTAAGAGATTATCAGGAATCCTCTTGTTACTACGGGAGAGATGCTTAGGGAGTCTAATACTACTTTAATTACCTTGATACCTAAAGTTCCCAATCCTTCTAAGATGGGGGATTTTAGGCCGATATCCTGCTGTAACACTATCTACAAGTGCATTTCAAAAATCATTGCTAATAAAATTCAACTCATCCTCCCCAATTTTATTGATCAAGCTCAGTCTGCTTTTGTTAAAGGGAGAAAGATTAGTGATAATGTTTTGCTTGCTCAAGACCTCTTAAGAGATTATCATAAAACTGGTGGTAAACCTAGGGCTGCCGCCAAAGTGGACCTTATGAAAGCTTACGACCATGTGAATTGGAATTTCCTTTTTGACCTTCTCAATGTTTTGGGTTTTCCTCCTCTGATGAGGAAATGGATCCAAGCTTGCATTTCTACCCCCAGGTTTTCCATTAGTTTCAATGGTGAATCAGTGGGGTATTTTGAAGGAGCGAAAGGGCTTCGGCAGGGAGATCCTATTTCTCCCTACCTATTTGTGATTATTATGGATTCCCTTAGCCAACTTCTCCATTTTAATATCCATAATAGTACCTTTCCTTTTCACTGGCGATGCAATAAAATAAAAATATCTCACCTATGCTTCGCAGATGATTTAATTATTCTCTTAAATGGGGACCTAGATTCGGCTAAGCTTATTAGACATACTTTGGACCAATTTTATGATTTCTCTGGCTTGCAAGCTAATAATTCCAAAAGCTGTCTTTTTTTAGCTGGGGTTGAGGATAATTTGGCGAATGATTTGATTAATGAACTCCAATTTTCCAAAGGATGTCTTCCGTTAAAGTATTTAGGTGTTCCTCTGATTACCACTAAGTTGAAGAAACCTCACTGTGAAGAGTTAATTTCTAAAATTTGTTCTCGTGTTAATTCTTGGAAGTCTAAATTTCTTTCTTTTGCTGGTAGAACTCAACTCATCCATTCTGTCTTATCTGGGATTCAATTGTATTGGTCTGGCATGTTTATTTTACCTAAAAGTGTTCTTAAACAGGTTGAACAATGCCTTAGTAGATTCCTCTGGAGTGGAGTAACTGACAAAGCCTATGGTGCCAAAATTGCGTGGGCAAATTTTTGTAAACCCAAAAAAGAGGGTGGTCTAGGAATTAAGGATATTTTCCTCACTAATACTGTGCTAAATCTTAAACATCTTGGGAGCCTTCTGGATCCTGCATATAACTCTTTATGGAAACAATGGGTTTATATGTACATGCTCAAAACCAAAAGCATTTGGGAGGTGAAAGCCCCGGGACAATGCTCTTGGTATTGGAGAAAGCTTTTAAAACTGAGGAATATAGCAAGGCCTTTAATTAAACATAGAATTGGTAATGGGCTACATACCTCCCTATGGCATGACAACTGGCTCCCCTGTGGGCCTTTATTTGAGAAGTACACTGCTAGAATTGCCTATGATGCTGCTATAGCTCCTAATGCTAAAGTAGCAACTATTGTGTCTCATCTTGATTGGAGTTGGCCAGCTACAATTTCTGTTGGCCTCAATGAAGTTCGGGCTTCCTTATCCACTTTTTATAAACCTACTGCTAGTAAAGATACTATTGTTTGGACTACCTCCCCTAATGGCAAGTTTAACTTCTCCCATGTCTGGAACCACCTCAGGCCAACAGCAACACCTGATGTGCCCTGGTACATTTTTGTCTGGTACTCAGGATGTTCCCCTAGACAGAATTTTATGTTATGGCTTGCCATTCAAAGAAGGCTAGCCACTCAGGATAGAATTTGTGGTTATACTCCTGGCCCGTTAGCCTGTGCTCTTTGTCTTAGACATATGGACTCCCATGATCATCTTTTCTTTGAATGTAATTATTCTAATTTTATTTGGCAGGAACTGATGATGAGGTGTAACTTGGTTTGGAATGGCACAAGTTGGGATAGCACTGTTACTTGGATGATCCAGCATTGGAAGGGGAAGACCCCTCAACATATGATACTCAGAATTTGTTTGGGAGTTACCATCTATGGTATTTGGAGAGAGAGGAATAAAAGAACTTTTCAGAATTCTTCTACTCCTAAAGAGCTTTTACTTAAGTTGTTTGTCTCACAAATCAATGCTCACATCAGGATCAAATGGAAGAGGAATAACCAACTTGAAGCCTTACTTAGAAATTGGGATTAATTGGGATTGATTGTTTGGGATTGAGGATCTGTTTTCTTGTTTTCTTGTTTCTCCCTTTAACTTGGTGCATTTGCTAAGTTAGTTTTTTCTTTTGTTTTGTATTTGCTGGCCATGTGAGGCATTTTTGTGGTTGTTTGCCACTTGTCCTTATGCTCTGAGCTTATCGTTTATCCTGGGGTATGCCCCTTGTACTTTTGTACATCTCTTTTTTGGAATCTATTTACCGTTTTCCGAAAAAAAAAAAAAAAAAAAAAAAAAAAAAAAAAGACATCCTTGCCAGGATAATGGTTAGAGGCCGGGGTGCCAAGTAAACTTTTGAAATACCTAATAGCTTCATTTTTAGCAACCTCAATATTATTAGTAAGGGTTCCATCAGGTTTTTCTAACACTATGATTCTTTTTCTATTTCTCCTACTTTTAATGGAAAGATTAAAATATTTGGAGTTTTTATCTCCCACTTCAAGCCATTGCAATCTAGACTTTTGTTTGAGAACCTCTCAATCCAGATAACTTCCAAGAACTCTTTCATACAAGTAGTATATTTTTCATTAAGAGAAGAATTCAGCGGATCACCACTTAACTCAGATTGGACTCTTTTTAAAGCCTCTCTGGTTTCATCAGATTTAAGTTTTTCTCTCCCAACAGGAGTTTTGCAAAGCTTTTTCAGGTTTTGTTTAAGATTTCTGAGTTTATGGCAAACTATATATTGGGCATTACCTTCAATATTGGTATCCCAACCTTCTCTAACCATAGAGTGATAGTTGTCCAACTTAGTCCAGAAATTATAAAATTTAAAGGCTCTTCCCTTCTTAATAGAACATTTATCAATGTGAACAATCATAGGAGAATGGTCAGAAGTACCTGGGCATTGAAAATGAGCATAAGAGCAAGAAAAGTTATCCAACCAAGTCTGATTGACCAAAACTCTATCCAGCTTCCTTTGAGTAAAATCTGGTCTACCATACCTTTTATTACACCAGGTGAAAAATTCTCCAACATATCTTAGATCAAACAACAGGCAGTTGACATTAACAGCATTTTGGAAATCAGAAATATCATTATCCAACCCATTATTATTATTATAAATTTCATTTGGGTTCAAAACTACATTGAAATCTCCCAGGGCAATGTAGTTTGAAACAGAAGAACCCGAATGAATAGCTCTAAGATCATTCCAGAGGGCAACCTTTTCTGGCCCAGTGTTATAGCCATAAACAAAAGATGCCTCACATTGAAAGGATTTATCATCACTCTCAATAAGAACATGAATCAATTGGGAGGACATTCTTATGACAGTAAGAAAAATCTTATCAGGGTTCCAACCAATCCATATCCTACCAGGGGAATCTGGGTTACTGTTAGTGACAAAATCCCAATTTTTAAAAACATTTCTTTTAATTTGATCCTCATTAATCTGTTTGACCTTGGTCTCAGTAAGACCTTGGCTCTAAACGTTTGTCTGTTTCAAATAGCCAAGTGCATGGGTTTGGATGAAACAATGTTCGTGCCATCCGAGCAAAAGGTAAGGGCGTACGACAACACTTAGAGAACGGTCATGGGAATAATTCTCCTCCATTTAGCTGTCGGGCCTGTGGAAAAAGAAGCCGAATTTTAAGTCATCGACATACCTGCTTCTTTTAATTTACTGCTGGGAAGGCCGTGGCTAGACAGTTTGGGTGCCATACCATCTATGGTTCATCAAAAAGTCAAGTGTGTTTGGAAGAGCAAGATCTGTGATATTCTCGGGGATAGTTGGGTTCGTCCATCAGAAGCTTCAACAAGTGCACCAGTTTTGAAAGTGCAGTTCCAAGAAGAAGAGACAGGTTTGGGAGGGTTCGAATTCATTAATATGTTGGAAGGTGAGAAGCCAAGAGAGTTCTTGCCACTTTACTTCGATCAGTATGCAAGCCCGTTGGTCGCAGGGATCATGAAGAAGATGGGTTTCTTTCCAGGCATGGGGTTGGGAAAAAATCATCAGGGTCTGCCAAAATTTCCAAGCATCGCCACTCAGACTCACAATCACGGTCTGGGGTATCAACCATTAAAGAAGGAACGTAGAGAGAAGAAGAAAGCGACTAATGCACCGTTGGACCCTTATCTGACAACGCTCAATGGATACTTTGTGAAGGGAAGGAGAAGATTTCCCCTTTTGCCGCTTCCCAGAACCATGGATGGATCAGAAAGATAAGTGTTTGAAGTTGGGGTTTGAGATCTTCTTCCCCCATGAGTTCTCTACGTATGAAGATCCATACTTGTAGATGCCTGTTAAGTCAGTTACTACCAAAGATTGGATTGGCGCACTAGATGGCTCGGTCATGGAGGACCTACTGGGCGAAGGAAGCAAAGGAATTATGGAAGCAGGTCATGAAAAGGCCAAAGAAGAATACGTTGAGGGTCTGGTTGAGGACACAATTGAAAGTCTAGAAAATTGAGAAGATCAAGAGAAGACCGACAAAGGAGGACCTGGGAAAGAAGAGATGGAGGAAATTACTAAGACAAGGGATCTGGAATAATGCTTCATCACCGATCTGGGAGGAAAAAGCAAGAAAGAATGGGTTTTCGAGTCTAGTGATAGAAATCCCCCACACCCAGAGTCTGTAATGGCCCAAATGAGGCGTCTTTCAATTTCCATGTCTATTGTAATCACTCTAAAGAAAATCAATGAAAACATGACTAATTCTGCCTACTCGAATACGCTTAATGAATGTGATGAATGTGATGATCATGAAATACCTATTGAATTGCAAAAATTAATTGAAAAAGAAAAAGAATCTATATGTAAAATCATCGAGGACACTCTAACAATTAATCTAGGAAATGAAAATAATCCTCAAAATGTCTTTATCGGCTCTACACTTAGCAAAGAAGAAAGCAAAGAATTAATCAAACTATTAAGTGAATTCAAAGATGTTTTTGCATGGCCTTATAATGATATATCAGGCATTGATCCAGAAATAGTCCAACACCACATCCCCATCTTACCCAATTCCAAGCCTATAAAACAAAAATTGAGGCGAATGAGGCCTGAATGGGCACTCAAAGTCAAAGAGGAAGTTGAAAAGCAGTTAAGAGTCGAATTCTTAATGGTCACCGAGTATTCAAAATGGATCGCCGATATAGTACCTATCTCGAAAAAGGACGGTCGTGTTAGGGTCTGTGTCGACTTCTGGGATCTAAACAAAGCCAGCCTTAAAGACGATTTCCCTTTACCACATTTCAACGTCCTCGTTGATAACACTGCCGGGCATGAACTTTTGTCCTTCATGGATGGGTTCTCAGGGTACAACCAGATTCTAATGGCACCCGAGGATAGCGAGAAAACCACTTTCATCACACCATGGGGGACTTATTGCTATAGGGTGATGCCATTCGGACTTAAGAATGCAGGGGCGACATATCAGCGGGCCGCTACTACGTTGTTTTTTTTCGGAAAAAGGTAAATATATTCCAAAAAAGGAAGAACAAATGTACAAGGGGCAAACCCCAGGATAAAACATGAAGCGCAGCATGAGGACAGAGGCAAAGAGCCACACAAAAAGCCAGGCCAAGGCTACCCTAAGAACCTGAACAAAGCAAAATCATAGGCGAAAACCACAACTAGGAATGCTGAAAGCCAAACAACAGTAGGAAATAAACAATACAAAAGCTCAACACAGAGAGCTACAGACTCTACATCTAACTCCAATTACTAGCATATAGCTCAAGAAGAGGATGATGTTTGATCCAAACTCTATCCCTTTCTGAGTGATGAGGAATCCTAACAGCTTTCTGGTAGTGACACCGAAGGTGCATTTCTGCGGGTTTAGCCTCATTCTATATTCCCTCAACCTTTCGAAGAATTTCCTCAACGTATCTAAGCACGACATGATCCATAAAGAGGTAGAGGTGTACGTGGACGATATGATTATAAAATCTAAGGAGAGAGAAGGACATTTAGATACGTTGAGGAAATTCTTCGAAAGGTTGAGGGAATATAGAATGAGGCTAAACCCGCAGAAATGCACCTTCGGGGTCACTACCAGAAAGCTGTTAGGATTCCTCATCACTCAGAAAGGAATAGAGGTGGACCCGACCAAGATAAGGGCCATAGTCAAAATGCAGCCGCCCAAGAACGAAAAAGAGCTAAGGGGATTTCTGGGTACAATCCAGTTCATAAGCTGCTTCATCTCGAAACTCACCTTAACCTGTGACCCGTTGTTCAAGTTACTCAAAAAATGAGAAAAGTCTGAATGGGATACCCTGTGTCAACAAGCCTTTGAAAAGATCAAGACCTACCTCCAAAACCCACCTGTCCTATCACCACCCTCACCCAGGAGGCCTTTATTGCTGTACCTTTCTGTGTCCAAGGATTCAATGGGATGTATGTTGGCCCAAGAAGGAGAAGAGGGGCGTGCAGAAAAAGCCATTTATTATTTGAGCAAGAGGATGACCGGATACGAACTAAAATACTCACCTTTAGAAAAAGCCTGTTGGGCCCTAGTCTGTGTACCCGACGTCTTAGGCACTACATGTTAGCCTTCCCCGTTGTCCTAATCTCCCGAATGGACCCACTCAAATACCTGTTCAAAAGGCCTATCTTGACCAGTAGAATTTCCCGTTGGACCATGATGCTGGCCGAATTCGATATTGTATATGTCACTTCCAAATCTGTTAAAGGAAGAGCCGTGGCTGAATACCTAGCCAAGCTTGCTGTAGAATCTGAGGAGAAAGGAGAGTTCAAGTTTCCCGACGAAGGGGTAATGGAGTTGAAGGAGGATCTGTGGAAGATGTATTTTGATGGAGCCGCCAACTAACTAGGCTATGGGGTTGGAATCATCTCGTGGCGCCTGATGGAACACCTACCCCATTAGCTGTCAAGCTTAGGTACAATTCGACCAATAACACGGCGGAGTACGAAGTATGTATAGTCAGAATGGAAGTCGTACTAGCCTTGAAAGTCAAAAGGATTGATGCCTTTGGAGATTCCAATTTGATTATATCTCAAGTGCGAGGTGATTGGAGGGTAAAGCATGAGAAGTTGAGGCCTTACCATGATTACCTAGAAAGCTTAAAAGTACAATTTAAAGAAATATCATTCCACTACCTTCCCCAAGAAGAGAGTCAGTTAGCTGATTCCCTAGCTACCTTGGCCTCAATGATACAAATCCCTTCGGGGGTCACCATGATACCGTTATCCATAGAAATCAGGAACCAGCCTTCATTCGAGACGATCGCAATGGTAGATGAAGGAGGTGAGTTGCCTTGGTAAACGGATGTTTGGAATTTCATTGAGAAATGAGAATACCCCGAGGGAGCCTCAGAGAAGGACAGAAAGGCGATCCGAAGGTTCTCTGCCCAATTTGTGATCTATGCAGATAAGTTGTGGAAGAAATCATATATCGGGTTCAATCTGGAGTATCTATATGGAAGAGAGGCTAGGAGGATGATGGAAGAGATACATGAAGGAGTGTGTGGGCCCCACATAAATGGACATATGCTGGCCAAGAAGATAATGCAATAGGGGTATTACTGGACCACTTTGGACAAAGACTGCTGTGAGTACGTCAGAAGGTGCCATAAGTGTCAGATCCATGCAAATCTAATGCATACTCCACCTTCCCAGCTCTATAGCATGACCGGGCTGTGGCCTTTTTCTGTTTGGGGCATTGATATTATCGGTGAGATAGTTCCAAAGGCATCCAACGGACATCGATACATAATCGTGGTAGCGTCATATGCCACTTTGAAGGCCAAGGATGTGGTGAGCTTCATAGAGAAGAACATAATTTGCAGATATGGAGTCCCGATTGAGTTCATTTCAGACCATGGTAGCCATTTCCAAGGAGAAGTTATCCCCCTCCTAGAAAAGTACAAGATCACCAGCCACCAGTCTTCCCCCTACAAGCCCCAAACGAACGGAGCAATAGAAGCGGCAAATAAGAATGTTAAAACAATCTTAGGGAAAACGACCGATACATACAAAGATTGGCACGAGAGGTTACCATTTGTATTATGGGGATACTGCACCTCCATGAGAACTTCCACATGAGCTACACCATACTCATTGGTTTATGGGATGGAAGTCGTTCTCCCAATTGAAGTAGAAATACCTTCCTTGAGAATCTTGACAGAGTGTGAAGTGACTGAGTTAGAATAGATGCGAGGGAGGTATGAGGAACTAATGCTGCTTGATGAGAAAAGGTTGGTTGCAATAAACCATACTCGGGGGTTACTTGGTTTATGGAGGGAGAGGAACAATAGAACATTTACAAATTCTTACACTCCAAAAGAACAATTGCTACTAAATCTGGTGTCTCAAATTAATACTCAAATCAGAGATCAATGGAAGGACCATCCCCAACTTGATTTGATTGCTACTCCATGGACTTAAGTTGGTAGAGTTGGTAATGTTGTTTTTGTTGTTAGTGTGACTCTCTTAGTTGTCAGGTTTTTGTTTTCTCTTTGCTTTGATTTTGTTGTCTCTTCTGATTTGAGTTTGATTAGCTCTTTGTTGATCAGAGTTGTTGTTTTGATCCTGGCTTGATGTAGCCTTTTTGTGGTTTGCTTTGCCACTTGTCCTTATGCTGCGTGCTTTTTGAATATCCTGGGGTATGCCCCTTGTACATTTGTACATCCCTTTTTTTGGAATCTATTTACCAATTTCCAAAAAAAAAAAAAAGAGGATAGCTCGTGCTTTCAGCAAGAAGGTATGCCCAAGGAAGCTTGCTGAGGGTGACCTGGTCCTCAAAGAACTGAAAGTGCCTGTTTATGACCCCAGAGGAAAATTCAAACCCAACTGGGTCGGACCGTACATCATTAAGACTCTCCTCTCTGGAGGAGCGGCCTATCTCATGGACCTAGACGGGGTTGAGTTCAAACAACCGATCAACCTCAATCGCCTCAAGAAATACTTTGCTTGAAACCACTTCTTTCAAAACTTCCTACTTAGATGAACTACGCTTGACCTGATTCCCGCTAGGGGATACGTAGACAACCTACACGGTTCGGTCATTAATAATTGCCTAAAAGGCGCTTTCCATCGAGCCTTAAAAAGCCAAACTACTGTGGACGGGGATACATAGGCGGGCTCCCCAAAAGCCTTCGGTCCTCCAAAACCCAAAAAAAAGAACCCTGTAGTAAACTAGGGGCAAACTAGTGTTTTCCCCGAACCACCTCGAAGCCCCAAAACCAGGGGCAAACTTCATTTGCTCTTCAAAGAACCCAGATATTTACCTTAAACCCATCTCTGGATCTCCTGACTATCGTAATGAGTGCTATAAAGAAGCAAATGTGAATTCATGGTGTAGAATGAGTAAAGCATCAAGCAAGATACAAAGCAAGATGAAGAGCCAAGAAAAGACATTTAAAAAAAAAAGAAGAGAAAGAGGAAAAATTTTCATAAAGGATTAATCGGAGGAGTGAATACTTTGATTAAACATGTTGGAACTGTTCTTAAAAGCATGAAAGCACTTTTTTTTTTTTCGGAAAAAGGTAAATAAATCCAAAAAGGGCGTACAAATGTACAAGGGGCATACCCCAGGAAAAAACAGAAAGCTCAACACATGAGGACAAAGGTCACAGCTAACAACATAAGGACAAATGGAAAAACCCTGAAAATTACATAGCTAACTAACAGGAGAGACTCCAAAATAAAAGGAAGTAACTAGAGAAGTTACAAAATCCCATCCATAAACCCAATCGAGATTTGCAAGGCAAATCCCCTTAACCCTGAAATGCTCACTTTAAACTATTCAATTAAACCACAACGAAGCAGCAAATCCCACTACAAACAACAAACAACAAAAGTGGCAGTTAACTCCAATTGTAAATGATTCTATCGTAGTGTGCATGGTTCTTCCACTTGACCGTAATTTGTGCATTCATTTGAGATATTAGGTTCTTAAGGAGGACTTCTTTTGTGGTGAATGTATTCTTAAACGTCCTCTTATTCCTTTCTTTCCATAAGCCATAGGTTGCAACGCCAAGACATAACTTTGGTATTACATGTTGTACGGTCTTTCCTTGTAGGCTTTGAGCCATCATATCTAAATTGTCACTCCAGCTCTGACCGTGCCAACTCATTCCACATCGGGTCATCAGTTCCTGCCACACAAAAGATGAGTAAGCACAAGTAAAGGACAAATGTCCATGAGTTTCCATACTAGAATGACAGAGCATGCAGGCTAAAGGGCCAGAAGTGAAACTAAAAATTCTATCATGTGTAGAAAGCCTATTTTGTACTGCAAGCCAAAGAACAAAGCTTTGTCTGGGGATACCCCCAGAAAACCAAACGAGATTATGCCATGGGACCACAAGTTGGTGAACCCTCAGGTGGTCCCAAATGAAAGTCAAATTGAAAACACCGTTAGGAGTTGGAGACCATTTCACACTATCAATGCATTCACTAGGGTTATAGAAAGACGCCAAAACATTTCGAACTTCATTTAGTTCAATAGAGTTGGTACCAGGCCAATTCCACCCCATATTTCGAATGATACTACTAACCTTAGCATGTATATTTAAAGCCGCGTCATAAACGATTCTAACCGAATACTTATCCAGCAAAGGTCCCATTGGGAGCCAATTATCAAACCAAAGGAAGGTGTAGTCACCTTTACCAACCCGATGAATTAGTAGAGGTTTAGCAATATCTCTAAGTTTTAATAATTTTCTCCAGTACCAAGAACATTGGGAGGGAATTTTGGCTTGCCAAAAACTCTTTCCTTTAAGCATATACTGGTGAACCCATTTTTTCCATAGGGACTCGATGGAAGGGTCCAATATGTTTGAGATTCAAAATAGTGTTAACCAAAAAAGGAAAATTGAATCCCAAACCCCCTTCTTCTTTGGGTCTGCACACTTTATCCCAAGCCACTTTTGCTCCAGACGCTTTATCAGTCTTGCCCGACCAAAGGAATCTAGCCATAGCTTGGGAAACTTGTTTGAGGACTCCTTTGGGGAGAACAAACATCCCAGACCAATAGTGTTGAATACCTGTCAAAACAGAGCTAATAAGTTGGGCCCGACCTGCATAGGATAAGAATTTAGGTTTCCATGAGTTTACCCTAGAACAAATTTTATTGACCAAACCATCACAATCTTGTTTTTTAAGTTTTGACGTGATTAAAGGGACTCCAAGATATTTGATGGGAAGACTCCCTATAGCAATTTGTAGAATATTCAGAATATCTTCACCTACGTTAGCTTCAACATTAGAAAAGAAGATACAACTTTTAGAGTTATTGGCTTGCAGGCCAGTAAAGTCATAAAATTGGTCAAGGGTCTGTCTAACCATAAGAGCAGATTCCACATCTCCTTTGAATAAAATAAGCAGATCATCAGCAAAGCAAAGATGTGAGATTCTCAATTTATCACATTCCCAATGGTAAGAAAATTTACCCCCTTGAATGTTATGATGCAGTAGCTGACTCAAGGCATCCATAATAATAACAAATAGATAGGGTGAAATGGGATCACCTTGTCTTAAACCTTTAGCACCATCAAAATAGCCCACTGATTCTCCATTAAAATTAATAGAGTATCTAGGAGTGGTGACACACGCAATAATCCACTTTTTAATATTAGGAGGGAATCCGGTAACATCTAACAAGTCAATGAGAAATTCCCAACTAACACTATCGTAGGCTTTCATAATGTCCACTTTAGCAGTTGCTCTAGGCATGCCTTTCTGTTTATGATAATCTCTTAAGAGGTCTTGGGCAAGGAGGACATTATCACTAATCTTTCTCCCTTTAATGAAAGCGGATTGAGCTTGATCAATAAAACTAGGGAGGATAGATTGGAGTCTACTCGCAATAATTTTAGATATACACTTATACACTGTATTGCAGCAAGAAATAGGCCTAAAATCTCCCATCTTGGATGGATTAGGAACCTTGGGGATCAATGCAATTAATGTAGTATTAGACTCCTTTAATAGCTCCCCATTCTGGAAAAATTCCTTAACAGCTCCTAAAATGGAAGCACCCACTGTGTCCCAAGAGCTTTTAAAGAAGAACGCATTATAGCCATCAGGGCCTGGGGCCTTGTTACTATTCAAATTAAAGAATGCTTTCTTAATCTCATCATCTGAAGGGAGCCTATCCAACTCTTCCTTTAACTCGTCAGGGATTCTTTTATGAACAAAGGATCTAATTGCCTCTTTACCAGGATAATTATTATTTGTTGGATTTCCAAGGAGAGAAGTGAAATGTCGAACCGCTTCATCTTTGGCCTCATTAATATTAGTAGTAAAAGTACCGTTAGGTTTCTCAAGAATAATTATCCTCTTGAAATTCCTTCTCTCCTTGATGGATAGGTGGAAGTATCTAGAATTTTTATCACCCACCTCAAGCCATTGAAGTCTGGATTTTTGTTTAAGGATTTCCTCTTCAATCCAAATAGCTTCATGAAAACTTTTCATACAAAGATTGTGTTGCTCAATAAGGTAAGAGTCATTAGGCTTTGCATTTAAAGAAGATTGTATAGATTTAAGAGCTTGTCTAGCTGTATCGACATTGATCTTTTCTTGGCCAAGGGAGTTTTTTCCAAATTTCTTTAGATCCATTTTTAGGTTTCTGAGTTTATGGCAGACTTGGTATTGGGCAGTCCCTTCAACGCTCTGGTTCCAAGCATTATTGACTATATTAGAATAGTTGTCAAGTTTAGTCCAATAGTTATAGAATTTGAATGCCTTGCCTTTCCTCCTAAGGTTCTTATCAATGTGAACAACAATGGGGGAGTGATCAGAGATACCTGGAGCCTGGAAATGAGCAAATGAATCAGAAAAATTATCAAGCCATGTTTGGTTGACAAGTGCTCTATCAAGTTTTCTTTGAGTGAAATCTGGCCTGCCATATCTTTTGTTGCACCAGGTGAATAATTCACCTACATATTTAAGATCCTCCAGACAACAGTCATTAGTAACCTTTTTGAAGTCATACATATCATTATCCCATCCATGATTAGGGTCAGAGATTTCCTCTGGGCAGAGGGTAACATTGAAATCCCCAAGAGTAATAAAATTAGTAGTATCAGTACTAGTGGTGATAGATCTCAATTCTGACCAGAGATCACCTCTAGCTTGGCCAGTATTAAAACCATAGACAAAAGAAGCTTCCAAATAAGTTGATTTTTCATCATTTTCAATACTGACATGAATGAGCTGCAACGCTTAGAAATATTATCCATAAAAGAATTTCTAATGACCTATTTAATGTGTTGGATAGTATACCTACTAGTACTGAAATTAAAGACACGTTGTTCAGTCTTCACAGTAATAAAGCCCCTGGGCCAGATGGTTTTAATGCGTTCTTTTTTAAAGAAACCTGGGATGTAACAGGTGATTTAGTTATTAAAGCTATACAAGAATTTTTTATATCTGGGGAGCTATTGCAGGACTTCAATACTACTATCATTGCCCTTATTCCCAAAGTTCCTAATCCTTCTTGGATGGGAGACTTTAGGCCTATTTCTTGTTGCAACACAGTCTATAAATGTATTTCCAAACTCATAGCCAAAAGAATTCAAATGATTCTGCCCTCAATTGTGGATAATGCGCAATCGGCTTTTATTAAGGGTAGAAAGATAAGTGATAATGTCCTCCTTGCCCAAGATTTGTTGAGAGATTATCATAAACAAAATGGGCATCCTCGTGCTGCAGCTAAAGTTGATATCATGAAAGCGTATGATAGTGTTAGTTGGGAGTTCCTAGCAGATTTAATTGATATTCTTGGTTTTCCCCCCAATTTGCAAATGTGGATCAAGGCATGTGTTACCTCTCCTAGATATTCGGTTAGTTTTAATGGTGAGTTAATTGGTTTTTTTGAGGGAGCTAAGGGCCTCCGCCAAGGTGATCCCATGTCCCCATACCTGTTTGTGCTAATTATGGACTCTTTGAGTCAACTTCTTAACTACAACATCCAAAGAAACCCTGAGTTTAGATATCATTGGAAATGTGACAAATTAAACATTTCTCACATTTGTTTTGCAGATGATCTTACTTTATTTTTCTCTGGAGATGTGCAATCTGCCACTCTTATGAAACACACCTTGTCTCAATTCCAGGATTTTACAGGGTTACAGGCTAATTCTAGTAAAAGTTGTATCTTCCTTGCAGGTGTAGAGGATGGTGTTTCTGATTCTATTTGTCAAATTCTCCAGTTTTCTAAAGGAAGCCTCCCTATGAAATATTTAGGAGTGCCGCTCATTACCTCTAGGCTTAAAAAAGTTCATTGTGATGAGTTGATTACTAGAATTAGCAGTAGAATTCTTTCTTGGACTTCCAAGTTTTTATCTTTTGCAGGGAGAGTTCAGTTAATTCAATCTGTTCTTGCAGGAATCCTTAACTATTGGTCTGGTATGTTTATTCTCCCCAAATATATTCTGAAACAGGTGGAAAATATTATGAGGAATTTTCTTTGGTCTGGGGGGGTCGAAAAATCCCAAGGAGCTAAAGTGGCCTGGGAGAGAGTTTGCAGACCTAAGAATGAAGGAGGTTTAGGTTTTAAAAATCTTACTCAAATGAATTGTACTCTTAATTTGAAACATATTTGGTCCCTGTTTTCCACGGAGAATGTTTCTCTTTGGTCCAAATGGGTTCATACTTATATGTTAAAAAATAAAAGCTTTTGGGTAGTCAAAGCTCCTTCTCAGTGTTCCTGGTACTGGAGAAAACTTCTCAAACTTCGGGATATAGTTAGACCTTTACTTAAGCATAAAATTGGGAATGGGTGTGGTACTTACCTATGGTATGATAATTGGCACCCCTTGGGCCCTCTGTTGGATAAGTTTGGTCCTAGAGTGGTCTATGATGCAGCTATCCCTTTAAATGCTAAAGTTAGCGATATTATTGTTGATGGGATGTGGCGATGGCCTGGTGTGAATACTATTGAGCTTAGGGAGATTAGAAATCAAATGCACAATATTCCCCCCCCCTTCGGATAACTTGGATACTGTGGCTTGGTGTGTCTCTCCTAACGGTAAGTTTAATTTTGCTCACACATGGGATCATCTTAGAGTGTCGGGCCCTAAGGTGCAATGGCATAAACTTGTTTGGTTCCATGACAATACTCCTAGGCATAGTTTTTTCACTTGGTTGGCCGTTATTAATAAACTTTCTACCCATGACAGGATTGTCCACTTCACTCCAGGCCCTTTGGCATGTGTTTTTTGCCATAGAGCTATGGAAACCCATGACCACTTATTCTTTGAATGTTTTTTTCCATCTTTTATTTGGCAGGGCCTCTTACAGATTTTGGAAATTCCCAAACCAGTCTTGAATTGGAACTCTTTGGTTGAATGGGCAGCTAGGATGTGGAAGAAGAAAACACCAATTCACATTATCTCCAAGATGTGTTTCGGGATGGCCGTCTACAACATTTGGAAGGAAAGGAATGCTCGCACATTCAAAACTGAAACTAAAGCGAAAGAAAAGGTCCTATCTGAGATTATCCAACAAATAACTGTACAGATTCATATCAAGTGGCGAAATGATCCCATTTTACCAAGACTTATAGCTAGATGGTGCTAGATGTGTGGCGTGTTAGACAATGATTGATTGTGTTTGATGAGCTTGGTTGTTTGTTTTGTCTGTCTCTGTCCCTTTCTGCTTGTTTGCACTTACTAGTGCAATGGCTGGAGATGTTCCTTTTTCTTGTTTCCTTGTTTTTGTTGCTTGACTATGTGATTGTTGGGTTCCCATCTTAGTCTTGGCTGTAGGTGCGTCCCTTCCCTTGGAGTCTCTTGGTTGCTTTGCGCTCATTGTATATCCCGGGGGTATGCCCCTTGTATTTTGTACAGTGCCGGTTGGCTTTTGTTTTTCTTTAATGTACCGATTTTCGAAAAAAAAAAAAAAAAAAAAAAAAAAGACATGAATGAGCTGGGAAGTGCTTTTAAGAATTGTAAGGTTTAATTTTTCAGCATTCCAGCCAATCCATATCCTACCAGTTGAATTTGGGCAACTATTAGAGAAAAACTCCCAATTTCTGAAAATTTTCCTTCTAATAGTTTCCTCATTAATTTGCTTAACCTTAGTTTCAACAAGACTTATCACATCAATATTATTCTCATAAATGAATTTAGATACTTCAGTTTGTTTAGAGGCCAAATTAAGACCTCGAATATTCCAGCAGCATAAAATCATCAAGAACGTCGATGAGATGGTTTTTTCTTACCTGAAGAACGAGAATGGGAGTTCCTCTTACTTGTATGCTCAATCACTTTCCCAATCCCAGTGTTCAGTCCAAGAGAATCAGGGATGTCATAGGAGGTGGAATCATCTAAGGGTTCCTGCAGGTCCCTTTATTCAACATTTTCATTCAGTCCATCTACACTTAGGTCTCCTTGCGTCCCACATTCTGGATCAGCGTGTTCCTTATCTGAAGAGCAATTAAGAGCCAAATCCTCAAGCCTTTTACCTGTGTCAAGATTTTGTGTTGGCATAAGTTGTAAAGGCTTATTCTCTTGACATTGGACTTCGATGGTTTTTCCTTTTTTGTTATTTCCAACTTCATATTCTTTTTCTGGGGGCTCCAATTGAGCAACGATTAGCCCAGTATTTTCAACCTGTTCTTCCACTAAGGGATTAGGAGATTCCATATGAGCTTTACCTGGATGTTGAAGTTTCTCCTCAGTAACTGGGATCTCCTCCAAGACTGAAAATCTATTACATCCCACTTCAACTATCCCCAAAGAAGATTGGGAACTAGTAGGAAGCTGAGGTGCCTCTTGTAAACAAACTTGTGACGGTGGACAAATTGGAGGGACCACAGAATCTACTTCAGCAACTAGTTTCCCCTTAGTCTTGAGCTTCCATCCTCCTTCCTCCTCATCTTGGTTGGCTTTAGGAGGATGAGTTTTAAGCTGAGGTTTGGTGATTCTAGCACAATCATGGCCAAATCTCCTACATTTTGCACATCTTAGAGGAGTCCACTGATATTCTAATTTAAGATGGATGGTCTTAGTCTCTCCATAAACAGGGTCAGTGATAACAATGTCAAGGTGATCAAGTAATTCAAATTCTGCATCAATGTCAATGCAAATTCTTGCATAAGTAATATGTCTACATGCAGAGGTCATTTTATCAACATGCAATGGTTTTCCCAGAGCACTTGCAATGTAGCTGAGCCCATCCGGATTCCAGTATTCCAATGGAATATTATAAATATGCACCCAGATTGGGACTGAAGTTTGTGGTTCTTTAGACAGAGTAAGACCTGCCTCCCAACGTTTAAGAATTATTGGTTGACCCGCAAAGTGCCATGGACCACCTTCAAGAACTGATTCACAGTCTTCTTGGCTGTTGAACTTAAAGAAGAAATATCCATTGTCTGTAGCTAACATATCATTGAGACCCATCTTAGTCCATAGCCTGGATGAGGCATTTTTCACTAGGGAGAATGGCAACCTTTTCATAAAATAGCCCATTAAGGTACTGTCCCATACTAGACTACCAACAGTGCCCAATTCTTGTGGCATAATCAGTTGTTCCCTATTTTCCCCACGGAGTGACTTTACGTAGGAGACTTTAAATCCAAGGCTGGCTTTCTTCTTAACAAGCCCAGCCCAACTAGTGGTAGGCTTGGCGTTACTGGGATTATTCTGAAATTTAGGGCAAAGAGGGTTTGAGAGATTTGGATCAGCATGTGGCTTAAATAAAGGCCCATGTACACTTAAAGCAGTATTACTTCCATTGCATGACACGTGGGGGCCTTCACCAAAAGCGCCGGGACCCAACCCATTTAAAGTGCACGTGGAACTTCCCGGTTCTTTATTGAGTGTTTGAGGTGGAACTGATGAAGTAGGGCTATTGGAACTACTTACCTTATCAGGGTTGGTAGCAAGAGGAGGTGTGGGGGACAAAATTCCTTGAAATAAGGATGGGAAATCAGAACCCACGTGAATATCATCACAAAGTTGCTGTGCATGTGCTGGAGTAAAGGTTCCGTGCAGTTGGCCATTAAGTTGGCGTGCAATAGTGGGTAAAGCTGTACCCGAATCAGACCCATTAAATTTAACAAAGTTTGCTGCCACTTGACCGTTGGGTTTAGAAGACAGAGAAACCTTTGGTGCGTGGGGACCACTTGCCAAAAACACATTGGAGTTATCACCTTGAGCTACTTTAGGATCAAACTCCACCTTTTTAACGGAATCTTGTTGATATGTAATGATATTCATAGGAGTTGAAGCTTTAGTTGCAGCTGTGTTTACAATGGGCTTCCAATACTTTTTGGCACCTTTCCCCCCTTGACTTTCACTTGAACTTCCGTCTGAGCTACAAATATCAAAGGGTTCAACTTGATGTCTTCTCCAATCCGAGCCTCCTCTTCTTCCACCATTTTTAAAAGGGATTCTTCCACCTCTAGAACCTCCCCTAGAGCCAGAAGGAAAGAGCATTCTGTCTTGCTTAGCCTGAAGGTCCTCTTTTTCATTCATTAACTTCTGGATTTTTGCTTGTGCAAGCTTCAGGTTTTTCCTTAAATAATTGTTAGAGTCCTTTAACAAGCTGTTGTGGTATTCAGGGTCAGTGATCTCTCCTTCTTCTACTCCCTCTCTATAACCTTTATGATCGTCAACCTTAGTCGTAATAGAAGTTCTCTCATCCGAATCTTCAGGTAGCTCAATATCATCATCCGAGAACTTAGTTAGGTCAGGGTTAGGGTTTGTTCCAACAGGCTTGATAGAAGCAGGATCTTTGAAAAGGGGGGCAACAGCCTTTGAGGTGGTAGGAAATGGAGCATATTTGACATTAGCCTCAACTATCTCTTGGATTCCATCTTCCCCTAATCTATACTTCTCAGACCCAGAAGGGTTGGAGATGATAAATTCTGGTCCACTAGATTCAAGCTCCTTCATGGTTCTTACAGAAACCATGATGGGGTTTGCATCTTGTACAGCTTCCTTCATGGGTGAGGGGTCCTTGATAAACTGAAGATCCTTACTATTAGTGGATAACAAAACTTCAGAGGATGTTGTAAGAGCATTAGTGGCATTTAACAGCAATTCCTTGCCAGACTCAAATTTGGCTACAAGAAACTTAGGGTTTTGTAAAGGACTAGGAGAACCCTCAGATTCCATTTCAGTCTTTTTTCCAGAAATACAAACTTCATTTAATGTCCATTTAACCATGGGTTCTTCAACAACAGAATTTGGATTTGCATCCTTGTACATTCTCGGAATACTATTTGACATTGCTAGATTCTTCAAAAAACACACCAGAAGGAAAAAGAAGAAAGAGGGATGGATATAGGGAGAGGGGGAGAGAATGGAAGAAGTAAGAAAAGAGAAAGTAGAGAAAACAGGAGACAGGGAGGAGGAGAGAAACAAATAATCAGCCAAAGTCTAGAGAGATGTGGGAGCTTCTCTCTCTAGAAACCATTTTTAAGTTTTGGGCTAAGGTTTTTGACAGCATGAAAGCACTTTTCGAAAAGGGAAATAAGAAAATCACATTCAAAAGCGTAAAAAGATGGGCAGTACTTGTCTAAAATTTTAAAAATAAAGCTCTGTCCTATTGTTTTATTTTCGCCGAATGACTACAAAGTCCGTCTGATGAGAATCAACATGGGCCATTGCAAGATCCATTGCATGTTCCAAATGGGCCAATTACAAGAGCAAGGACCAAAAAGATCAAAGAAGCTTTCAATGGGCTGATTCAAGAAATTTGGGCTGATTTTAGCATTCCTAAGAGTGGCCCAAAGGGAAATGAAGACTATGTCAATTTAATTCATGCATGTGAAGATGTGGACTGAATATAACCTCTAAGATATAGCTATATATGTTTTATAGATAGTAGTTGAGAGTTGGTTCATGTTTTTAAGTGCATTTAATGAGTTAAACTACTTTTTTGTACTAGCCTTTACTAAAAAACGTGAATGCATTATTTCTTATGGTTGGAGGGTTGTTCCAACTACTTGCATTTATTCCTATGGTTGGAGGGATGTTCCAAGCCTATATATATCCTTGCTTATCTTTTGTAATGGACAGATTTTGATAAATTGATAAAAGTGAGTTTTTACTCCTTCTTCTTGGTTCTTCATTGAACTTCCAGAACTTATCAAGGTTTTCACCTTGTGGCGTTCAAAACTAAGAATACCTGTGGTTTGCGTCTCTTTATAGGCGTTGGGTCTCAGGTTCACTAATTGGAATACCTGTGGTTTGCGTCTCTTTATAGGCGTTGGGTCACAGGTTCACTTTCACAACAATCTGATTTCTAGCTTTCTTGGGAAGATATTCAATCTTTGTTGTTGGGTCTCATTGCTAGTCTACTGAGGTTCGCATCATTTGGTATCAGAGCAAGGTTTCTAAAATCAGGTTATCTATCCTTTTAATTTTTCGTCTATTCTCTGTTTGTTCTTCGTATTTTTCTTCGTGACTCTTCGTGTTATTTTGTTCTTCAAATTCTGTTTTATATTGTGTTCTTCTTTGTTTTTTTGTTTTTGTGCCTCTAGTTATACAAAAAAAAAAGAAAAAAAAAAAACAAAAAAAAAAAAGAAAAGAAAAGAAGAGATCCGACAAAAAAAAAAGAAAAGAAAAGAAAAGATATCCCAAAAAAAAAAAAAAAAAAGAAAAAAAAAAAGAAGGGAGGCATTAATATCAAAGAAAGGCCAAATCTGATTGTTAGTTTCAATTCTATTTAAATCTGATTGTGAGTTTCAATTCTCTCAATTCTGATTGTGTTTGTCCTTCTCCTTTGATTCATCATTTCTAAAATATTTTCGCCATTGGTATAAGTTTTGAAACACTACTCGTTGAGATCTCTTGATTCAAGTTCATTTAGTTCATTAAAGAACTGAAAAGGGGAGTTAAGAGTGGAAAAAGGCAAGAGAGTGTGAGATCAATTTCGAAAAAGCCAATTAAGAGTGAAACACGAGTTTGAGTGAGATAATTTTGAGTGCATACACGTGAGGGAGTGCTGTGAGGTTTTTTTTTATCTCTAACATTTTTTTCAGATTTCAAAATATGTCTTCTCAATCAAACAAAGAAGGAAAGGAGGATCCGTCTTTCATGTTACAAGCTATGCAGCAACAATTTGAACGTATGGGCGTGATGTTTAATGAGATTCGGGATAGGATGGATAGACAAGATGCTGAAATTGCAACTTGGCGTGAAGGGCGTCCCCAAAGAATCCAAAATGCTAGAAGGCAAGAAAGGCACATACCCCTAGATGAATCTGATGAAAATTATGAGGATGAGTTCGATGAAGAAGAAGATCGAGCCTCAATAAATAGTGGGGGCAGATTTGGGCCAAGGAGAGAAAGGCGTGGTAGAGGGTTTCAAAGAGGTCCAAGATGGCAAGATGGGGTTGACAGAAACTTGGGAAGCATCAAAGTAAAGATACCTTCATTCCAAGGAAAAAATGATCCAGAAGTGTACTTGGAATGGGAGAAGAAAGTGGAGTTGATATTTGAGTGCCACAACTACTCCGAGGAGAAAAAGGTAAAACTTGCTGTTATTGAGTTTACTGATTATGCTATTATTTGGTGGGATCAACTTGTGATAAACAGGAGGAGAAACCATGAAAGGCCTATTGAGACATGGGAGGAAATGAAAGCCATCATGAGAAAGCGATTTGTTCCTAGCCACTATC
>CM066986.1:46763699-46853699 GCA_033977485.1 Hydrangea macrophylla
CAGCGAATATTACCAGGAGAGGGGTTTTTGAGCCAATTAAGCCATGCATCATCCGAGCGGATAAATGGTGAACCTCAATGCGATCGTAGGGAAGGGACTCACAAAGGTGTGAAGGATGCATAAAGAGATCCAAGCACTCCATGACCCAAAGTTGCAGGACGAAGGGGGCTCCCACAGATAACTTGGAGTCATAATGTCATTGGTACTAATCAGTATCAAGTTTGTCATAAACTTAGACTGGTTAAATATGAGCTGAAAAAGCTTAGCAAAAGTTTTGTTGGAAAAGAAAAACTTTTAGCTGATAAAGCAAGGGTTGACCTCAAAGCGGTTCAGTCTGACCTTCTTAAAAGTCCATGTTGCTCTTCTCTTATTTCTAAACAAAAACAATGTTTATCTACTTTCCTAAAAGCTATTTGGATGGAAGAAGAAATGCTAAAGCAGAAATCTAGAGTGCAATGGTTAGAAGCAGGAGACAAAAATTCAAAATACTTTTTCCAGCATATTAAAAGTAGAAGAAATAGGAAAAGGATTTTCAAACTTGAAAAACCCGATGGTACCTATACCTGCACCATTGAGGAAGCTAAATTGGAGGCAGTAAGGTATTTTAAAGATTTACTGGGCACGACTGCTAATAACCATTACCCTGGGATTGATATTCTTCGAAGGGTTATTAATAAAAGGATACCTGAGAACTTTTGGGAGGACCTTGATAGAGTTCCTAATCCTGACGAGATCAAACACACTCTTTTTAGCCTGCATGACAACAAGGCCCCAGGCCCAGATGGTTTTAATGCTTTTTTCTTTAAAAAATCTTGGGATACTGTTGGGTCTACTGTTATAGAAGCTATTCAAGAGTTTTTTATTTCAAGTGAAATGTTAAGAGAGTCTAATGCTACCATCATAGCTTTGATCCCCAAAGTGCCCAACCCTTCTAAGATGGGAGATTTTAGACCAATCTCATATTGTAATACCATTTACAAATGTATATCTAAGATTATTGCTAATAGACTTCAATCTTTTCTTCCTACAATTATTGATCAAGCTCAGTCTGCTTTTGTTAAGGGTAGGAAGATTAGTGATAATGTCCTTCTGGCTCAGGACCTTCTTAGAAACTATCATAAAGTTGGGGGGAAACCTAGAGTTGCTACTAAGATTGACCTCATGAAAGCATATGATAGTGTTAGCTGGACATTTTTATTTGATCTTCTGGAAATTTTGGGCTTCCCTCCTAAAATAAGAAAATGGATTTTTGCGTGTGTTACTTCCCCTAGATACTCCATTAACTTTAATGGGGAATCTGTGGGATACTTTGATGGTGCTAGAGGCCTTAGGCAAGGAGATCCTCTCTCCCCTTATCTTTTTGTTCTTATCATGGAGGCTCTTAGTCAACTTCTCCAACACAACATTCAAAATGGCAATTTCAAATACCACTGGAAATGTGAAAAGTTAAAAATTTCTCACCTTTGCTTTGCAGATGATTTAATTATTTTCATGAATGGTGACATTGATTCTGCTAAATTAGTTCGGCACACTTTAAATCAATTTTATGAATGGTCTGGTCTTCAAGCTAACAATGCTAAAAGTTGTGTTTTTTTCTCTGGGGTGGAGGATCAAATAGCTAGTGATATTCTGAACGAACTCCATTTTACCAAAGGATCCCTTCCTATGCGATACCTTGGAGTCCCTCTGATAACTACTAAACTGAAAAAAGTCCATTGTGAAGAGTTAATTAATAAAATTTTCTCTAGAGTTACTTCCTGGAAATCTAAATTCTTATCCTATGCAGGTAGGGCTCAGCTTATCCAGTCAGTGTTGGCTGGTATCCAACAATATTGGTCAGGAATGTTCATTCTTCCAAAAGGGGTCCTCAAGCAGGTGGATCAAGCCTTAATGAGGTTTCTCTGGACTGGCTCCACAAATAAAAGTCATGGGGCTAAAGTTGCTTGGGCTAAAGTTTACAAACCTAAAAAAGAAGGTGGTTTGGGGTTCAAAGATATCTATCTCACAAATACTCTATTGAATTTAAAGCACATCGGTAACCTTCTTGACCCTAAAAATAATTCTTTGTGGAAAGCATGGGTACACTTATTCATGATTAAAACAAAGAGCTTTTGGGAAGTAAAAGCTCCTAGCCAGTGCTCTTGGTATTGGAAGAAATTATTAAAACTAAGGGAACTGGTCAGACCCATTCTTACCCATAAGATTGGTGATGGCAAACATACTTCCCTTTGGTTTGATAATTGGCTTCCTATTGGTCCTTTATTTGAAAAATACACAAGTAGGATTGCTTATGATGCGGCAATTGATCTAAAAGCTAAAGTTGAGGCTACTATAAGCAACAATGATTGGAGATGGCCCTTGTCTAACTCCATAGGCTTGAATGAAGTTAGACACATCTTATCTAATATGTATAAACCTAATGGAATGTCAGATAGTGTCTCATGGTCTATCTCCCCATCTGGGAATTATAAATTTACATACATTTGGGATCATTTTAGAGATGTTGCTCCTGTGGCATTTTGGTATGAAGTTGTTTGGTTTTCAGGTTGCACTCCAAGACAGAACTTCATTCTTTAGATTGCAGTTCAGAGTAGACTTGCCACACATGACAGGATTTGTGCCTTTACGCCTGGTCCTCTTGCTTGTGTTTTTTGTCATAGCCAGATGGAATCACACAACCACTTATTTTTTCAGTGTACTTATGCAACCTTTATTTGGCAAGGTTTGATGCAAAGGTGTGGGCTAACATGGAATAGGACAGACTGGAACGCTACTGTTCAGTGGATGGCGCAACATTGGAAGGGGAAGAAAATTCAACAAGCCATCCCAATTATTTGCCTTGGGGTTGCTGTTTATGGAATATGGAAGGAGAGAAACATTAGGACTTTTAAAGGTCCTGCCACTCCTAAAGCACAGTTACTACAAACTTTAACATCTCAAATCAATTTGCAGATTAGATCTCATTGGAAACAACACCCCCAAGTCGATCTCTATGCTAGATATTGGATTTAAGAGCTGATGTTTAGATGTGAACTTGTTTGGAATGCCGCTCCATGGGTTAGTACTGTCGATTGGTTGATCCAAATTGAAGTCTTGCTCGTTCATTGGCTATACTTTTCCTCTTTGTACTATTTTGTCCTGTGTTTGCTGTTGGGCTTTTGATGGGTTTTTTTTTCTTTGGTTTGCCTTATGAGGTAAAGTCGGCCTTATGTGGCTTTTTCAGTGGTTTGATTGGCCACTTGTCCTTTTGCTTGCGCTGATTGTTTTATCCTGGGGTATGCCCCTTGTACATGTGTACATCCTTTTTGGAATATATTTACCATTTTTCGGAAAAAAAAAAAAAAAAAAAAAAAAAACATGGCCCTGATGGCATGAGCCCAATCCAAACCTATCAAGGTTTCACTGAGAACTAGCATGACAGCACTCTTCATCTCTCGCAGACCACAGGCAAGGGGTATGAAAATGTCAGAAGACGACTAGAAGAGGAAGTAAGAAAGCATGGTAATCGATAATGCACAACGCCTGATAATATGATATCCGCCGTCATAAGGATCCCCCATGGGGGCATACACGGTAGAAAGTCACTCAAAGTCAATCTGCCGGTCACATATGAAAGAGCTCACAGCATTATGAGATGTGTGGAGTAGAATGGCCAAATCTTGAACATACCTCGCCTGCACCGCGGGAACTATCAGATCCGCAAAAGGATCTATGTGGAGGATAGCGCTGAACTCCTCAAATAAAGAGCAGACCTCATGGGAGCCAAAGCGAAAGACATGAAAGGAGGGATCCCAACACTGAATCACACCTCGAAGCAAACCTTCATTCAAAATCATTCAGCGAAAAGAGAAGAGATCATTTAGTCTGAAACACTCGAAGTTGAGCCTGTCGATGCCAGAGAGGGTATCCATCCATGAGAAGAGTATTTCAGAACTGATGGGGACCATTTTGGGAAGAAGTGAAGAGGAGAAAATTGTTTTTTTGCAGAGTATTAGGGGAAGAAAGTGGTATAAATAGGAGAATAAAGCTGCTTGCCTACCCGCGGCAGTCAATAAAGCAGATCGGCACTCTGTGAAGTACCACAAGGCAGTCCGTGAATGGCGTTGCAGCATTTACTGACTGCCGCAACGACAGTCACTGAGTGCCGCAGAGGCCTAACCGAGTGCCGTTTGGAGTTTTATTTTTGCCAGGATCTGTTTGTAACATTTTCAGCCCACCTGCAAACCAAAAAACTAAATAAAGAACAATAAAACGTGCACATCATGCAACACGTACTAGTAAAACCAGGCCATGGTCGCATACATTCATTCATTCATTTCAAAATAAATAAAGGAGATAGAAGCATTCAAGGTTAAAATAAAAGGGGGGCCAAGCCATGGTCCCACATACGGCAAGAAAAGGACCAAGCTATGGTCACACAT
The DNA here is from genome assembly GCA_033977485.1 of Hydrangea macrophylla. NCBI lineage: Eukaryota > Viridiplantae > Streptophyta > Magnoliopsida > Cornales > Hydrangeaceae > Hydrangea > Hydrangea macrophylla. Next base: position 46,768,121 of record CM066986.1, read on the forward strand.
ACGGTGATCAGCAATGAAAAGCAATAAATAATAATAATAATAAAGGTAATGCAAGTGCCTATCCTACCGGCTATCCAGAAGCCGTCATCAGAAATAAAAAAAACAAAAATATAAAAATATATGTATACAGTTATCCAAGGTATGTATGTCCTCCCCAAAACACTCAAAAATAAAAAAAGTGATCAGCCCCGGCCCCGGCCTCAAGTCTGGTGGGTGACGCGTCTGAGAGGCTCCTCCTCTGACTCCGTGCCGCTCCCGCCATGACCGCCCCCTCCTCTGCCTCCGCCTCTGCTCCTGCTAGTGCCCATACCACTGCCTCCACTACGTCCAGCACCGCTGCCTCCAGGGGCATCGCTGAGAGGGGTGCCAAACTGCTGAAGCCGCTGCTGGAGCACTCCCACCTGCCGGGACAGAATCCCAACCTGTCCCTCCTTTTAGGAGGGAACAAATCAAATTACCAGGTTGTAATAGAATTGATTGGAAAGCTAAAAGCAAAATAAAAGGAGCATTTGTTTTACCAGAGCTCTCGTGTGAACCTCAGCAGCTGCCCACGCCCCGTCAGCCTGAGTCAAAAGAAGAAAGTTTAGAATATTATAATAAAACCACAGTTTTAAAACAAAAAAAGCAAAATTTAGAAATTACCCTCCACTCTCTGCCATAAATCCACCCTCTCACACTATGAGCATAGAGCAAGCCCTCCTCCGCATAGTCCCGTGGGACGTGATCATACTTGAGCGGAACAGTAGGAGCACCTGCCTGATACTTGGGGACCATAGTAGTGGCCTGCTCACTGTAATAGACCGTTTGAAGGCTCCAATCCCAAGGCGGTAAAGTTAAAGCCCGAGCTGCAGCAGGAACGGACTACAAAGAAGAATGAATCCAATAAAGAGATAAACACGCATGTTTTAAAAATTAAGATAAAGTTTGAGCAGACTGAGAGAAGCTCACCCGGGTCACCTCCATTAGGGGAAATTTCCCCATCAGCTTCGCAGCACGGATAGCTGCGTATCCCGCTGGAGGCTCCACAAAACCCTGAAGAGACAAACCGGCTAGGGCAACCGTGAGCGTGGAGCCCTGGAGGGTATCCGCAGCTCTCATGGACTCCGACGGAGGGTATGGCACGAAGAAGGACTCAGCCGCCAACGACTGTCTGGTCACCCTCTCTCCCAGGTACCACGCCCAAGCCTCTGGTCCGTCCAACAAGATCCTCTGTGGTTCATACCCAACCGACTCCCATATCCCCTGGGAGACCTCAGGAAGCACGTTGATCCAGGGCTGCCACCGGATGTGCTGCTCTCATAGGTTCGTCAGGAAGTTCCTGAATGAAATGAAATCATGAGCCCCGGTCTTCTGCCCGACCCGATCCTTCGCCCACTTCAGCCCCTGGGGCATGATGAGGGCGTCCATTGGCCGCGTATCCGGTGACATCATATGCAAGTACTCATGGGACCAAATCTGCAAGAAAGAGACACGAGCATAAGTTTTGAGGAGCATGAATAAAGAAATTTGAAATAAGAATGCAAAGTTTAATTCAGGGTTAGGAAATTAATAAAAGAAGAGAAGTATACCTCTCAAGCACTCCAGAAGCCGCCTGTAGAGGCTGGGCGATCCCGCGATATCTCTCCCATGTGCTGATACAGGATGGCTAGTCCTGCCCTGGCCTAGTCGTACTGGTATATCTAATCCATACGCTCCAAGGATCCTAGCAGCATCACGGAGATCCGGTCTCCTTTGGTGCTCAGCAGAGAGCACCCCAGCATATACATAATGAAGCCTCGAGCCATCTGCTCATCAGTGAAGCCCTGCTGGCCACTGAAGGTGTCCATGAGCCACTTGGCTGTGACCAAGGGCTCCTTTGGGATGACTCCTAGCAGTGGCTCGACCTGGTCCCACTCCTTCACCGCATCCAGGTAGTGTAGGAGCTCTCCGCCAAATGGGATCCTCGTAATAATGCTGAAGTCGTGGGGGGTCATCGTCATCTCCCTAAAAGCAAAGTGGAATGTGTTGGAGGTTTCCCACCACCGCTCTGCCGATGCATGAATTTGCCTCAAGTCGTTGGAGCTCTTCGTCAAAAGTCTGACGAAGTCCCCAAAACAGGCAGCCCTAACAAATCCCTGCACAGCCTTGCTCAACTCCCCGTAACAAGCAAACCCGTGAGCCAAGCTGCCGTGCCCCTTCAGCACATCCTTCGGCATCTGCAAAACTTGAAAGATTCAAGATTAGTAAATGAACCAAGAAAGAAAAATCAGAAATGAATAATAATGAAAGACAATGGCAAAAATGAATAAAAAAGAGAGAGAAAGGGAGAATTTGGAAAAACTCATGAGAATTCCACAAGTATGGCATTCATATAAAGTTTGGCAGTCATTTACAGAATAATAAAAAAAGAAATGAATAATGGAAGCATTTAAAATATTAAGAGAGATTTCGAAAAGAAAAGAAAAAAGAGAGAGAAAAGAGTGTTCACATTCTTGAAAAAAAAATAATAATAAAAAAACATGTGAAGGTTCAAAAGAAATTTAGGATCAAAAAGTGTCCAAGTCAAAATTAAAAGGTACCAATAGCGCTCGAAAAAATAGCAGTCATTATTGGGGAGTGTGCGAGATTTTGGTTGGCATACATCGCATTCAAAATAATGAAATTTGCATAGGTACAAGTAAAACACCCAGGAATTCGTAAGCATAGCATACTCATAGAGATTCGTTGTCATGTACTCCTTCATAAAGTTCATAGGAATACAAAAGATTTTTTTGGAGCATTGGTCAAATGGAACGCTCGAGAGCACTGGAAACATAGCATTTGCATTGGAAATAAGGAATTTGGAGTTGAATTAATTACACATTGCATGCACAAAGTTCATACGGCATGAGAGTTACAAGAGAAGCAAAGAGAAAGGAGCACGTTTACCTCGTGCATGAATGCGCAGGCAGATAAATGCTCGTTCGGATCACGGAGCAGGAATGTAGGGTCAGGATGCAGAGTGGCCCGGTACTTGGCCTTCTTCCGACTACCAGAGCCGCTCGCCATGATCAGTCAAATAAAAAGAGAATTCGCGCATTAGATTCGTGAAAAAATTCAGAAAAACAACAAAATAATAAGAATAATCCGAGTTTTGATCGAGTAGAACTAACTTGATAAGTCCTGGCTAGATCTATACAAGCACAAAGAAAAGAGGAAAATTTTCTCCAGAGAGATTTCGGGGTAGAGAGAATTTTTTTTTTTTTTTTGGTAATCAGGGGTGTCCGGGCCAGCTTGCGCGCACCTCGACTAATCCCCCGAGGCCTGGAGGCGCCGGGTGAATACTCCAGTGGCCACGCTCCCCATGACTCGAACACTAAACCTCTTGGGTAGTACACCCAAGAAGCTTACCACTCGGCCACAAGGAACCTCTTGGGGTAGAGAGAGTTGAGTGAATGAAATGAAATGAAGTGAATTCCTCGGTTTAAGCTTTTGCCGCTTAAACGCGGCACTCGGTATTCGTGCGTGGCAGTCAGCGAACTGCCGTGCGGCACTCGCTGAATACCACAGCGGCACTCCGTGAGTGCCGCACGGCAGTCACGGACTATCGTAAAAATCCGCGTGTGCTACGATTAAGGCAGTTCAAAGACCCTTCACTTCCCCCCCTCCCCCCCCAAAAAAAAAATTCAAATTAGGTCCCAAAAATTGAATTTAGACCCCTAAATTTTACCCTAGTTGTGCTTTTAACCTCCGGGGTTGGTTTTTAGGATCAAATTGGCCCTCAATTTCGTGAAGTTGAAATAAATTTGAGTACGTGGACTCCAAATTTTGAAGAGTGGAATAAATTTGGGTCCGTGGGGCTCCGAATTTTGCAATTTGAAATAAAATTGAGTCCGTTGACTCCAAAATTTTGAAGATTGAAATGATTTTGAGTCCATGGGCTCCAAAATTTTGAAGATTAAAATGATTCTGAGTCCGTGGGCTCCAAAATTTTGAAGATTGAAATGGCTCTGATTCCGTGGGCTCTAAAATTTTGAAGATTGAAATGATTCTGATTCTGTGGGCTCCAAAATTTTGAAGATTAAAATGATTCTGAGTCCTTGGGCTCCAAAATTTTGAAGATTGAAATGATTCTGAGTTCGTGGGCTCCAAAATTTTGAAGATTGAAATAATTTTGAGTCCGTGGGCTCCAAAATTTTGAAGATTAAAATGATTCTGAGTCCGTGAGCTCCAAAATTTTGAAGATTGAAATGATCTTGAGTCTGTGGGCTCCAAAATTTTGAACATTGAAATGATTTTGAGTCCATGGGCTCAAAAATTTTGAAGATTGAAATGATTTTGAGTCCGTGGGCTCCAAAATTTTGAAATTGAAATGATTCTGAGTCCGTGGGCTCCAGAATTTTGAAGATTTAAAGATTTTGAGCCCGTGGGCTGAATTACGCAACAGATTTGTGTTAACCTTTGTTATGAGAATATAACAGATTTATGTTGTCGATCCTCATAACAGATCGACGACGATCCTATTGGTTTTTTTTTTTTTTTCGGAAAACGGTAAATATATTCCAAAAAAGGGCTGTACAAAAGTACAAGGGGCATACCCCAGGATATACAGTAAAGCACAAAGCATAAGGACAAGTGGCAAGATCAAACCACTAAGAATGCCTCAAAAGGCCAAAGGGACAAAACAACAATCCAAACCAAGCAAACAATTCAACAAACAAAACAAAATACAAGGGGCATACCCCAGGAGCAGCAAAAGGCGCAAATCAAAAGGACAAATGGCAATGCAAACCACAAAATGCCTCAAGAGGCCAAAAACCAAAACAGGATCCAGCAAGGATCAACTCAAAGAATCAAAACAAGGAGCAAGCCAAGCCAACACCAAGAAGAGAAACAACAACATCAAAGACCACCAAAGAATTAATCCCAATTTCTAAGTAAGGCTTCAAGTTGGTTGTGCCTCTTCCATTTAATCCTAATTTGAGCATTGATTTGTGAGGCAAAAATCTTCAATAAATGCTCTTTAGGCGTGGGGGCATTTTGAAAAGTTCTTCTATTTCTCTCTTTCCATAATCCATAGATGGTAACTCCTAAGCAAATTCTGGGAATCAAATGATGAGGAGTCTTCCCTTTCCAATGTTGGATCATCCAAGTAACCGTGTTCTCCCAAGGGGTCCCATTCCACACCAAGTTACACCTCCTCATCAAATCCTGCCAAATGAAATTGGAATAATTACAATCAAAGAAAAGATGCTCATGAGAATCCATATTTTGAAGGCATAATGCACAAGCTAATGGCCCAGGAGTAAAGGAACAAATTCTATCCTGGGTGGCAAGTCTACTCTGAATGGCAAGCCATAATATAAAACTCTGAATGACGATCCTATTGGTTGATAGTGTAACGGATTTGCAGTCTCGGTTCTCGCAACAGATTTGTATTAACCTTTGTCTTGAGAATATAACAGATTTATGTTCTCGATCCTCGTAACAAATTTACGTTGATCCTATTGGTTGAGAGTGTAACGGATTTGCATTCTCGATTCTTGTAACAGATTTGCATTAACCTTCGTCCTGAGAATATAACAGATTTATGTTCTCGATCCTCGTAACAGATTTACGTTGATCCATTGTTTGAGAGTGCAATAGATTTGCATTCTCGGTTCTCGCAACAAATTTGTGTTAACCTTCATCATGAGAATATAACAGATTTATGTTCTCGATCCTCGTAACAAATTTACGTTGATCCATTATTTGAGAGTGTAACAGATTTGCATTCTCGGTTCTCACAACAGATTTGCGTTAACCTTTGTTCTGAGAATATAACAGATTTATGTTCTCGATCCTCATAACAGATTTATGTCGATCCTTTGGTTGAGAGTGTAACGAATTTGCAGTCTCAGTTCTCGCAACAGATTTGCGTTAACCATCGATTTTCAAAATTAGGAATGCGTTCCCTCGACCCGTGCAACGAATCTTTGCATCGGTCAACATTTGATAATCTTCTTTGGCTAACACATCACGAAATGTGCGTCACATATAGGGAAGATATGATATAGAGAAAGCATGACGGTTGCTTGGTCGAGTTTATTTAAAGAATGCCATTGCATGAGCACGTGCAGCACGATAGGATAGATGCATCCATCCGTATGACTACTTGCACTTGTATGTGTTTGCCCCGTGCTTGAACTACGCTTTGGTTTGATTCCTGATGGGATACATAGGCAGCTCATCATGGAGCACGACCAATTAGAATTTTGCTGCGTGCTTGCTTCCTTTAGCAACGCATTTTGTTTTTTTTTCCTAAATCCAACAGTTTGGTCAAAGGCTTGTCTTCATACAGGCTTCGACATTCGCTTGTGGTTCGCGTTGCTCCACCAGTTCCGTCGAAGAGGGGCAAATTGTAGACACCCCGATTTTGACCAAACGTCGAATTAAGGAAAGTGTTACCTCCAAGTCCGATGATGACAACGTTCGAACAAACCTAGAACTTCCAAAGATGATTCATGCTCTTCGAAAGACTCTCTAACCTAAACAAAAAGCAAAAAGGGAAAAGAAAAGGAAGATGGAGGTAGAACGTCACTCGAGCCCTCTTGCGGCAGTCACGGGCTGCCGTTGTGGCAATCTCTGGACTGTCGGACGACATTCTGTGACTGCTGCGAATTTCATCAAGTGCCGCAAAAAATGAATTTTTACTAAAAAAAATGGCAATCCTTGGAGTTATCTGTGGCATTCAGTGAAAGTCGCGCCGACATTCACTGAATGCCGCAATGGCATTTACTGAGTGTCGCTTCCATCTACAGTGACTGCCACGTTTTTGTAATAGACAGCTGTAAGACAGCACGTTTTGTACTATCAGAAGGACGCCTGAATTAGGGTTCTTAGTCCTGAAATACCCCTCTAAAATTATCTATAAATAGAGGATGAATATTCACTTGTAAGGGGTTGGATTTTCTGGAATCTAGAGGTTATATAAGTGTCCCCCTTGCCTTAATTTTCACAATTAGGAGTGAGTTTAGGGTAGTTTAAAGAAAGAGTTGTGTGAATTATAGTGGAAGAGCTTGATTAGTCTTTGGAAGTTCTCCAAAATCACTAAGTTGAGGATACTTTGGAGGTAAAACTCTAGAATAATTAGTCTTTGTTCAAATGTAATTATAGCATGCATTGAATTCTTTAATTTCCTTTTTTTTTACTTGTTGTGTTCACCCATTGAGTTCACAAGGCTTTCAATGCCTTGCTTGAATCCCTTGGTTTGAAATCCCTTAATCTCTTTATAATCTTATGATTCATGAGGAGATTAAGGTTGATACTATAATATTTAACTAATGGACCCAAACCTACCTTCATGGTTTGAGGTTCATTATGACTAAGTTTCATGAAGTTCTTCCATACTTCTTTGAAATTTACTAATATGAATATCTTTTTTTTTTTTTTCCGGAAAATTGGTAAATTAAACGAAAAAAAGGGGGGAGTACAAAAGTACAAGAGGCATACCCCAGGATATACAACAAGCGCAAGCACGAGGACTAGTGGCAAAGGGAACCACTGGACAAAAACAAATGAACGACAAAAATGTCGCAAAAGAAAAACAAACGGCAGTCAAAGCCAAGACATGCCCAAAAAGGAGAATCTAACAAGTGTCAAAGGGCACTGGGTAAAACACCATTAATTCCAATGACTAAGGATAGTTTCAATCTGGGTATGTTGCTTCCATCTAATACGAATCTGGGCATTAACTTGTGAAATAAGATTCTTCAGAAGATGCTCTTTAGGATGAAATATATTCTTGAAAGGATCGAGAAATGAGAAGAGAGAGAAGCTCTTCCTTCTCTCTAGCTTTAATGCGTCCTAATGTTTTTTTGCTTTTGCTATGAAGAGATTCAAAAATACTAGAGTGTTAAATCCTGCCCTCTCTACTGTTAATAGAACTAAATCTGATACTGAAGGTGGAGAGCCTATTGGTTTCATCATTTCCAACCCTTCAAAGACCATAGTTAGTAAGATCAATGATGATGGTATTTTTGATGAGACTTGCTCTCATGGATACTCTGAAGAAGATCTTGAACTCCATGAAGATTGGGTGAAAGATTCCTCTCATCAGGGTGAACATGAGGTGGGTCAAGCTGTGGAAAGAACTCCTTTCAAATCTCTTCAAGACTCAAACGAGATTCTTAAGAAGAAGATGAAAGCTACTGAGGATGAGGAGATTGGACATCAAGCCATAAAAGCCATCCATGATGGAAACATTAAGGAGAAAGCAGCTACCCCAATTTCAATTTCTTCCAAAGCTACTATACAAGGAGGTGTGGATGTGGTTGGACAAGTTTGTGCAAGTGATAAAGAAGAACAAACAGATCATGAGTACCAAAATACTCTACTCACAGATTCTAATGACTACTTAAGGAAAAGCCTTAAAGTAGCCCAAGCACAAATTCAGAAGCTTATGAATGATAAAGAAGACCTTCTTGCTTCTCATGGCAATGCTTCCTTTGGTCCTGGGCAAAAAGGATGGACAAATGTAGGAAGAACACCCTACAAGTCAGGAAGTAGAAGGTATGAGACCAGACCTAAATCAGATTGGAGGAGGCACCAGCTTGATCCTTTTGATATTTGTGGAAGTGATATTAGCTCTGGTGAAGATAACCATGGTAAAAGGGGGCAAGAGAGTGTGGGTACCTGCCCAACATAAAGATTCAGCTTTGGAAAAAGGTGAAATCAATTCGGATGATCCTTTCAATTTGTCTTCGAATCTCTCAAAAAATCCCTCTAGCTTTGGTTTCAATCCAAAAAATGGTACTGGTTCTAATTCCCAAGTGTTTAAAGCGAGTGTTGCCTACGCCCCTGTTGTGTCACTCGCCCCTTTACCCAACGGTCATATTTGTCTTGATAAAGCTGAATTTAAATCAGGAATGACTGAAGGTAGTGCTCCACTACACACAAGTGACCTCACTCTGCAGGCCCACTCCACAACTGTTGGTCAATTTGGACAAGCTACGGCACTATTGAAGGCTGAAAAGGGGCTCATGAACCTTGAAAAGAATTCTTTAGAATCCGGCGCCTTGTCCCCTGCGCCTACTGTTCTTTCTTGTGAAAATGTTATTTTGTCTATAGAAGATTGTGGTGCACCAATACACGCAAATGATCTCACCATGCAGGCCCACTCTCCAACTGTTGGTCACCTTGGACAAGCTGCGGCACATTTGAATTCTATAAAGGGTCCATGTGACCTTGACAAAAGCTCCTTAAAATCCGGCGCATTGTTCCCTACTCCTCCTGTTCATGTTTGTGAAAATGCTATTCCCTCTCTTCTCGGTTCAAATACTGAAGTCAAAGTGGGCCCCGGAGCAGGTTTAGGGTCTAATATAAACAATGTTTCTATTCCTCTTGATATTCATAATGTAATGCATAATGACAAGGACAAGCCCTTGGGAGCCACTGCCAATTCCGTAATTCTCGGTGCACTGCCTAATGGGCACATGGGCTCTCCAACCTTATCCGGAATTCAAGGAGCTTGGTTTACTGCGCCTATACCCAATGCTCAAGTGGATGCCCAGATACAATTGGATGGAGAATTACACAATGATCCCTTACAAACCATTTCTTGGGTTGATCCTACTCCTTCTGAAAGCTTTGCAAAAGGCGCTGACAGACTCATGCATTCTTCCACAAAACCAGAAAATGGCTATCCTTCTAATGCTCCTCCCATAGCTACTGTGGCCAATCCCACTTCCAGTTGGGCTTCTCTCGTTAAAGGCAAAGTCAAATCTGAGTTTAAGGTAAATTATGTTAAGCCAAGAATGGGTTCTGATAGAAATCTTGTTATTTTACCTACTGATTTATCTGAGTTTGGTAAAGGAAACTGGGAGTTCACTCTTGTTGGCTCGTTTACTGGGAAGAAGCTCCCTTACACCTTTGTCAAAAATACTACCTCAAGAATGTGGGCTAACAAGGGATTGATTGATATGCTTGCTACTGATTCAGGGCATTTCTTTTTTCAATTTAGCTCCAAAGAAGAAAGTGTTAATGTCCTTGAAGGGGGACCTTGGCATGTTGCTGGGCAACCAATTCTGTTGAAAAACTGGCATCCAAGCCTTGTGCTTGACAAGGAAATTCCTTCATCAGTCCCAATTTGGGTCCATCTCTTCAATATTCCCCTGGAATACTGGACTCCTGAGGGCCTTAGTTACATTGCTAGTGCTGTTGGGAGGCCTCTGCATGTAGACAGAATGACAGCAACTTGTAGACGAATATCGTATGCTAGGATTTGTATTGAAGTCCAGGCTGAACATGAGTTATTGCATAATTTTGATATCCAGGTGGAAGGTTCGGATGCTGAGAAAATCAACATTAGGGTGGAATACCAATGGACCCCAGTTTTTTTTTCGGAAAACAATGGACCCCAGTTAGGTGTGCCAAATGTAAAAGATTTGGACATGATTGTTCAAAGATTCAAAAACTTAATGCAGCCCATAAACCTAAGATGCAAGCCCCCAATCCTCAGCTACCAACTGATGATGATGCTTGGCAAGTTAAAGGCAAGGGTAGGATGACCAACTCTATTGCTCCAGAAGCTGGTAACAACCAATCTGATGTGAAGGATGGAGGGAATGAAGCTATTCTTCCACGGCAAGGGAAAGGCCCTAGTGTTGCCAATGCTGGGCCTGTGCTCAAGAATCAATTCTCATCTTTGAAATCCACAGAAAATGAAGATATTCAGCTTGATATTCCAGAAAGCAAGATTGGAGATGATAATCCTATGCCTATAGTTACTAAGGCTACCTGTTCCCAGAAAGATAATCCAATTGATAATGAAGACTCTCATGAGATTCTGAAGGTTCAGGGAGTAAGGAAACAAGGTGCTCAGGAAGATAAGCATAAATGCATTGTTGAACCAACTAATTTTGCAACTCTAAGTAGTGAAGTTGCGGAAGGGGATGAGGTCAATGACCCGACTCTGAGCCCTAAGGAAGTGGAATTATCTGATAAAAGTAACTACAGCCAGATGGTGCAAATTGAGAAGCTTAGAGAATCTTGGCTTTGCCCTCAGATAATCTTCCATCCTTTGTCGCATTGTCTGGATGCGAATTTTCTTGTACTCATTGGTTTCCTGGGGTATGCCCCTTGTATTTTTTTGTATAGTGCCGTTTGGCTTTTCTTTTATTGATTAACCATTTTCCGAAAAAGAGAAGCTTAGAGAAGGTTCCAGCCTCTCCATTGGTCCGGAATTAGCCTCACCAGCAAAGTCTGAATTTAAATCATCAAACAACCCCAACCATAAGCCTGATCAGGATAGGGAAAACAGGGATAACTACTCTTCAGAGACTAGATTTGAACTCCAAAGTGTGCAAAAGACAAGCGAATGCAGCACCTCTAATGGGGGATCCTACTCCGGGCAGAAGGGGTACACTAATTCCTTTTTCCACACTCCAATTCATAATGAGGGCTCAAGTGATAATGAGGAACAGTCAATCCAAGTGCCTTCACCTAAGAAGTATTTGGAGCATTATAGCCCCAAGATCTCTCCATGTCATTCCAATAAGCAGAAGAACAAATCAGGAGGTTCTTCAGGTAAGAAAAAACACTCATCCAAACGTCGTTAATGATAATTAGTTGCTGGAATATTAGAGGCCTGAATCAGGCCACTAAACAAGAAGAGGTTTCTAAGTTTGTTTTTAATCACAAAATTGATGTTATGGGTATTTTTGAAACCAAAGTGAGAATTCCTAATCAAGACAAAATACAAAGGACCATGCTTCCTAATTGGACCTTTATTACTAACAGCCAACCAAATTCAGTTGATAGAATATGGGTTGGCTGGAACCTTGATAACGTTAATTTAACTGTTTTACATTGTACTAGCCAAGTTATCCATGTAAAAATTGATTCTCTGGACCAATTGTAGTCTTTTGAAGCCTCTTTTATTTATGGCTCTAACACCATCCAAGGTAGGAGGCCTCTTTGGTCAACCTTGAGAAATATTGCAGCTACTATTGGTGATATCCCTTGGATTAGTCTCGGGGACTTTAACTCTGTTTTAAACTCTAACGAAATATTTGAGGGTAATCCAGGGAGAGACCAAGGAGCTGTTGAATTTAATGATCTTGTGAATGCCACCTGTCTTGTAGATCTTAGATTTACAGGTATCTTCTTCTCTTGGTGCAACCGGCAATTCGACTCTGCTCAGTTTACCAAAAGAAAGCTTGACAGAGCCCTTGTTAATCCCAGATGGTTGGATGTGTTTCCCTCAGCTTATGCAGATTTTCCCCCCTCTGGTATCTCTGACCACTCTCCTATTATTGTCAGTTTATCTCCTACCACTAAACGGAAAGGTAAACCTTTTAAATTTTACAATTATTGGACAGAGGTGGAAAACTTTAATGATACTGTTAGCTCCTCCTGGGCTAGACACATTGAAGGCACTTTCCAATTTCAATTATTCCATAGCTTAAAGAACCTTAAGGGGGCTCTTAAAATTTTAACCAAGGATTCTTTAGGTAAAGAAAAAATCTTAGCTAATAAGGCTAGGGAAGATCTTTGGTCTTGCCAAAGGAAGCTTGATGACAAACCTGGTGACACTACCCTTAGAATCCTTGAAAAAGAGCTTATGCAAGTTTTCTTAAAGGCTATTCACATTGAAGAAGAGATTATAAGGCAAAAATCTAGAATTCAATGGCTTGACGCTGGGGATAAGAACACTTCCTATTTTCACAACTCTGTTAAAAATCGAAGGAACCACAAACGTATTGTTTCTCTTGTCAAACCTGATGACTCCAAGACTACTAATGAAGGGAAAGCTAAAATTGAAGCGGTTAGATACTTTAAATCCATGCTTGGCACCCCTGCGGCTAACCCCTACCCTGGTATTAGTGAATTGAGGAAGGTCATTCATAAACGTGTCCCTACTGAATTATATAACATCATGGATGACATTCCTAGCGATGATGATATTAAGGAAGCCCTCCTAAGTATCCATAGTAATAAAGCTCCGGGTCCTGATGGTTATAATGCTCATTTTTTTAAGAAAACTTGGACTACTACCGGACCTTTAGTTACTAAAGCTATCAAAGAATTTTTCACCTCTAGCCAAATGCTAATTGAGTCAAATGCTACCCTTATTGCTCTTATCCCCAAGATCCCTAATCCATCTACAATGAGTGAATTTAGGCCTATCTCGTGCTGTAACACAGTCTACAAATGCATTTAAAAAATTATATCCAAGAGACTTCAAAATGTTTTACCAACACTGGTTGATAGTGCCCAATCTGCTTTTATCAAAGGTAGAAAAATTAGTGACAATGTGCTCCTGGCCCAGGACCTTATGAGGGACTATCATAAGCCTTCTGGCCATCCTAGAGCTGCGGCAAAGGTGGACATTATGAAAGCTTATGATAGTGTGAGTTGGGAATTTTTACTTGATCTCCTTGATGTTCTAGGTTTCCCGCCTAGGATAAAAGGGTGGATTAGAGCCTGTGTTACGAGCCCTAAGTACTCTATTAACTTTAATGGGGAATCTGTAGGGTACTTTGAGGGTGCAAAAGGTCTTAGGCAAGGTGATCCTATGTCACCTTACCTTTTTGTTCTTGTCATGGATACTCTTAGCCAATTGATTCAGCATAACATCCAACGATCCTCTAATTTTATATACCATTGGAGATGTGATAAACTCAAAATTTCCCACCTTTGTTTTGCTGACGATCTTCTGTTATTTTTCAATGGTGATGTGAATTCTGCGTCAGTTATGAAAAAATCTTTAGATCAGTTTTATAACTTTACTGGTATGAAGGCTAATGATAACAAAAGCAGTTTGTTTATTGCAGGAATGGAGGAAAGCACTTCTAATGATATTTGTCGCTGTCTCCCGTTTACCATTGGTTCCCTCCCAATGAAGTACCTTGGTGTTCCGTTGATCACTACTAGACTAAAGAAGGGAGACTGTGATGATCTCATCCAGAAAATCACCTCTAGAATCACTTCTTGGACTTCTAAAGTTCTCTCTTATGCTGGCAGGATTCAACTTATCCAATCGGTTCTTGGAGGGATACAAAACTATTGGGCTGCAATGTTTATTCTTCCTAAAAGTGTCCTTAAGCATATTGAGAGTTTAATGTGTAGATTCCTTTGGACCGGAGGAACAGAAAAGGCACATAGTGCTAAAGTTGCTTGGAATTCTGTCTGTAGACCTATGAAGGAAGGGGGACTTGGTCTTAAAAATCTTACTCAAATGAATTCTATTTTAAACCTTAAACATATTTTAAACCTTAATACTACTTTAATTGCTCTCATTCCCAAAGTCCCTAATCCTTCTAGAATGGGAGATTTTAGGCCTATATCTTGTTGCAACACAGTCTATAAATGTATTTCCAAGATAATAGCCAAAAGAATTCAAACGATCCTACCCTCACTTGTGGATAATGCACAATCGGCTTTTATTAAGGGTAGAAAGATAAGTGATAATATCCTTCTTGCACAAGATTTGTTGAGGGATTATCATAAACATAATGGGCATCCTCGAGCTGCTGCTAAAGTTGACATTATGAAAGCTTATGATAGTGTTAGTTGGGAGTTCCTAGCAGATTTAATTGATATTCTTGGCTTTCCTCCCAAAATGCAAATGTGGATTAAGGCCTGTGTTACTTCCCCTAGATACTCGATTAATTTTAATGGTGAATCAATTGGTTATTTTGAGGGTGCTAAGGGTCTTAGACAAGGGGACCCCATGTCCCCATACCTGTTTGTGCTTGTTATGGATACTTTGAGCCAGCTTCTTTACTATAACATCCAACGAAATCCTGAGTTTAAATATCATTGGAAGTGTGACAAGTTAAACATTTCTCACCTTTGCTTTGCAGATGATCTTACTTTATTGTTCTATGGGGATGTGCAGTCTGCCCTTCTTATGAAAGATACCTTGTGTCAATTCCATGATTTTACTGGGTTACAAGCTAATTCAAGTAAAAGTTGTATCTTCCTTGCAGGTGTTGAGGATGATGTTTCTGACTCTATTTGCCAAATCCTCCAAATTTCCAAAGGAAGCCTCCCTATGAAATACTTAGGAGTGCCTCTTATCACCTCTCGACTTAAAAGAGTTCATTGTGATGAGTTAATAACTAGAATTAGTAGTAGAATTCTTTCTTGGACTTCCAAATTTTTATCCTTTGCAGGAAGAATTCAGTTAATCAATTCTGTTATTGCTGGAATCCTTAACTATTGGTCTGGTATGTTTATTCTCCCTAAGTATATTCTAAAACAAGTTGAGTGTCTTATGAGAAAGTTTCTTTGGTCTGGTGGGGTTGAAAAATCCCAAGGTGCTAAAGTGGCTTGGGAGAGAGTTTGCAAGCCTAAGAATGAAGGCGGTTTAGGATTTAAAAATCTTACTCAAATGAATTGTGTTCTTAATTTGAGACATATTTGGTCCTTATTTTCTGTGGATAATGTTTCTCTTTGGTCCAAATGGGTTCATACTTACATGTTGAAAAGCAGAAGTTTTTGGGTTGTTAAGCCCCCTTCCCAGTGTTCCTGGTACTGGAGGAAACTCCTCAAACTTCGGGATATTGTTAGACCTTTACTTAAGCATAAAATTGGGAATGGGTGTGGTACTTATCTGTGGTATGATAATTGGCACCCTTTGGGCCCTCTGTTAGATAAGTTTGGTCCCAGAGTGGCCTATGATGCAGCTATTCCTTTAAATGCTAAAGTTAGAGATATCATTGTTAATGGGGAGTGGCAATGGCCTAGTGCTAATACCATTGATCTTAGGGAGATTAGAGCTCAGATGCACATTACTCCTCCTCCTTCGGATCACTTGGATACTGTAGTTTGGTGTGTTTCCCCAAATGGTAAATACAATTTTGCTCACACATGGGAACATATTAGGGAGCAAGGCCCTAAAGTGCAATGGCATAAACTTGTTTGGTTCTCGGGTAATATTCCTAGACATAGTTTTATAACATGGCTGGCCGTTATTAATAAACTGTCTACCCATGACAGGATTGTCCACTATACTCCTGGTCCGCTGGCGTGTGTTTTGTGCCATAAAGCTATGGAAACTCATGACCATTTATTCTTTGAATGCTTATTTTCAGCGTTTATATGGCAGGGCCTCTTACAGATTCTGGCAATTCCCAAACCAACCTTGAATTGGAACTCTTTGGTTGATTGGGCAACTAGGATATGGAAAAAGAATACACCACTTCATGTTATTTCGAAGATGTGCTTAGGGATGGCGGTCTACAACATTTGGAAGGAAAGGAATGCTCGTACTTTCAAAACTGAAACTAAGACTAAAGAAAAGGTCTTATCTGAGATTCTCCAGCAAGTTACTCTCCAAATTGAAATCAAGTGGCGGAATGATCCCATTTTACCAAGTCTTATAGCCAGATGGAGCTAGGTGTGTGGCTGTTTGAGAGTGCTGCTTGTTCTTGTTCTTTATGTTGTTTGCATTGGTTGCACCGCCTAGTGCAATGGTTGGAGCTGTTTTTGTCTCTGTTTTGTTGGTTTGTTTATGTGATTGTTGGATTCCCATCTTGGCCTAGGCTGTAGATGTGTCCCTTTCTTTAGAGCATCTTTTGGTGCTTTTGCGCTCATTGTTAACCCTGGGGTATGCCCCTTGTATTTTGTATAGTGCCGCTTTGTTGGCTTTTGTTTTTTTATTAATGTACCGATTTCCGAAAAAAATATTTGGGCTATTTTTACTTCTAAAGCCAAGTCCCTTTGGGTGGACTGGATACATACTTATATGTTGAAAGGGAAAAGTTTTTGGGAAGTCAAGACCCCATCCCAATGCTCCTGGTATTGGCGAAAGCTCCTTAAACTTAGGTCTATGGCTAGACCAATGCTTAAGCATAGGATTGGTAATGGGTGTGGCACCTTTCTCTGGTATGACAACTGGCATCCTATGGGTCCTATTTTGGACAGAGTTGGAAGACGTGTCCAATATGATGCTGCCATCCCTTTAAATGCTAAAGTCTCTGATGTTATTAATGGAAGTGAATGGAATTGGCCTCTTACAAACACTCTTGAATTAATGGATATTAGAGGCCAATTACATTCCTTGCCTCTCCCTACTACCACTAGTGATGTGATTCAATGGTTACCCTCCCCAACTAATGTGTTCTCTTCTGCCAACACATGGGATTATGTTAGAACTCACCATCCCAAAGTCCCCTGGCATGGCCTCACACGGTTCCCGGGTTATATCCCTCGATATAGTTTTATTATTTGGTTGGCTATTCTTCATAGATTATCCACACATGATAGAATTTATACTTACACACCAGGACCTCTAGCTTGTGTTCTTTGTCACAAAGCTTTGGAATCTCATGACCATTTATTCTTTAATTGCTCATATTCTTCTTATGTATGGCAGGGAATTCTTAATAGGTTGGAAATCTCTTATGCCGCACCCTCTTGGGATGATCTTGTGGCCTGGGCAGCGAACAAGTGGAAAGGGAAGACTCCAAGGCAGGTTATTCCAAAAATGTGCATTGGTTTGGTTGTGTATAGCATTTGGAAAGAAAGGAATGCACGAAGTTTCAAACTAGAAGTTAAGCCTAAGGAAAGAGTGTTACAAGATATCTGTCTCCAGATTTCCTTACAGATTCAAACAACTTGGAAGAACGATCCCCATCTTCCTCAGTACATTGAAAGATGGGCCTTTACTACATAATTAGGGCGGTTGCTTTGGTCCTCATGTTTTGACACGCTTGACCTTGTCCTAATGTAACTGTTGTATTTTGGTTGTTTTGTGAGTTTTGTTAGTTTGCTTTGTGCTTTTGGTTGTTAGGATTGGTGAATCTCTGGGTTTTTGGCTTTTATTTTCTCCCTATCCTATGTTGCATTGCCTGGATGCATTTTCTTTTTTGTGCTGATTGTATATCCTGGGGTATGCCCCTTGTACTTTTGTACAGTGCCGTTTGGCTTCTTTTTCGTTAAATTAACCCTTTTTCTGAAAAAAAAAAAAAGAAATATATTCTTGAAAGATCTCAAATTCCTCTCACGCCAAAGGCCATAAACAGCAACTCCAAGGCATATCTTGGGTATAGCTTTATGAAGCGCCTTCCCTTTCCAATGTTGAGCCATCCACAAGACAGAGGTGTCCCACTGAGTCCCATTCCAGACCAAACCACTCCTAAGCATCAAATCCTGCCAAACAAAAGAGGAAAAAGAACATTCAAAGAAAAGATGACTATAAGTTTCCAAATGACAATGACGAAAAACACAAGCAAGAGGCCCAGGAGTGAAGTGGGAGATCCTGTCGTGAGTAGAGAGTCTATTCTGCACAGCCAACCAAAGAATAACAGACTATCTGGGGCTGCAACCTGAAAACCACACAACATTAAACCAGGGAACCAAGGGGTTAGTATCTCTAATTTGATTCCAAACACTAGTAAAGTTAAAAATGCCATTGGCAGTAGTAGTCCAAGCAATTCTATCAGTGACGTTTGAGGGCTTATACATATTGGAAAGGACAACTCTAATCTCATTAATCTCAATGGAGTTGGTAGCAGGCCAATTCCAATCATTACGACCGCTAATAATGGTAGCCACTTTAGCATTGACATCAATGGCCACATCATAAGCAACTCTTCTAGTGAATTTCTCAAAAATAGGACCAATGGGGAGCCAGTTGTCAAACCAAAGAGAGGTTTGTTCGCCATTACCAATCCTATATATCAGTAAGGGTCGAACAACCTCCCTAAGTTTCAGCAACTTTCTCCAGTACCAAGAGCATTGGCCAGGGGCTCTAATATCCCAAAAGCTCTTACTTTTAATCATGTACATATGAACCCAATCTTTCCACAAGGATTTATTACCCGGATCCAATAAACACCCAATATGTTTAAGGTTCAAGATAGTATTAGTTAAAAAAATATTCTTAAAACCCAGGCCTCCCTCCTTTTTAGGTCTACAAACATTATTCCAAGCAATTTTTGCTCCAGTTCCCTTCTCAGTGTTACCATTCCAAAGGAATCTCATAAGAGCTTGATCCACCTGTTTAAGAACATATTTAGGCAAAATAAACATACCAGCCCAGTAAATTTGGATACCTGTCAAAACAGATTGAATAAGCTGAGCCCTACCAGTGTAAGAAAGAAACCTAGATTTCCAAGAATCCACTCTAGAACAGATTTTAGTAATAAGATCCTCACAATGTTGTTTCTTGAGTTTAGTAGTGATTAAGGGGACACCAAGATACCTCACAGGAAGAGATCCTTTGATAAATTGGAGTTCCAGCAACATATCATTAACCAAATTATCCTCAACCCCAGAGAAGAAAACACAGCTTTTAGAATTATGGGCTTGGAGCCCAGATAAATCATAAAATTGATCAAGAGTTTTTCGAATAACTTTAGCAGAATCCACATCACCATTTAACAAGATAAGCAAGTCATCAGCAAAGCAAAGATGGGAGATTTTCACCTTATCACACTTCCAATGATAGGAGAAACTACTATTATGAATGTTATGTTGTAGAAGTTGGCTTAAAGCATCCATGATAATAACAAAGGGGAAATGGGGTCTCCCTACCTAAGGCCTTTGGCACCATCGAAATAACCCAAAGATTCACCATTGAAATTGATAGAGTATCTCGGGGTAGTAATACAAGCTTTTATCCATGTTTTCAACTTAGGAGGAAAACCAAGAGTATCAAGTAAATCAAACAGAAAGGTCCAACTAACACTATCATAGGCCTTCATGAGGTCGACTTTAGCAACAGCTCTAGGTTTACCTCCCTCTTTATGGTAGTCCCTCAACAAATCTTGAGCAAGTAAGACATTATCACTAATTTTCCTACCTTTGACGAAGGCAGACTGAGCTTGATCAATAATGGAAGGGAGGATGACTTGGAGTCTATTCGCAATAATTTTAGAAATGCATTTATAAACAGTATTGCAACAGGAGATAGGTCTAAAGTCCCCCATCTTAGAAGGATTAGGGACTTTAGGTATCAGAGTTATAATAGTAGCGTTAGACTCCCTAAGCATACCAGCTAGGAAAAATTCAAGGATATAACTCTAAACTAGTAGATGAAATTACTCAGCTTCGTACTCTACTTGCTGAGATGAAAGAAAAACAGGATGAGATCTTTGTTCCCCCTATTAAAGCTTCCTCTCGTGGGGGATTACCCTTTACTGGACGAAATCCACATGGGCCATTTGGCAGTAGAGGAGGAAGGGGTAACACCAGAGGAGGCAAAAGTTGGAAAGAAAACCAAATAGAGCATTTTGATATTTGCCCGGGAGCTCCTCTACCAAACACCGTTTGTTCTATAAAAATACCTGCTGGGTTGGAAAGTTCTTCAAGCTCTGGTAATGATCTTTCGTTTGATCCTCAAACGTTACCCATCATTAATCCCAAGGTGTTAGCAGCGCGTGGGATTTCCACTAGCCAAGCGCATGTCTCACCTACCCCGGTTGAAAAGGCTGACCAGCACATTGGCTACTCACTTTTACCCGCAAAACCCGGCGCTCTGTCTTCTCAGAGTGCAGGGACCACGCAGACAGCTGGCAGTGTGGGGATTTCAAATGGAACCAAGCCCAACGGTCATATTTCTTCCTCCACCACACATTTTACCTCTGACAAGCACATGGGACTCCCACCCACTTCCGTAAATCTAGGCGTGGTGTCCCCTGATGTGTCCGTAACCACTACAAATACAAACCTTGGGCTGGCTGTCACAAATACCCCAACCCATTCATTGGGCGTCTCTAGTTACAAAAAAAAAGTCTACTGGATTCACGCTCAGCTATACCAAGCCACGTGTAGGGGAGGACCGAAAGACAATTCATATGCCAACTGAGGTTATCATTGAAGGCAGCCAAGCTTGGAAAAATACTCTGGTTGGATACTTTATAGGAAAAAAACTTCCTTATACTTTAGTAAAGAATGCTTCCGCAAGACTCTGGAATAAGCATGGTCTCAATGACATGGTTGCCATGGAATCTGGATTTTTCTTTTTCAAGTTCAACAGTGAAGAGGAATGCTTCTCAGTTCTGGAAGGGGGCCCCTGGCACTTTGCAGGCCAACCAATTATTCTGAGAAATTAGCATGCTGGGCTGACTCTATCTAAGGAATCCATTACTACAATCCCAGTTTGGGTGCATATTTATAACATTCCGCTAGAATATTGGAATCCTACTAGACTTAGTCTCATCGCAAGTGCTTTGGGTAAACCTCTACACGTTGCCAGAACAACTGCTGGATGTAGAAGGATAACTTATGCTCGAATATGTATCGAATTAAATGCTTTGGATGAACTTCTAAAGAAACTTGTTGTTGAGTATACAGATCCGATTAGTGGAGAAAGGGAACAAATCCTTCTCCAAGTTGAGTACCAATGGACACCACTTCGATGTGCTAAGTGTGCAAGATTTGGGCACGATTGCTCCAAATTTATTAAGAACCAAAATATTACTAAAGAAGTTGATCCTGTGCCGGTTGGAAATGATGGAGACTGGAAAATTCAAGGGAAAGGAAAGACTACCCTTGCTGCAGCTGAACCTTCTAATCCCCATCTCCCCGAGGGAAGTGAAATTCCAATCAGTCCTGTGCCAGTTGTTAAGGATAAGGGTAAACTTGTGGCTGCAACTACTAATACTAATAGCAATGTCTTTGCGATTTTGGGTAAAATAGATGAGACTGATGAAACTGACTCAATGAAGGCCCTTATTAAGCCTAGTACAAATCCTCCTATTGATGATAACAACACAGGCAGTGATGTTCCACCCTCCCCAGATTTGTTGAGTCTGAGTCATGAGAATGTTGCCAAGTCACATGTTAATACTTGTCTGCTGAGGAAAGATTTAAATGGTCCTAAAAATGACAATGTATTGCAACAAGCCATTACTGATGAACCCACTGTCCAAACCATAAAGATTATGGTCCCTAGCCAGGAAGTTAATTCTGAGGAAGAGTCTGGATCACATTTATCAGATGAAGCAGTTTCTTTGAAGCCTCCTGAAGATGAAACAACTCAACACAAACACGGGGATCCCCATCTGACCCCCCCTACTACTCTGCACAATAGCCATGGTAAGGTACAATATAAGAAGAATAAAACCTCCAATTCTTCAGGTAAAAAGAAAACATCCCTCAATAGTTGTTAATGATATTAAGCAACTGGAATATAAAGGGCCTCAACCAGCCCTCTAAACAAACTGAGGTTGCTAAGTTTATTTACGAAAATAATATCGATGTTCTTGGTCTAGTTGAAACTAGAGTCAGACAAGTTAATGAAGATAAAATCCAAAGGAAATTTTTTAAAAATTGGAAAGTTTTTACTAATAGTACTAATGAATTAGTGGGGAGTTCTTTTCCGAAAAAAAAAAAATGAATTAGTGGGGAGAATTTGGTTTGGATGGAATCCTGACAGGGTGAACCTTAAGATCAATAAAGTCTCTTCCCAGCTTATTCATACTACTATTGAAAATGATGAGCAAACGGTCCAATTTGAAGCTACTTTTATCTATGGACTCCATACGGGCCAAGATGAAAGGCTTTATGGAGGGACTTGCTTGCTCGTTTCAACCCTAACATAACCCAGATTTTACTTAGAGATATTAACGTGACCTTAAATACCAATGAAATATCTGACACAGACTGTGCAATTAACTCTGATATTGTTGATTTTAATGATATTGTAACTTCCTTGTGTCTCACTGATCTAAGATATTTGGGAGAATTTTTTACATGGAGTAATCGTAGGTATGGTAGCATATCTGGATGATAGTGCTTCTAGTCTCGGGTCCCTTGAAGTTGGTGATGATAGTGCCGAGAATGCAACTAGTCGTGGGTCCCATAAAGTTGGTGCTTTGTTGAACACTTCTTGCTACAAGACTTCTCCTATTATTCAAAGCTCTAACCTGCGTAGTAACTTTTCTATACCACAGCAAGATATTGAGGCTGCTCGTTTAACTCCTATTTGTGCAGTTTCAGAGCCCACATGTCAGCTTCAACCTGTGGGGCTTGTACAGATGGGAGGTTATTGTGGGGATAATTCTGGCTTTTGCCCTCCTGTTGCAGATCTGGATGAGGTCCAAATTCATGGGATTAATTCGAAAGTTGACACAGACAAAGGAACAAGGAAAAAATTTAACGAATTATTTGGTTCAACCCATGGAATTGCTACTCAAGCAGATAGTGAGCTCCCTGATATTACGAGTGCAACTTCACATCTTGATTTTCCTTTGGATTTTGTTCCTCACGGAATGCGATCGGACGATCTGATTCTTCAAGTCCCAAAAGTGTTAATTGATGAAGGCAGTTATGAGTGGGGTGCTACTCTCGTTGGTTATTTCATAGGGAAAGGTCTTCCCTATTCTCTTGTTACCTCCGCTACGGAACGGTTATGGGCAGACTATGGAATTTTTGATACGCTTGCTACAGACTCGGGAATTTTCTTCTTTTCCTTCTCTAGTGAGATTCAGAGAGATGCGGCTCTCGAAGGGGGGCCGTGGTATATAGCTGGACAACCCCTCATTCTACAACCATGGAAACCCAGCCTGAGATTGGACAAGAAAGATGTTCAGTCTATTCCTATTTGGTTTAATCTTTATGGCATTCCGTTGGAACTCTGGAACCCGAAAGGTATAAGCTTCATTGCTAGCTATATTGGGAAACCCTTACGCGTGGACAGAATGACAGCAAGTCGAAGACGTATCACATATGCTCGAGTATGTGTTGAGGTGAGCGGTGATCTTGACCTTATCGATAAATTTGCTATTGAGACGATTGATGGCGATGGGAAAACTACGCTTCTTGATATTGCTGTTGAATACCAATGGATGCCTATCCGCTGTTCAAAATGCTCCACATTTGGTCATGATTGTAATAAGGTGGCAAGCCAGAAGCCGGGGTTTGGTGTTCATAGTGCGACTTCAGCCCAATCTTACCACCCTACTCCTTCTCTTAATCGTCATAGGGCTAACAAGGGTGTTTGGCAAGTTGTCCAAAGGAAGGATAAGGGGAAAAAGATTGTTGAATGTGCTAACTTTGAAGGAAGCGCGAGAGTGGCTCCTCAACGACTTGAAGCCAATGATAGTGTACGGAGTTCTGGTATTGATGGATGTGTTGCTAGCTCGTCGGAACAGGAATATGTGATATACTCTATTAACAACCTACCTCCTATATGCGAGAATAGGACCTCTACGATTCCAATTGACAACTCCTTTAATGGATTAATACCTTACGTGTATGACAGAGAAGACAATGGCCCTCTCGATGTTTGTGTTGGAAGCTCCATGAACGAGGGATTCCATGAGGAAGATGCTATCAATGAGAAAACCCCTGAGACAGCAGCTGCAAATGCTATCGATACTCCCATCTCAGGACGTCAAAAGAAAAAGGAAGCGAAGATGTTATTTAGTGGTAGTAGGCCAAAAGGTCGCCACCGTTCTTGATTGACTCCGTGTCGAGTTTAGGGATTGAATCTTGTTAGATTTCTCCCTATGTTGCTTTGAGTGCTTGTTTTCCTTTTCCCATGCATTGAGCTTGCAATTCATAGCATGTTTAGCCTGGGCTTTTGTTGCTATTTGAGCATGTCTTTTTGAGCTTATTGTATATCCTGGGGGATGCCCCTTGTACTTTGTACAACCTTTTTTTGGATTTATTTACCCTTTTTTCCGAAAAAAAAAAAAATCGTAGGTATGGTAGACCAGACTATACTCAACGAAAGTTGGATAGAGCTCTTGTGAACCAAGCTTGGCTGACTACATTTACTGAATCGTATGTACAATTTCAGGAACCAGGTATTTCAGACCACTCCTCTCTAATCCTTTACCTTGATAAGAATGTTAATCGAAAAGGAAGGGCCTTTAAATTTTTTAATTTTTGGACCCAACTTGATTCGTACCATGTTACAGTAAATAATGCTTGGAATAATATTATTCAAGGAACAGCACAATATCAGGTTTGTCACAAACTGAGGTTACTAAAACAAGATTTGAAAAGCTTTAGCAAAAAGTTTGTTGGTAAGGAAAAGATATCTGCGGATAGAGCTAGAGAAGCTATTAAGAGTGTGCAATCTAAACTTCTTTTTGATCCTGATAATCCTTCCCTTATCGCCGAACAAAAACTTTGCATGCAAGATTTTCTAAACTCTATTTGGATTGAGGAAGAGACTCTAAAACAAAAATCTAGGGTACAATGGCTTGAGGTTGGGGATAAGAATTCTCGTTATTTCTTCCCCCACATTCAAAGTAGAAGGAATAGGAAAAGAATTTTTAAACTTGAAAAACCTGACGGCACATTTACAAATAATATTGAGGAAGCTAAATCTGAAGTTGTTAGATATTTCACATCTTGACTTGGCACCAATGCTCAAAATCCTTATCCCGGGAAGGAAAATTTAAGTAGTGTTATAAATAAAAGAATCCCTGTGGATCTTCTTGAGGAATTGGACAAAATTCCCACAGTAGATGATATTAAAAATACCTTCTTTAGTATGCATGAGAACAAAGCCCCAGGGCCAGATGGGTATAATGCTCACTTCTTTAAAAAATCTTGGGCTACTGTAAGCCTTCTGTAATTGCAGCTGTACTAGAATTTTTTCATTCCGGGGAATCGCTCAGAGAGTCTAACACAACCATTATAGCTCTAATCCCAAAAGTCCAAAACCCCTCGAGGATGGGAGAATTTAGGCCTATCTCTTGTTGCAATACTGTGTATAAATGCATCTCTAAAATCATCGCTAATAGACTTCAAGTTATTCTTCCCAAGATTACAGATCAGGCTCAATCTGCTTTTGTTAAAGGGAGGAAAATTAGTGACAATGTATTATTGGCCCAAGATTTGCTTAGGGACTACCATAAGTTAGGAGGGAAACCTCGAGCTGCTACTAAGGTCGATATTATGAAAGCTTATGATAGTGTAAATTGGTCTTTCCTTCTTGATTTACTGGATTGTTTTGGATTCCCTCCTAAATTAAGACAATGAATCAGGGCCTGTATTACTACACCGAGATACTCGATCAACTTTAATGGTGAATCTGTGGGTTATTTTGATGGAGCCAAGGGCCTTAGACAAGGAGATCCCATCTCCCCATATCTCTTTGTGCTTGTCATGGAGGCCCTTAACCAATTACTACAAAAAAATATTCAGACTGGTCCTTTTACATTTCATTGGAGATGTGATAAATTAAAGATATCTCACCTCTGTTTTGTGGATGATCTTCTTATATTTATCCATGGTGATATAGAATCTGCTAAAATCATTAGAAATACCTTAAATCAATTTTACGAATTCTCTGGACTCCAAGCAAATAATGATAAAAGCTGTGTCTTTTTCTCTGGTATTGAAGACCAATTGGCAAATGACATACAGAGAGAACTCCAATTCTCTAAAGGAACCCTTCCTATGAGGTATCTTGGACTTCCTCTCATCACCACTAAGTTGAAAAAGGTGCATTGTGAAAATCTTGTTACTAAAATTTGCTCCCGAATTGACTCTTGGAAATCTAAGTTTTTATCTTATGCTGGCAGGGCTCAACTTATCCAATCTGTTCTTTCAGGAATCCAACAATATTGGTCTGGAATATTTATACTTCCAAAAAGTGTCCTAAAATAGGTGGATCAGGCTCTGAGGAGGTTTTTTTGGACTGGCACCACTGAGACGGGACATGGTGCAAAAATCGCCTGGAACAGAGTTTGCAAACCAAAAAAAGAGGGAGGTTTGGGGTTCAAGGATATTTTCCTTACTAATACTGTTCTGAACTTAAAACATATTGGGAACCTACTTGACCCTAACAATAAATCCCTTTGGAAATGTTGGGTGAATTTATATATGATTAAAACTAAAAGTTTTTGGGAAGTTAAAGCCCCTGGCCAGAGCTCTTTGTATTGGAGGAAATTGTTAAAACTTAGGGAAATTGTTAGACCATGTACTTTCCCTTAAGATTGGTAATGGTCAACATACCTCCCTTTGGTTTGATAACTGGCTTCCCTGTGGCCCACTCTTTGAGAAGTATACTAATAGAATTGCTTATGATGCTGCTATTGATGCTAATGCAAAAGTGGAAGTAATCATAAGGAATAATGATTGGGTTTGGACAAGTTCCAATTCTATAGGTTTAAATGAAGTTAGAGTTTTATTATCCCAGATGTATAAGCCTAATGGTATGACTGATTGTGTATTATGGTCCACCTCCCCTGATGGGAAATATCATTTTGCACATATATGGAACCACATACGTGAGGAATCCCCTAAGGTTCCTTGGCATAAACTAGTTTGGTTCTCAGGTTGTACACCACGACAAAATGTAATTTTATGGATTGCTGTCTAAGAAAGACTTGCAACTCAGGATAGAATCTATACATTTACTCACGGACCTTTAGCTTGTGTTTTTTGTCATGGTCAAATGGAATCTCATAGTCACCTGTTTTTTGCTTGCACGTATGCATCCTTTATTTGGCAGGAGCTTATGCGGAGGTGTGGGCTGGCCTAGAACAACACTGATTGGAATACTACAATTCTTTGGATGGCACATAATTGGAAGGGGAAGAATTTCGATCATACCATTCCCAAAATTTGTCTCAGAATAGCAGTTTATGGCATATGGAGGGAAAGAAACAATAGAATGTTTAAAGGCTTGTCTACTCTTAAAGAACAATTACTTCATAGTATGGTGCTACAGATAAATACCCCAATTCGCCTTAAATGGAAAAAACATTCCCAACTTGAATATTTTGTTCGCCCATGGACATAATGTGATTTGTTAGGCGCTTATGGGTTGCTTTCATGTTAATGTATTGAGATGAATATGTAGTAGTTTGTCTAGTTTTGTATTGTTGTTTGTGGCCCCTTGCCACCAGTCCTCATGCTGTGCTCCTTTGTTTTATCCTGGGGTATGGCCCTTGTACATTTGTACATTTTTTGGAATATATTTACCTTTTTTCCGAAAAAAAAAAAAAAGATGGAGGGACCAACAGTAGCCCAGGAATTTTTAAAGAAAAAGGCATTAAACCCATCAGGGCCGGGGGCCTTATTATCATGCATCTGAAAGAAAGTGGTCTTGATCTCATCCATAGATGGTATTCTATCAAGGTCATCCAAAAATTCCACAGGGATCTTTTTATGTATAAAACTCCTTAAAGTCTCAATCCCAGGGTAATGGTTTATTGCACTAGTACCAAGTAAACTCTGAAAGTGCCTAATCGCTTCACTTTTAGTGTCATCCAAATTAGAAGTAAAGCTGCCATCAGGTTTTTCCAACTTACAAATCCTTTTCCTGTTACGTCTAGCTTTAATGTGTTGAAAAAAAAAATATCTAGAGTTTTTGTCCCCCACCTCAAGCCATTGCATTCTAGATTTTTGTTTAAGACTTTCCTCTTCAATCCAAATAGTATCTAAGAATTTTTGCATGCAAACTTTCTGCTTGGATATAAGAAAAGGGTCATGGGGCCGAAGGAAGAGGTCTGATTGAACACTTTTCAACTCAACCCTGGCAAGATTAGTGTTAATTTTCTCCTTGCCAACCAAATTCTTACTAAAGATTTTTAGATCATGTTTTAACAATCTGAGCTTTTGGCAAACTTGATATTGAGCAGTACCATTAACATTGAAATTCCAAGCATTAGTGACAACCTCGGAATAATTGTCCAGTTGAGTCCAAAAATTATAAAATTTAAACATTCTACCTTTCCTCCTAACAATTTTGTGCAAAGTGTAGGAGGTTTGGCCATGATTGTTCAAGAATCACCAAACCCCAAAATCTCAAAACTCAACCCACTAAAGTTACTAATGCTTTGGAAGATCAAGGCCAAAAAAAAAAAGATCAAGGCCAAAGGAAAACTTGTCACAGAAGAAGTTTCTGAAGTTCCTCCATCGGCTCTAAGAAGGTAGACCAAATACCTTCAAGTTCACAAACAATATTGGGGCAAGTTGAATTTGCAAGTAACAAATTCTCACTTCTGGAAGAGGAATCTAGTGTCAATGAGAAGTACTCACAAGGCTCAGGGCAGGATCAACTGGAGACTACCATCCCCATAGTGGAAGAAAAAATTGAAGACCTTGGTTCACTTAGTGATTCTAAGTTGGAACCACCAGGTAGGGTAGATGATATTGGGGAAACTAATAATGGAAATATGAAGGGAGACCATTGCCAACATAATGCATCTATGCAACAAAAGCAAAATCTGCCTATTGATAAAGGTAAAGGGATTATGGATTTGTCTCCTAAGTGGTCCTCACAGAAGGAACACAGTGAACCTGATCCAGGAAGGAGGGAGCTAGGGGACCAAAGTGTGGATGGATTGAGGGAACCTAGAATCCAAGGGGACCATCAGAATAGTCTTGATCAATCAGTCTCCTATGTCACTCTAGAAGCTCAGGGACTGGATTTTGGTCTAGGAGACAGGACCCAGCAAACAAATCTCCTATCTCCAAGGCCTTTCATTTCACCTAAATCTTCACCAAGTTACAGTAAGCAAAAAAGTAAGAGGAACTCCCACTCTCGTTCTTCAGGTAAGAAAACCCATCGACGTTCTTAATGATTATTTGTGGCTGGAATATTCGAGGTCTAAATTTGGCCTCCAAACATACTGAAGTAGCTAAGTTCATTTATGAAAACAATATTGATGTATTAAGTATTGTTGAAACTAAGGTAAAACAAACTAATGAGGACCTCATTAAAAGGAAAATTTTCAAAAATTGGGACTTTTTCTCTAATAGCAATCCTAATTCCACTGGTAGGATATGGATAGGCTGGAATGCTGACAAATTAAACTTAACAATTCTTAAAAGCACTCCCCAACTCATTCATGTTAGTATTGAAAACGATGAAAAAACCACGTACTTGGAAGCCTCTTTTGTCTACGATTTCAATACTGGCCAAGCTAGAGGAGAGCTTTGGTCAGAATTGAGATCTATTAATGCCAGTACTGATACTACTAATTATATTACGCTTGGTGATTTCAATGTCACCCTTTGTCCAGAAGAAATCTCTGATTCTAATCATGGTTGGGATAACGACATGCTTGATTTCAAAAAGGTTACTAATGATTGTTGCTTAGTGGACCTCAGATATGTAGGAGAACTGTTCACATGGTGCAATAGAAGATATGGAAGGCCAGACTTCACTCAAAGAAAGCTTGATAGAGCCTTAGTCAACCAAACCTGGCTTGATAATTTCACTGATTCTTTTGCTCATTTTCAGACTCCAGGTATTTCTGATCACTCTTCCATTATTGTTAACATTGATCAGAACCATAGGAGAAAAGGTAAGGCATTTAAATTTTATAACTATTGGACTAAGTTGGATAACTACTCTACTATAGTTAATAATGCATGGAACCAAAGAGTTGAAGGGACTGCCCAATATCAAGTCTGCCATAAACTCAGAAACCTTAAACAAGATCTGAAAAAATTTGGTAAGAATTCCTTGGGTCGAGAAAAGGTCAATGCTGATACAGCTAGACAAGCTCTTAAATCAATCCAATCTACTTTACTTGAAGATCCAAATGACTTTTCTCTAATAGAGCAACAAAATCTTTGTTTGAAAAACTATCTTGAAGCAATCTGGATTGAAGAGGAAATCCTTAAGCAAAAATCCAGAATACAATGGCTTGATGTGGGTGATAAAAACTCTAGATACTTCCACCTATCCATCAAAGAAAGAAGGAACTTTAAAAGAATTATTGTCCTTGAAAAACCAGATGGCCAGTTTACTGCCAACTGTAATGAGGCCAAAGAAGAAGCTGTTAGACACTTTACTTCTCTCCTAGGAACCCCCTCAAATAACAGTTACCCTGGTAAAGAAGCAATCAGATCCTTTGTTCACAAAAGAATTCCTGAAAATTTAATGGCAGACTTGGATAGGCTTCCTTCAGATGATGAGATCAAGAAGGCCTTCTTTAATTTGAATAGTAACAAAGCTCCGGGCCTTGATGGCTATAATGCATTTTTCTTCAAAGACTCTTGGGACATAATTGGTACTTTTATTTTAGGAGCTGTTAAAGAATTTTTTCAAAATGGGGAGCTGTTAAAAGAATCTAATACTACAATTATTGCTTTGATTCCCAAGGTGCCTAACCCATCTAAGATGGGTGACTTTCGACCCATTTCTTGTTGCAATACAGTGTATAAATGCATCTCTAAAATTATTGCTAGCAGACTCCAAACAATCCTCCCTACTTTTATTGATCAAGCACAGTCTGCCTTTATTAAAGGTAGGAAGATTAGTGATAATGTCCTTCTTGCCCAAGACCTCTTTAGAGATTATCATAAACAGAAAGGTAAACCTAGAGCAGCTGCTAAAGTGGATATAATGAAGGCTTATGATAGTGTTAGTTGGGAATTTCTCATTGATTTGTTAGATGTAACATGTTTCCCTCCTAATCTTAAGAAGTGGATCATTGCCTGTGTTACTACTTCTAGATACTCCATTAACTTTAATGGAGAATCAGTGGGTTATTTTGATGGTGCCAGAGGGCTAAGACAAGGTGATCCTATCTCACCCTATCTTTTTGTAATTATTATGGATGCATTAAGTCAACTTCTGCATCATAACACTCAAAGGGGAAATTTTACTTACCACTGGAAATGTGACAAGTTAAGGATTTCACATCTCTGCTTTGCAGATGATCTTCTCATTTTCCTTAATGGGGATGTGGACTCAGCTATCATGGTTAGACAGACTCTTAACCAATTTTTTGATTTAACTGGCCTACAAGCTAACAACTCTAAAAGCTGCGCTTTTTTCTCTAATGTTGAAGATGATAAGATTGAAGATATTCTGAATACTCTTCATTTTGAAAAAGGAAGTCTTCCCATCAAATATCTTGGAGTTCCTCTAATCTCTTCAAAACTTAAAAAACAAGGTTGTGATGGCTTGGTTTATAAAATTTGTGCTCGGATAAATTCTTGGAAATCTAAATTCTTATCTTATGCAAGAAGAGCCCAACTAATTAGCTCTGTTTTGACAGGGATTCAGCTCTACTGGTCTGGTATGTTTATGCTTCCCAAAGGTGTCCTCAAGCAAATCTCTCAAGCTTTGTCTAGATTTCTCTGGTCTGGTAAGACAGATAAATGTTCAGGAGCCAAAGTTGCTTGGGACAAAGTATGCAGACCAAAAAAGGAAGGAGGACTGGTTTTCAAAGATATCTTCTTGGTTAATAAAGTCTTAAATTTGAAACATATTGGAAATCTACTGGACCCATCCAATATATCTCTATGGAAAAAATGGATCCACCAGTACATGCTGAAAAATAAGAGTTTTTGGCAGTCCAAGATTCCATCCCAATGCTCTTGGTATTGGAGAAAGTTATTAAAACTTAGAGAAGTTGCTAAACCTTTACTAATTCATCAAATTGGTAATGGTGACCACACTTCCCTTTGGTTTGATAATTGGCTACCAATAGGCCCTTTGATGGATAAATATTCCGATAGAATTGTCTATGATGCTGCTATTCATATTGATGCTAAGGTTAGCAGTATAGTCAGAGGGTTGGAATGGATTTGGCCTAGTTCGAACTCTATTGAACTTAACGAAGTTAGAAATGTTTTATCCAATTTCTATTCCCCTAACAACTGCATAGATACTGTTAAATGGACTACATCCCCTAAGGGTGTTTTCAATACTTTTCTTACCTGGGACCATTTGAGGGTTCATGATACTGTGGTCCCATGGTATGATTCTGTTTGGTTGTCAGGGTGTATTCCCAGACAAATGTTTGTTCTATGGCTTGCTGCTCAAAATCGTTAGCTACACATGATAGGATCTATAGCTTCACTCCTGGACCCTTAGTTTGTTTGCTTTGCCAGGCTAATATGGAAACTCATGACCATTTGTTCTTTGAATGTCCTTACTCTTCTCTTATATGGCAGGAGTTAATGTCAAGGTGTGGCATAATTTGGCAAAGTCAAAGCTGGTCTGCTAATTTGGAGTGGATGGCTCAAAGATTTAGAGGGAAAACAATCCAACAGGTGCTCCCTAAGATATGCCTTGGAGTGACTGTCTATAGTTTATGGAAAGAGAGAAATAACAGAACATTCAAGAAGATCTTCAATCCTCCAAGTATAATACTGAAACATCTTATTTCTCAAATTAATGCACAAATCAGGGTGAAATGGAAGTATCTTGTTAACATTGATCGATATCTCTGTATTTGGAATTAGATACATTTTGTAGCCTTGGTGGGCATCCATAGATTTTGGGCATTTTTTCTGTCCAGGGTTTTCTTTTGGTTTCCCTCAGGTTGTTCTATGTAGCCTGTTGGGCATGCTTTTGATGTTATCATGAATTGAGCTCATTGTTTATCCTGGGGTATGCCCCTTGTACATTTTGTACATCCTTTTTTGGAATATATTTACCAGTTTTCAAAAAAAAAAAAATTTTATCAATATAGACAACAATGGGAGAATGGTCAGAGATACCTTGTTCCTGGAAATGGACATAAGAGTCAGTAAAGTTGTCCATCCAGGCTTGGTTGACTAAAGCTCTATCAAGTTTTCTTTGAGTGTAATCAGGCCTGTCATATCTCCTGTTACTCCAAGTAAAGAACTCTTCAATATATCGAAGATCTGTTAAGTACATGTTATTCACAGCAGTTTTGAAGTCCAAGATTTCTGAATTTGAGCCATGATTAGTTTCGAACATTTCAAAAGGGTGGAGCACAACATTAAAATCACCAAGAAAAATTTGGTTTATATTAGGGGCATTAGAAGAGATGGAATGCATTTCAGTCCAAAGGCTCAACCTTTCCAGCCCAGTATTGAAACCATACACAAAAGAAGCCTCAAAATAGACACTCAGGTCATCAATTTCAATGCTAACATGGATGAGTTGGGGAGAAACTCTAAGAACACACAAGTTAATTTTATCAGGGTTCCAACCAACCCAGATTCTCCCAACAGAATCTGGGGTACTATTGGTGACAAAATTTCAATTTTTGAAAGTATTAAATTTGACACTAGCTTCATTGATCTGCCTAACTTTGGTCTCAGTAAGGCCAAGCACATCAATGTTATTTTCGAAAATAAACTTCGCAACCTCGGATTGTTTAGAAGGTTGGTTGAGACCCCTTATATTCCAACAACTAATAATCATTAAGATCTACGGTGTGATGGCCTCCTCTTACCTGAAGAACTAGAAGAGTTGTTCTTTTTATTTTGTGTACCTGAATCCTTTGACTGGGGTGGGAGAGTGGTTGACAAGGATTGCAGAGAAATCCCCTCCTCCTGAGTTACTTGCTTAGGATTGCCACCATCCTTAACCTCTCCTTGAGAATTCCCTGCTGCTTCTAATAGTTCAATAATCTGGCCCTCCTCCACTTCAGGATCCGACTTTGTTTGGGTATTAACTGGAGATGTAGAGCTGCTTATACCAACATTACCATGATCCAAAATGGTGGATCCATACATACTTGCAGATTAGTCTCCAATGACCCTAAAATGGTGTAGAGTTAGCTTTAGACAAGCCCAATTCCATGGCTTATTTTTCTAAGTTGATGATAATAAAGTGAATTAACCCAATGTGCAGTGAGTTCACAATCCGTTTTTGATCATAGATTTTTAGTTGAACATCGAACCGTTGGAATGGAATGAAACCAACGGGAAAGTGTTTATAACTCAAAGTTCTACCACTGTAATTTTTGTTTTAAGGTAGTTTCATGTTTTGAGTGGTTAGATCAAGGGTTTTGTGGAACAACCATAACCTGTCCAGAGTTTCAGAACAGTAACACCCTTTTGAAATAAGCAAATCAGAACCTTAATCAAGCACTTTTGACCCAAAATAATTTTTTCTAAGTAGGCTAATGTGTTAGGAAGCTACACTAAAAAGAACAAAGCATTTTTGAATTTTTTACTATTTGTAGAAAATCATGCAAGAACTCTGGACATTGTAGAATCATGAGTGATGCCTAGTTTTTGTCCAATTCCCAGAGATCTAACCTTTGGAACTTTGATTTTCTTTTTGGGTTAAAAACTAGACACACAGAGGCATCTTGTGCCCAAAATTCATCAAGATCAAACCATGGGAACCATGCTTTTTATTTCTTTGAAATTCTGATCTGCTCTCAGCAATTTCCAGAATTCTGTAACAATTTTGATCAATCTTATGAATAATGGCTTAGATGATGTATTTATGAGTTAAGGTTCAAACCATGTTTCAATAACGATTAGTTAAGCTTGAGTTTAAAGTTTAAGTAATCCAAATCACCTCCATTTCTTAACAAATGGGTTAGAGAGAGAAGCTCCTCCCTCTCTCTAAACTTGTCTCTTCTCTCTCTTTTCTAATCTAAAGATGGGATCTAATAAAAAGACAAGAGATCATGTTAAATCTAAGGCTGCTAGTTCTTCAATTTCCTTGGTTACACATGGAGAGCATGCAAATGTTCCATCTACTACTGAAGTTTCATCTGTTTTGGGTGTTATTGCTCCAGATCTAAAGAGTAAATACTCTCTCAAAGGTTGAAAGGAAAGACATGGCAACATGTGATTCCCAAGATGTGCCTTGGAGTGACAGTCTATGGTTTATGGAAAGAAAGGAATAATCGAACTTTCAAGAACACCTCCAGCACCAAGGAAATTTTACTAAAGAACCTTATCTTTCAATTGAATGCACAAATCAGGCTAAAGTGGAAACACCATGTAAATTTTGATAGGCTTATATGTAACTGGAGTTAGGAGCCGGTTTTGTGATTTTGATGTTGTGGTTTGTTGATTGTTTGTTTTTTTATGGTTTAGGGGTTTTTTGGTCCCTATGATGGTCGCTTTGCTTCATGTCATTATGATTTGAGCTTTTTGTTTATCCTGGGGTATGCCCCTTGTACTTTTTGTACATCCCTTTTTGGAATTTATTTACCATTTTCCGAAAAAAAAAAATACTCTCTCAAAGGAGATGGGTCAGTGATACTTAAAGATGAACCTCAATCTGGTGGTTTCATCTCTGATTGGAAGGTCCGGGTTCTCAATGTTGCTAAACCAATCAAAAGGGCTGCTGACACTGTTGGAGAATCAAAGATTATTGAGTCTTCTAAGCTTAAGGATAAGCAAGCTACATCTTTAAGTCCTGGAAGTTCAATTCTGGATGCTCATGTGCTTAATGTTGTTGTTAAATCATCATCTCCTGCTTCCATTGTACCTGGTTCTCCTATCTTGCTTAATGCTCATGGCTTCTCTGATGATGAGCTTGAACTTGATGAAGATTGGGTAGTCCAAGATGATTATGTGAATGAAAGATCTGATCAAGGTGTATTCAAATCTCTTCAAGATTCTAATGAAATCTTAAAGAGAAAGAAACAAGCTGAGAAGTGTATTGAAGATCCTAAGGTGCTGAATGCTATTTCAACAATGAATGTTGCTTCTCTAGACTCAGCCTCCTGCAATGCATCAGTTGGTTCTTTGAAGGTGAGTTTGGTGGAAAGGTTAATGCTAGAATTGACCAGTGTTCTGAAATTGAAGCAGAAGATGATGAGGACTTGGCTTTAGATCATCCACTCAAGGTGGGTTACGAAGCATCTCTTAGAGTTAATGCAAAATTGGTGGATGAAAACACCCAGCTTCGAATCCGTCTTGCTGAGTTGAGTGAACATTAGAATGAAATTGCTCTTGGACCCCATCTGAATACTACATCTCGAGGGGGGCCTCTAAGGCTGGAAGAACCCCATATAGGTACAATGGGAAAAGGGGAGGATTAGGCACTGATGTTAGCAGAACTAATTGGCAAGCTAATCAGTTTGACCAATTTGACATCTGTCCTGATCTGGTTCCTTTTACGGCTGCATATCCAAAGGAGGATGGGCAAGGAAACCATAAGGCTGAAGAGTCTATGAAACTCCCTATACCCCAGATAAATTCAGACTCAGCATTCGTTTCAAGCCCTCTTTTTGATCCGGATTTATTATCAAATGTTACTCCCAATGTGTTTGTGGAAAATGGCATTCGCGTGAGCCCCAACGGTAACATTGGAAACCTGTCCAGCTTGAAAGTCTTACCAGCGCACATGGGCTTGGCAGCCTTTTCCGCAAGTTCAGGCGTGGTGTCGGCTATTCCCAAGGAATGCGTAGCGCGTGGGCCTCAACTTCATGCTATGTCCGGTGCCTCAACTGCTATTCCTACACGCAACGTCCACACAGATATCCAAGATCAAGTGGGTGAGGGCTCCTTTACTGTGGATGAAGTCACCACTTTGGGCGTGTGTAACTCTAAGCAACAAGTGTCATTGGTAGCAAGCGACAAATGCATGGATGTCCCTACTTCTCCCTTAGTTTCAGGCGGTGTGTCCTTTTCTTGTCCCGAAACCAGCGCTAGTCATGGGCCTACTAATCCAGCTGACCCTACTCAAGCTGCTACACGTGTGCAGTTGGATAACTTTTCAACTCTTGGGTCCCACTCACATGGGCCCTTGGTTAATAAAATTAAACCTCACAGTTCCTCTACTATAATTTATCAAAAGCCAGTACCACATTCTCAAGTGGAGTCTTTTTTTTTTTTTCAGAAAAAGGTTAATTTAACGAAAAGAAAGCCAAACGGCACTGTACAAAAGTACAAGGGGCATTCCCCAGGATATACAATCAGCACAAAAGAAAAAATGCATCCAGACAATGCAACACATGAAGGGCAACAAACAAAAGCCAAAACCCAGAGAGCCACCCTTCCTAAAACCAACTGCACTAAGCAAACTAACAAACTTACAAACTAACTTACTTACTAACTTACGCAAACTTACAGAACTCACAAAACAATCAAAGCTCAAGATACATTAAGACCAAGTCAAGCATGTCAAGCATGAGGACCAAAGCAAAGAGCCCTAATTATGTAATGGCCCATCTTTCAATGTACTGAGGGAGATGGGGATCGTACTTCCATGTTGTTTGAATCTGTAAGGAAATCTGGAGACAAATGTCTTGTAACATTCTTTCCTTAGGCTTCACTTCTAGTTTGAAACTCCGAGCATTCCTTTCTTTCCAAATGCTATACACAACCAAACCAATGCACATTTTAGGAACAACCTGCCTTGGAGTCTTCCCTTTCCACTTGTTCGCTGCCCAGGCCACAAGATCATCCCAAGTGGGGGCAGAGTAAGAGATTTCCAACCTATTAAGAATTCCCTGCCACACATAAGAAGTATATAAGCAATTAAAGAATAAATGGTCATGAGATTCCAAAGCTTTATGACAAAGAACACAAGCTAGAGGTCCTGGAGTGTAAGAAAAGATTCTATCATGTGTGGATAATCTATGGAGAATAGCCAACCACATAATAAAACTATATCGAGGGATATACCCAGGGAACCGTGTGAGGCCGTACCAAGGGACTTTGGGATAGTGAGTTCTAACATAATCCCATGTGTTGGCCGAAGAGAACACATTATTAGGGGAGGGTAACCATTGAATCACGTCACTAGTGGTAGTAGGGAGAGGCAAGGAATGTAATTGGCTTCTAATATCCATTAAATCAAGAGTGTTTGTAAGAGGCCAATTCCATTCACTACCATTAATAACATCAGAAACTTTGGCATTTAAGGGGATGGCAGCATCATATTGGACACGTCTACTAACTCTGTCCAAAATAGGACCCATAGGATGCCAGTTATCATGCCAGAGGAAAGTACCACACCCATTACCAATCCTATGCTTAAGCATTGGTCTAGCCATAGACCTAAGTTTAAGAAGCTTTCGCCAATACCAAGAGCATTGGGATGGGGGCTTGACTTCCCAAAAACTTTTCCCTCTTAACATGTAAGTATATATCCAGTCCACCCAAAGGGACTTGGTTGTAGAAGTAAAAATAGCCCAGATATGTTTAAGATTTAAAATAGAATTCAATTGAGTAAGATTTTTAAGCCCAGATAAGTTCTCAAGTGGAGTCTGCTTTGGCCTCATCTATTATTCCTAACTGTGCTCACTCTCCCAAGGTTACTGATTTTCCAGCTGGCTCCCCAAACGTCCTAGATCAAGGCAAAATCCCAGCTAGACCTGTTAAATCATGGGCTTCTTTGGTTACTAATAAGACTTCAAGTGGCTTCATACTGAGCTATATTAAACCTCTTGAAGGTAAGGAAGGCTCACATATTAGCATCCCAAAGGAGGTTTTTACTGAAGGAAGCCATCCTTGGCACAACTCTTTAGTGGGTTATTTCATAGGAAAAAAGCTCCCCTACTCTCTTGTCAAAAATGCTACTAACAGATTGTGGGGGAAGAGAGGTCTCCATGATATGGTGGCTACTGATTCTGGTTTTTTCTTCTTTAAATTCAATAGTGAGGAGGAGAGCTTGGCTGTTCTGGAAGGAGGACCATGGCATGTGAGTGGCCAACCTATCATCTTGCGAAAATGGCAGTCTGGCCTCACTCTCTCCAAGGAATCCATCTCCACAATTCCTGTGTGGGTTCATATATATAACATCCCTCTTGAACTCTGGAACCCCTTAGGGCTGAGTCACATAGCTAGTGCTATAGGGAAGCCATTACATGTTGCCAAGGTTATAGCAGAATGCAGGAGAATCTCCTATGCTCGTATCTACATTGAGTTAAATGCTAAGCAAGAATTGGTTAAAGATCTTGTGATTGATTTTGAGGATCCTATTACTGGAGAAATTGAGCCAATTTACCTTCCACTGCAGTACCAATGGACCCCTCTCCGGTGTGCCAAATGTAAAAAATTTGGGCATGACTGTTCAAAGTTACCTAAGGCTCCAATTCCTGCTCAGAAAAACCCCCCCACTACTCAGATACAATACGAAGGGGATTGGAAATTTAAAGACAAAGGGAAAATTGTTAATCTTTCTAGCTCATCCACTTTTGGTGCAGCTACTACGGCTCCTATACTAGCAGCTAATCCTGAGTTCTGTATAGTAGTTTCCTGCAAATCTCCTGTCCCTCCTATTCCTATTCCCATTAATGCTAACGGCAACAGGTTCTCCTCTTTAGAGGAAGCTACAAATGTGGAAGGTGAATTGAGTTATCCTCCAGCAATTGTGGTAGACAATGCGAACCCTCAAGGTACAGCTCTCAATATGAATGAATCTAAGTTTGAGGAGATGCATAATACCATTGATGAATCCAAGCCAGAGGATATTAGTGCAGACTGTGAGGAGTTGGTTGATCAACACTGTAAAGTTCCCTCTATTCAACATTCTAAGCCTGATAAGGGGATAGCTTCAATGCTTCAGTCTTCATCTTTAGTGCATATTAATAGCGCAAAAGATCAGCCTCATCTATCTCAGCAGCCTTCTAGCTCCATGGCCATTAATACCTCAGGGCAAAGAGGTTCTGCTATGGAACACCATTTCTCTGAGGAACTTGAAGATATGGAATCCCAATCTGAAGATGAGATACTGAATAGCAATGGAGATAGTAGATCAGATCCAGTGTATCTCAAACATTCTCCCTCTCCTCAAGGCTCGGGAGAGGCTAAACAAAAGAGAAAGAACAAACATTCAGGGTCCTCAGGTAAGAGGAAACAATTTTATCATCATTTTTAATGATATTAAGCTGCTGGAATATTAGGGGTCTTAACCTCCCCTCTAAACAATTTGAGGTTGCTAAGTTTATCTATGAAAATAATATTGATGTCCTTGGCCTTATTGAAACTAAAGTTAGGATGGTTAATGAGGATAATATTAAGAAGAAAGTCTTCAAGGACTGGAACTATATCTCAAACAGCTCCCCAGATTCTGTTGGGAGAATCTGGGTGGGTTGGAACCCTGACAAGATCAACCTTACTGTTGTCAGTGTCTCTCCCCAAATTATTCACGTTCACATTATTACTGATGATTATAGTGCTCAATTTGAGGCATCATTTATATACGGTTTTAATACAGGACAGGAAAGGAAAAGTCTTTGGTCGGAGTTAAATTCCAAATTTACATCGAATATAAACCAAGTTTTTCTTGGAGACTTCAATGTGGTTTTAAATACCAATGAAGTCTCTGAGCAAAACTTTGGATTAAACTCTGATATTACTGACTTCAAGCTTGTGCTTAACTCTCTTTGTTTAACTGACTTGAGATTTCTGGGAGAGTTTTTTACTTGGAGTAATCGTAGATATGGTAGACCAGACTATACTCAAAGGAAATTGGATAGAGCTCTGGTTAATCAAACATGGATGGATAATTTCAATGATTCCTATGTTCATTTTCATGAACCAGGTATGTCTGACCACTCTCCTCTTGTTCTCTACGTTGATAAAATTGCTAGGAGAAAGGGTAAATCTTTTAAATTCTTTAACTTTTGGACTCAACTTGATGCTTATAATCCTACAGTGTCAAATGCTTGGAATACTACTGTTAATGGTACTTCTCAATACCAAGTATGTCATAAGCTTAGACTTGTTAAACATGAATTGAAATGCCTTAGTAAAAGCTTTGTAGGGAAAGAAAAGTTGTTAGCCGATAAAGCTAGGTCCGACCTTAAAGTGGTTCAGTCTGACCTCCTTAAAAATCCTTGTTGTCCTTCTCTTATCTCCAAACAAAAACAATGTTTATCTGATTTCATGAAAGCTATTTGGATTGAGGAAGAAACCCTTAAGCAGAAATCGAGAATTCAATGGCTAGAAGCAGGAGACAAAAACTCTAAATTTTTCTTTCAACACATTAAAAATAGGAGAAATAGGAAAAGGATTTTCAAACTTGAGAAACCTGATGGCTCCTTTACTTGCAACATTGAGGAAGCAAAGATTTAGAGAGAGAATGTCTTCCTTCTCTCTAGAATTCTAATTTGCTTCATTTCATATGGGTTCAAACAAGAAGAAAAGAATTCAAAATGCTGGTCATGGAAAAGATGGCTCTCCATCATCCAAAACATTATTGAAGCACCAATGTCCCCAAGTTTCTCCAGTTAAGAGGGCTTTTGAAGATTGCTCCTCTAAGAACACGAATTCTATTAGTCAATCTGTTCTCACTCCTGAACTGGTGAGCAAATTTTTGCTTAAAGGTGATGGGTCTGTTCAACTTAGAGATGGGCATAGCATTGGTGAAACCCAGCCTAAAGGGGTGGTTCATGTCCTTAATGTGGCTAAATCTGAGAATGGGAACTACCCCACCTCGAATAGTTCTCAAGATTCAAAGGGAGTTGCTGAACCTCCTTTGTTAATTAGTTCTGCAAAATCTTCTTGTTCTACCAAGACTTCCCAAGTTGAGAATCTTATGATAGACAAGGGGAAATCAGAGGAAGATGGTAAGGGCTTCATCATCACAAATCCGGCTAAGTCCATTGTGTATGGTTTAGGAGAATCAGGTATCTTTGATCTTTCAAAGGTTACTAATTATGAGCTTTCTGAGGATGAGTTGGAGCTACCAGAGGAATGGGAAGAGCAATCTGCCAGTCCAGATGAACAGGAGGAAAGGAGAGCTGAGAAATCATCTCAGTTTCTAAAACTTCAAGATTCGAATGAAATACTAAAAAGGAAATCCAAGGCTTCAACCACTGATGAACTTGTTGTAGTTAGGATGGAGGAATCTGCTATAGGAGTTGAGGATACTGGGTCTGGTCTAGGCCCTCTTCTATGTCCGAAGGAACCTAAGGTTGGGTTGGAACAATCCCTCCTTGATGCTCAAGCCCAGATTCGTTTATTACATGCAGAAATGGATGAACTTAAAATGATGAAAATTGGCTCCTCTTCAAATCTGGTGCAGAGGAAAATCAATGAGGATGCGGGTAAAGGAGTTAGTAGTACAAGTGTAAACATCCATTGTCAAGTTCCTGGCAAATTTCTGCAAGAAGTTGAGCAAACCACCGTTGTTGATCCAAAATTTATTAGCAGTGATACTACCAAGGTGTTTCTAGCAAGTGAAGCTCACGCTCCATCCTGTGAGAGCAACGGTAATATTGCTATCTCCCCAACCAAGCATAAAGCTGGTGACAAGAACGTGGGTAGTGTTGAGTCTTCCTTAAAACCCGGCATGTTGTTCCCTGTTGTTAATGCTAAGTTGGTTGGACATGAAGATATGTGTTTGAATATACACCACGTGGGTCCAGGAGGTGAGTTGCACGCTCCTCTTAGTGCTGTTCCAAAAGGTCATGTTGACCTTCCTGGTTCTCTGCAGAGAAGTGAAGGCGCCCATGTGGGCTGCAGTACGGGATCCGCAATTTCAGGCGCTTTGTCCCCTCGTG
The DNA here is from genome assembly GCA_033977485.1 of Hydrangea macrophylla. Taxonomy (NCBI): domain Eukaryota; kingdom Viridiplantae; phylum Streptophyta; class Magnoliopsida; order Cornales; family Hydrangeaceae; genus Hydrangea; species Hydrangea macrophylla. The sequence continues at coordinate 46,811,119 of CM066986.1, forward strand.
TTACATCTAGTTCAGCTACTATTGTGAGGGAAAGCAAGATGATTGACTACAGAGATAAGAGTCATGGCTCCACTGGAGACTATAACGTCAATCCACAGTTGGAAGATCAAAACACACACTCAAATATCCGGAAGGCTTCTTCATGCATTCACAATGGTACGAAGTCTTCAGATGAGATGTTGAATAGTAGTGGCGATGGCAATTTTATAGATTCTAACCCAATTAATGGTGAAGGAAAAGCTAAGTCCGGACCTAGTTCTACTCTCATGACCAAAAATTGGGCTGATTTGGTAAAGCAAAAGGACAAACCTTCCTTCAACCTTAGATACATCAGACCTAGGGAGGACTCTGTGGGCAGTATAGTGCGTATGCCTAAGCACCTTGCTGTGGAAGGCAGCAGAGCCTGGTCCAATACGTTGGTGGGCTATTTCATAGGAAGGAAACTTCCCTATTCCCTTGTTAAGAATAGCTCCTCCAGAATGTGGTCTAACCATGGGCTCCAGGACATGATAGCAACAGATTCGGGGTACTTCTTTTTCACTTTTGACAGTAAGGAAGAAAGTGAATTCATTCTTGAAGGGGGGCCCTGGTACTTTGCTGGCCAACCCATCCTCCTTAAGCAATGGCACACTGGGCTTATGTTAACCAAGGAAGCCCCCCGCTCAATTCCTGTTTGGGTTCATATATTCAATATTCCGCTTGAGTACTGGACACCAGAGGGACTGAGCCATATTGCCAGTGCGTTGGGGAAGCCTATCCATGTTGATAAATTGACTGCATCTTGCCGACGTATCTCCTATGCGAGAATTTGTATTGAGATTAGTGCGACTCAAGACTTTCAGAAGCACTTGGAGCTGGAAGCCGAGGACCCAATCAGTGGAGAAGTGGACAGAATTCACCTCAAAGTGGAATATCAATGGACCCCTCTTCGATGTGCTAAGTGTAAAAAATTTGGCCATGATTGTGCTAGGATTCCCAATGTACAAACGAAAACAACTATAGGATCTAGACCTTCTACTCCTTCCAAGGGGCAGATGGAGGAGGGGGTTTGGATGATTAAGAATAAAGGGAAGATAGTTATCGACACTAGCGCTGAAGAGAATAATCCTAGTCTTGGCAGGGAGGAGATGTTACAAAGTCCAGTTAGATTGGATGTCCGCTTAGAAGATGGTTCTGGTATTAACGAGGAATTTTGTGACAATAAAGAACAACAACCATTTCAGCATCTTTCCTCCTCTCAAGAAATCCCAACTCAGGTCAATTCTAGTGGTAATAAGAATGAATCTGCTAGCTCTTTCTTAGAAACTACTGCAGCAACAGGCTCTATTGTCTCAACTATTGCTGGTACTCAGAGGCAGGGGCCTATTAAACCAGGGCAAGGTGTGCGAGAGAACAACAAATTTGATATTTTGGCTTCTGAAGATCTCATTGCAGAGGAAGAGGCCCTCACGGATCTGAATCAGCATCACAAAAAAGAAGCTCCCCAGCTTCAGGACCAATGCAGAGACAGAAATCAAGCCTGCTATCCAGGTCCAAATCACCATAGGCCTCCAATTCAAGTAAGTGATATGAGGAAGGGTGCTACCTCAGGTATCTCTAACTCCCGAAATAGTTATTAATGATTATTTGTAACTGGAACATCAGAGGGCTGAACCAGCCTCATAAACAAAAAGAACTTAAAAAGTTTGTCATCGATAATGATATTCATGTGTTGGGTTTAATTGAAACTAAAGTTAAATTCACTAATCAAGGAAGTATTCACCAAGCCATTATGCCTCAATGGGGTTTCGCCTCAAACTGCGCCCCTGATTTAGCGGGTAGGATTTGGGTTATTTGGAACCCAGATAGAGTGAAAGTTGACATTCTGCTCTCTTCCTCGCAAATGATCCACACTAGAATCACTGCTAATGATAATAAATTCCTTTTCGAAGCTTCTTTTATATATGCTTTTAACACAGGCAATCTTAGGATTCCTCTCTGGAGCTCTATCATTTCTCTTGCCAGGTCTATGGGGTCTACTCCATGGATCACGTTTGGGGATTTTAATGTCACTCGTTTCCCAAATGAGATACAGGGGAGAGATAAAGGTAGTGATGTTGAGAGGGATGAATTTAATCAGTGTATTAATGATTCTTGTCTTGTTGATCTTCGTTATGTTGGTATTTTTTTCACTTGGTGTAATAGGAGATTTGGTAAGCCCGATCTCACTCACAGGAAGCTGGATAGGGCTGTTGTTAATCAAGTCTGGCTTGACATTTTCCCTTTATCCTATGCTAACTTTAAACCTGCAGGTATTTCTGATCACTCCCCTATTTTTATTCACCTTGATAATACCAATCATAGGAAAGGAAGACAGTTCAAGTATTTTAACTTCTTATCGTCGCTTACAAATTTTTACCCTACTGTCCAAAAGTCTTGGGGTCATCCGGTTGTTGGCAATGCACAGTTCCAACTTTGTAAAAAACTCAGTTTTCTTAAAATAGATTTGAAATTCCTTTCAAAAGACATTATCGGGAAAGAAAAGGTTAATTTGGATAAAGCTAGAGTTGAGCTTTTGCAATGTCAAAAAGACAGAGATATTAACCCCATGGATGTTGGTCTCATGAGTAAAGAGAAAGAGAAAGTCAGAGCATTCTATGAAGCGTCTAGAATTGAAGAGGATATAGCTAGACAGAAATCTAGAATCCAATGGCTTGAGGGAGGAGACAAAAACACATCGTATTTTTATAACTCCATCAAACAAAGGCGTAATATGAAAAGAATCATCTCCCTCGTTAGACCAGATGGTACTATCACCTCTTCTGAGGAAGAAGCAAAAAGTGAGACCATTAGATATTACCAAAATTTACTCGGTACTGCTGCGTCCCATAGGTACCCGGGTATCCAGGAGCTTAGGAAAGTTATTTCAAAATCTTTACAATTAGATCAAATTAGGGATTTGGAAAACATTCCGACGGAAAAAGAAATCAAAGATACTTTATTTGGCCTTCATAGCAATAAAGCTCCTGGCCCTGATGGGTATAATGCTCATTTTTTCAAGGTCTCTTGGGATATAATTGGTCCTACTTTTATTGCCGCGGTTAAAGAATTTTTCATCTATGGTGAGCTTCTGAGGGAGACAAATGCCACTCTTATTGCTCTCATTCCCAAAGTGCCTAACCCTTCTGCCATGGGAGAGTTTAGACCTATTTCTTGTTGCAATACTATTTACAAGTGCATTTCTAAGATTATTGCGAAAAGAATCCAGTCCACTCTCCCTAGCTTGATTGATCAGGCTCAATCTGCTTTCATCAAAGGGAGGAAAATTAGTGATAATATCTTACTAGCCCAAGATTTAATGAGAAACTATCATAAATCTGGTGGAGTTCCCAGAGCCTCTGTGAAAGTTGATTTAATGAAAGCATACGATAGTGTTAGTTGGGTTTTCTTATTTGACTTACTTGTTGTGCTGGGATTTCCCCCAACTTTTATCAAATGGATTCAGGCATGTGTTACTACGCCTAAGTACTCCATATGCTTTAATGGGGAGTCAGTTGGGTATTTTGAAGGAGCCAGAGGCCTTCGTCAGGGAGATCCCATCTCCCCTTACTTGTTTGTTTTAATTATGGATTCTCTCAGTCAACTGCTTCACCATAACATCACTAACTCTAATTCGTTTAAATATCATTGGAGATGTGAGAAAACTAAGACTGACCATCTTTGCTTTGCTGATGATCTTATGATTTTCTTTCATGGAGATGGTCAATCTGCCAAAATTATCAAGGATACCCTACTTCAATTTCACGATTTCACGGGTCTAAGTGCTAATAATTCCAAAAGTTGTTTGTTTATGGCAGATGTTCTCGAAGAGGAGGGAGAGACTATTAAGCAAGTTTTCCAAGTTTCCATGGGGTCTCTTCCTCTAAAGTACCTTGGTGTCCCTCTTATTACTTCTAGACTTAGGAAGTGTGACTGTAATGACCTTACTAAGAGAATCACAGCTAGGGTCCAGTCTTGGACCTCAAAATTTTTGTCATATGCTGGGAGAATTCAACTTGTTAACACTGTTATTAGGGGAATTCATAATTACTGGGCTGGGATGTTTGTGCTCCCTAAAGGGCTTTTGAAGGATATTGAACAGATAATTAGACGGTTCCTATGGTCTGGTAGTGTAGAGAAGACTTATGGGTCTAAGGTTGCGTGGGATAAAGTTTGCTTACCCAAAAAGGAAGGAGGACTCGGTCTTAAACCTTTGATTGAAATGAATTCGATCCTAAACCTAAAACACATATGGAATCTTCTCTCTCCATCCAATTCTTCCCATTGGAATAAGTGGATTAGAGTTTATATGCTTAAAGATCAGAGTTTCTGGTTTGTTAAGCCTCCTGCCCAGTGCTCTTGGTACTGGAGGAAGCTTCTTAAACTTAGGGACATTGCTAAACCCTTGTTGAAGTATAAGGTTGGTAATGGCACGTCTACTTACCTTTGGCACGACCCGTGGCTCCCATTTGGTTCTATTTTTGATAAATATGGGTCAAATGTTATTCATTATGCTGCATTACCTAACTCCTCTAAAGTTAACACTATTATTGTTAGGGATGAATGGAAGTGGCCTGTAGCGTCCTCTTGGGAGCTTATAGCCATTAAGGCTGTCACGGCCTCTCTTCCTCCTCCATCACATGGAAATGATACTATCTTGTGGAATCCTTCCCCCAAAGGGAAATTTGAGCTTTCCCCTACCTGGGAATTCTTGAGAGATAAACATCCGATTGTTCCTTGGTATCATTTGACTTGGTTCCCGGGGAATATCCCCAGCCACAGTGTTATTGTTTGGCTTGCCATGCTGAATAAACTTTCTACTCAAGATAGGATTTGGCATTTCACTCCGGGCCCTCTTGCTTGTGTTTTTTGCTTTAAAGATATCGAATCTCATGATCATTTGTTCTTTTCTTGTGACTACTCTCATTTCATTTGGCAGGGTCTCTTGAGCAGGATCAGTATAGCTGGGGCCCCCTTGAATTGGAATTCCTTTGTGATTTGGGCAGCTAGTAAATGGAAGTCAAAGAAGGCCAAAGATATAATGCCTAGGATGTGCCTAGGAAATACCATCTATGCAATATGGAGGGAGAGGAATGCTAGGATCTTCAAACTTGAAAGGAAACCAAAAGAAAGGATATCTAGCGATATTATCATCAATATCCATGCCCAAGTTTCTATTAAATGGGCGAAAGACCCAAAGCTTCATGATTATCTTTCCTTATGGTTATAATTGGTTGTATTTGGAAGCTATTTGGCAGTGTTTTCTTTTTGTAGTATATGGTAGTGTTTGGTTGTATTGATGGGGTTAGCATGGTAGCAAAGTTGTAGTCCTTTGCTTGTTGCAGTTTGTTGCTTTTGTGAGCTTTTGTTATTAGCCTGGGTTGATTGTGCTCTCCTTTTTGGGATGCTTTTGTTTAGGTTGGATGGTCCTCTTTCTTGGCTCTGCTTTAGAAAGGTCACCATCCATTGTTGCCTAGGTTCTCCTTCGCAGTGTTTTTGAGCTCATTGTATATCCTGGGGTATGCCCCTTGCATGTTTGTACAGTGCCGTTTGGCTTTTTCCTTTTTATTGATTAACCATATTCCGAAAAAAAAAAAAAACATTGAGGAAGCTAAAGCTGAGGCGGTCAGGCATTTTAAAGATTTACTGGGCACTACCTCTAATAACCAATATCCAGGAAATAATGCTCTTAGAAGGGTTATCTTTAAAAGGATACCAGAAAATTTGTTGGAGGACCTTGATAGAATCCCCTCTTCTGATGAGATTAAACATACCCTGTTTAGCCTGCATGACAATAAGGCCCCTGGCCCTGATGGTTTTAATGCTTATTTCTTTAAAAAATCTTGGACTACTGTTGGGCCTACTGTCATTGAAGCTATTCAAGAATTTTTTAATTCGGGAGATATGTTACGTGAGTCTAATGCTACCATCATTGCTCTGATTCCGAAAGTGCCCAACCCTTCTAAGATGGGGGAGTTTAGACCTATATCTTGTTGTAATACCATTTACAAATGTATCTCTAAAATTTTTGCGAATAGATTACAAACTTTTCTTCCTACTCTTATTGATCAAGCTCAATCTGCATTTGTTAAGGGTAGGAAAATTAGTCATAATGTCTTACTGGCCCAAGATCTTCTTAGAGACTATCACAAAGTTGGTGGTAAACCTAGAATTACGACTAAGGTAGACCTCATGAAAGCATATGACAGTGTTAGTTGGAAATTCTTGTTTGATCTTCTTGATATTTTGGGATTTCCTCCAAATTTAAGTAAATGGATTACTGCTTGTGTTTTTTTTTTTTTTCGGAAAATAATTACTGCTTGTGTTACCTCAACTAGATACTCTATTAACTTTAATGGAGAATCTGTGGGATACTTTGATGGTGCTAAAGGTCTAAGACAAGGTGATCCAATGTCCCCTTATCTTTTTGTTCTTGTTATGGATGCTCTTACCCAACTTCTTCACCATAATATTCAAAATGGCCTGTTCAAATATCACTAGAAATGTGATAAGCTTAAAATATCCCATCTCTTTTTTGCAGATGACCTAATTATTTTACTGAATGGTGATATTGAATCTGCTAAGTTGATTCGGACAACCTTAAACCAATTTTATGACTGGTCTGGGCTTCAAGCCAACGATTCTAAAAGTTGCGTGTTTTTCTCTGGGGTTGACGACCAAGTAGCTACTGATATCCAGAGGGAACTCCAATTTACCAAAGGATCTCTTCCTATGCGGTATCTAGGAGTTCCTTTAATCACTACTAAATTGAAAAAATGCCATTGTGATCAGTTGGTTAATAATATTTGCTCTAGAATTAATTCCTGGAAATCTAAGCTCTTATCTTATGCAGGTAGGGCTCAGCTGATACAATCTGTGTTGAGTGGGATCCAACAATATTGGTCAGGGATGTTCATTCTCCCTAAAGGGGTTCTTAAACAAGTGGATCAAGCCCTAATGAGATTTCTTTGGTCCGGCTCAACAAAGAAGGGACATGGGGCCAAAATTGCTTGGGCCAAGGTTTGTAAACCCAAAACAGAAGGTGGTTTGGGATTTAAAGATGTTTTTCTTACCAATACCCTTCTGAACTTAAAGCACATTGGTAATCTTCTTGACCCTACAAATAAATCTCTGTGGAAGGAATGGGTACACTTGTACATGATTAAAATAAAGAGCTTTTGGGAGATTAAAGCCCCCAACCAATGCTCTTGGTATTGGAGAAAACTTTTAAACCTTAGGGAAGTGGTTATCCTATCCCACAAAATCGGTGATGGCAAGCATACTTCCCTTTGGTTTGACAACTGGCTCTCCATTGGTCCTTTGTTTGAAAAATACACTAGTAGGATAGCTTATGATGCTGCCATTGATCCTAAAGCTAAGGTTGAGGCTATCATCTGTAACAATGAGTGGAGTTGGCCCAGGTCTAACTCCATTGACTTGAATGAAGTAAGAAATATCTTAAATAATATGTATAAGCCTATTGGGGCTTCAGATAGCGTTTCATGGACCATTGCCCTCTAGGGCTTATAAATTTGCACATATTTTTTTTTTTTTCGGAAAACGGTAAATAGATTCCAAAAAAGGGTTGTACACAAGTACAAGGGGCATACCCCAGGATAAACAATAAAGCACAAAGCATAAGGACAAGTGGCAAAACAAACCACTAGGAATGCCTCAAAAGGTCAAAAAAGAGCAACAAAGAAATCCAAACCAAGCAAAAACAGCAAAATCAAAAGGAAAAACATCCAAACAAAACTATTCCCAATTACTCAGTAAGGCATGAAGATGGTTGTAAGTTTTCCATTTGATCCTAATTTGAGCATTGATTTGCGAGACAAACAACTGCAAGAGATGTTCTTTTGGAGTAGATGAGTTCTGAAAATTCCTTTTGTTTCTTTCTCGCCAAAGGCCATAAATTGTAACCCCCAAACAAATTCTGGGTATCATGTGCTGAGGTGTCCTCCCCTTCCAGTGTTGGATCATCCAAGAGACAGTGCTATCCCAAGTAGTGCCATTCCAAATCAAGTCACATCTCCTCATCAAATCCTGCCAAATGAAATTGGAGTAAGTACACTCAAAGAAAAGGTGGTCATGAGAGTCCATTTGCCTAAGGCATAAAGAACAAGCTAAAGGCCCAAGAGTAAAATTACAAATTCTATCTTGGGTTGCTAGCCTTCTCTGGATGGCTAACCATAATATAAAGTTCTGTCTAGGAGTGCTCCCAGAATACCAAACAAAAGGGTACCAAGGGACATCAGGATTAATGGGTCTAAGGTGGTTCCAAACATGAGAGAAATTAAACTTGCCATTAGGAGAGGTAGTCCAAATAATTTTGTCTTGTAGAGCACTTGGTTGATAAAAATTGGACAAGAATGCCCGAACTTCATTTAAGCCAATGGAGTTAGAGGAGGGCCAATTCCATTGAAACTGAGAAATAATAGTTGCCACTTTAGCATTAGGAGCAATAGCAGCATCATAGGCAATCCGAGAGGTGTAACTCTCAAACAAAGGCCCACAAGGGAGCCAATTATCATGCCAAAGAGATGTGCTAAGACCATTACCAATTCTATGTTTAATTAAAGGCTTAGCTATGCTCCTAAGCTTTAAAAGTTTTCTCCAATACCAAGAGCATTGTCCAGGGGCATTAACCTCCCAAATGCTTTTGGTTTTGATCATGTACATATGAACCCATTGTTTCCATAAAGATTTATTTGAGGGATCAAGAATACTCCCCAGATGTTTAAGATTGAGCATAGTATTCGTGAGGAAAATATCTTTTAGGCCGAGGCCTCCCTCCTTTTTGGGTTTACAAACATTAACCCAAGCAATTTTGGCACCATGGACTCTATCAGTGCCTCCACTCCAAAGAAACCGGCTCATACATTGCTCCACCTGTTTAAGAACACTCTTAGGTAATATAAACATTCCAGACCAAAAACGTTGAATCCCAGATAACACAGAACGGATAAGCTGAACCCTACCCGCAAAAGAAAGAAATTTGGATTTCCAAGAGTTAATCCGAGAACAAATTTTAGAAATAAGCTCTTCACAATGACATTTCTTAAGTTTTGTAGTTATCAGAGGCACACCTAAATACTTTAATGGGAGACACCCTTTGGTAAAATGGAGTTCATTCAACAAATCAGTAGTCAAGTTATCATCAACTCCAGACACGAAAAGACAGCTTTTGGTATTATTAGCTTGCAAGCCAGAGATCTCATAAAATTGGTTTAGAGTATGTCTAATAAGTTTAGCTGACTCCAAGTCCCCATTTAAAAGCATAATTAAATCATCAGCGAAGCAAAGATGTGAGATTTTCATTTTATCACATTTCCAGTGGAAGAAAAATGGACTATTTTGAATGTTAAACTGAAGAAGTTGGCTCAGGGAATCCATGATAATCACAAATAAGTATGGGGAAATAGGATCTCCCTGCCTAAGACCTTTAGCTCCATCAAAATATCCCACAGATTCACCATTAAAATTAATGGAATACCTCGGAGTAGAAATACAAGCGTTAATCCATTTTCTCATTAAAGGAGGAAAACCCAAAATATCAAGAAGATCAAAAAGGAACTTCCAATTAACATGGTCATAAGCTTTCATTAGGTCCACCTTGGCGGCAGCCCGAGGCTTACCACCAGTTTTATGGTAATCCCGTAAAAGGTCTTGAGCAAGCAGAATATTATCACTAATTTTCCTCCCTTTTACAAAGGCCGATTGAGCTTGATCAATAATATAGGGAAGAATCACTTGAAGTTTGTTAGCAATGATTTTTGAAATGCATTTGTAAATAGTATTACAACACGAGATAGGCCTAAAGTCCCCCATCTTAGAAGGATTAGGGATTTTAGGAATCAAGGCGATAATAGTAGCATTAGCCTCCCTAAGCATTTCACCCTTGGTGAAGAATTCAGTAATAGCCGAAGTGACATCTGAACCCACAGTATGCCAAGATTGTTTAAAAAAATAAGCATTAAAACCATCCGGACCCGGGGCTTTGTTATCATGTAAAGAGAAGAAAGCTTCTTTAATCTCTACAGGGGTGGGAACGCTATCAAGACCCACCAAAAGGTTTTCAGGTATCCTTTTATGGATAAAAGTTCTTAGCATGTCTATTCCTGGGTAAGGATTAATAGCTGTGGTACCCAAGAGATTTTTGAAATATCTAATAGCTTCATGCTTAGCATCTTCTACATTTCGGGTAAACTGACCGTTAGATGTTTCCAATTTGAAAATCCTTTTCCTATTCCTGCTCTCTTTGATATAATTGAAGAAATATCTAGTATTTTTATCACCACCCTCCAACCATTGTATTCTAGATTTTTGTTTGAGGGTTTCTTCTTCAATCAAAATAGCATCAAGAAAATTTCTCATGCACTCTTTTTGCTTAGTTAAAAGATAAGTGTCAAGAGGATTTTGAAGAAGGTCAGATTGGACATTTTCCAATTCTTCTCTAGCTTTGTCGGCAAGACGCTTTTCTCTGCCATAGAAATGTTTGCTGAAGCTTTTTAAATCTTTTTTGACAATTCTAAGTTTATGGCAAATTTGGTACTGGAGAGTGCCTCTAACGTTGGAGTTCCAGGCTTGAGAAACCACATTAGAGTAGTTATCAAGTTGAGTCCAAAAGTTATAGAATTTAAAAGATCTTCCCTTCTTATTAGCAACTTTATCAATATGAGTAATAATAGAAGAGTGATCAGAGATACCTGGCTTATGAAAGTGAGTAAAAGAGTCAGGAAAGTTATCCAGCCACGCTTGGTTAACTAAGGCTCTGTCTAATTTTCTCTCAGTAAAATCAGGTTTCCCATATCTCCTATTACACCAAGTGAAAAACTCTCCAGAATATCGCAATTCAGACAGACAAAGTTGGTTCACAATTTGAGAAAAATCATGAATATCAGACGTCAAGCGAGCATTAGCATCAGAAGTCTCAGAGGTATTTAAAACAACATTAAAGTCCCCCAACAAAATGTGGTTAATATTGGTTGACCCAATAGAGCTAGATATTGACTTCATGGTAGTCCATAGACTAACTCTCTCAGGGCCAGTGTTAGCTCCATAAATAAAAGAAGCTTCAAATGAAATGGACTGGTCATCATTTTTAATAAGAGTGTGAATAACCTGGGGGTAAATCCTAATTATAGAGAGATTAACTTTGTCAGGATTCCAAGCTACCCAAATTCTACCAACTGAGGTAGTAGAACTATTGGTAACAAGGCTCCAATTTTTGAAAATTCTCTTCTTGATCATTTCTTCATTAGACTGTCTCACTTTGGTTTCAACAATTCCAATAACATCAAGATTATTCTGGAAGATAAATTTAGCAACCTCAAATTGTTTAAAGGGTTGGTTGAGACCCCTTATATTCCAACAACTTATAATCATTAAGTTCTTTTCTGAGGTTTATTCCTCGTACCTGAGGATGATCCTTTTTTATTACTTTTACCTTGACTAAGGCAATTCTGATTTTTATTAAAGGGGGAGATAAGAGGAGAGATCTGACCTGAATCAATAGAGAGGCCAACCCTCTGAGTAGGGCTGGCTGGAGTGGTTGGGGAGATGTGTGATGCAGAATCATTCTTATAACCCTCATTGGTTTGCTGCAAGGATATAGGAATAAGCTGAGACATTTTATCTTCCGCCAAATTTGTGCTCAGCGAGGTTGGAGAAAGGTAAGCTTGGTCTTTCTTTCCCTCCACTGCATCCTTAGCATTATGAGCTATAAATTCATGTTCATGAGATTCTTCAATCTGCAGGTGACTTGGAGATATATTAGCTTTACAATAATTGAGAGTATTTAATTCAGCAACACCATCCTCTTTAATTAAAGGGCCTGAGCTGTTACTGGATATCCCTGAATCCTCATCAACAGGTGAAATAACATTTGGACCTTGGATACAAAAAGGTGTTCTTTCTTTCACTAAGTTTGGCAAATCACTGGAATCATCTACCTCATTGACTGCCAAGGAGGAAAACATGTTACTGTTCAAAGATGGGTTCTTGGAACTTAAGGAAGAAGAGGATTTCAAGTGAGTTTCTGGAATAATCCCAAAGTTGACATCACTAGCAATACCAATTGTGGATTCATCCAAATTGGATTGAATTGAAGTAGTGCCTTTATCTCCAACTTTAATGAACTTGCCTTTCTCCTTGGTTTGCCATGCACCTTCAGTATTATCCGGATTGATAGGAGAATCTTTCTGGGTATGACTTGGAGCTTTAGGTAATTTAGCACAGTCATGGCCAAATTTCTTGCACTTAGCACATCGAATGGGGTTCCATTGGTATCGAACTGGAAGGTAAATTGGGTCAATTTCACCCGTAATAGGGTCTTCGAAATCAATAACAAGTTCTTTAGGTAATTCCTGCTTAGCATTCAGCTCAATGCATATTCGAGCATAAGAGATTCTTCTTCCTTCAGCAGTGATTTTAGCAACATGCAGAGGTTTTCCAATAGCACTAGCAATGTGACTTAGTCCCAGAGGATTCCACAGTTCAAGAGGAATATTATAAATATGTACCCAAATAGGGAGTGTGGAGACTGCCTCTCTGGAAAGAGTGAGGCCAGATTGCCATTTTCTCAAAATAATTGGCTGCCCACTAACATGCCATGGACCACCTTCAAGGATATCCAAACATTCCTCCTCACTATTGAATTTAAAGAAGAAAAAGCCTGAATCAGTTGCAACCATGTCATGTAGGCCTTTCTTTCCCCATAGTCTTTCAGTAGCATTCTTAACAAAAGAGAATGGGACTTTCTTCCCAATGAAATAGCCAACAAGTGTGTTATGCCAAGCATGGCTACCTTCAATGAAAACTTCCTTGGGAATCCTGAGATGCTTGTTATTAATCCCATCCGGAGGCTTAATGTAATTTAGTTTATATCCTAAGGAACTCTGTGGGGTAACCAAAGACGCCCAAGACTTGGTATGGCTGATTTTTAGTAGGAATAATTTCAGAAAAAGCTGGTAAAGGTGGACCATTCTGTTTGGTTGAAGAGGAACTAGGAACAGTAGTGGAAGTAGACATGTAGTTATTAGAACAAGCCACATGAGTAGCATTGTTATTTATATTGTTTAAAGCTATAGTTGGATGGTGGGCCCCCTTTTGCGTATTATTCACTAGAATAGAGGAAGAATTAGACACTTTAGCTAACTGATTAGGAAACACACCTCCGGAATTCAAGGGTAAAGTACAATTGACCATGTGACTTACTACTGATGTTGTAGCAATAGCAGGCTTATGGTCAAGGCCCATGTGGGTTGCTGCCACTTTTGCGCCGGGTATAGAGGGATTGTGGGGTCTATCCGTGAATTTGTCAATGCGCAGTATTTCAAAATTTGGATGACCAAGCTGCCCTAAAGTAAAATCTGCACCTGCCTCAATAGTGTTAGCTTTAGCACTTACGCCCATGTCAATGCGTGTAAGGCCAGATAAAACAGCTTGCACCTCACCACCCGCCACGTTAAGTTCACCACTCGCAAGGACCGTAGTTGGGCAAGTGGCAGACAAGCCGCCGGGTTTTGCGGGTAAAGCACTTTGATCTTCAGAATCTTTACAGACTTTTGACACCAGCAAGTTACCGTTGGGGATCCTTGCGTGAGCTCCACTTGCTACAAACACATTGGGGTCTGCATTTGCCTTAAAATTTGGATCAACCAAAGAACTTGTTGAGATTAAACCAAAACTTTCATCACCCTTGCTTGATTCCCGTTGTCTTTGAAAGTCTTCCAGGAGATTTTTCAGCCTAATATTTTCCTCCACCAAACTAGAGTTTAATCTGTAAGCAGATTCTGACCCAGTTATTGAAGGATGATCAGTTTTCAACTCACCCTCTTCGAGATCTTCCACAGCAATCATAGGACTTATACAGACAGGCTTGGTGGCCACAGTTTCCATAGAGGCTTTCATTTTCCTTCTGAGAATCTCCTTAGAGTCTTGAAGGGATCTGAAGGAGACTCCATCCACTAGACCACTCTCCTTTGCTCCAATGGTTTTCGGATCCACCAATTCCTCTGGGATTTCCAGTTCTTCTTCACTTAAAGAGCCAACATTTATGTCTGACCCAATCAGATGATCAACAATGGAAACATTTGGGTCACCAGAAATGGTAAAGACCCCATCATCACTTATCTTACTCATAATAGACTGTGAAGGATTAGAAATAATAAAACCAACTGAATCAGCATCTATACTTGTAGAGTTAGAAATATCCTTGTTAACTTGACTTTTCATTCTGAACCAAGAGAAGAGAACAAAAATAGATGGGGATGGAGGGGGATGGGAGGAAAGAAGTGAAGAAAGGAAGTGAGACAAAGAGGCTGAGGATGATGAAAAACCAAGATTAACCAAATTCTAGAGAGAAAGCAGACTTTCTCTCTCTAGACATACTTTCTGAATTCTCCATAAGGAATTTCTTGAGCCAAACAGCTGACCTTTGTGACTTCACAAGTAGCCACACACTCGGCTTCTATAGTTAAGTCTGTAATGCATTTCTGTTTAATGCTCCTCCAACTAACAACACCACCTTCGAGGGTAAAAAGATGTTCGGATGTTGACTTCCTCGAATCATTATCTGACAAAAAGTCAGAGTCAGTGTATCCTACTAGAATCAACACATTTCTGCCATACATAAGCATGTATTCTTTAGTCCTTCTCATGTACTTAAGAATGTGCTTGATGGCTGTCGAGTGCTTTGGACCTGGATTCGACTGATACCTACTGACCATGTAAATGGCAAAGCAGATATCTGGTCTAGTGCATAATATCGCATACATGAGACTTCCCACTGCCGAGGCATAGGGAATTCCCACCATCCAATTCCTCTCTTCTTGTGTCTTAGGACACTGGTCCTTGGAGAACGCTAAACCTTTCTTGAAATTATCCATGGAAAATCTAGTTAGTACCTTTTCGATATAACCAGCTTAAGATTATCCCATTATCTTTCGCTTACGATCTCGAAAGAGCTTTATCCCAAGTGTTGGGATTGTGCCCTCAAACCATTACTTTATGTATAAGACATTGGTATTTTAATATATAGATATCAGCTTTACATTTCATTATATATGTTTCTTTCATGAGATCACTATTCATCCTTAAGTATCATAGTAAGTAATTCGTGTGTGTACGAGACACATACAAGTGAGATACGAATTACTATTTTTTTTTTCGGAAAAAAGGGTGAAAGATACAAATTACTATTCTTTGATACTTAGAATTTATCACAGTGGATGATGAAACTGGATATCTCATCAGGTTTATACTATGGCATGATTAGCTACCATTAGATGGAGTGATGAATCCCAATCACTAGAGTATGACTCTTAGTTTATATGCTAGTGCTTATAGTGCATTGATGGACCATAAGCCTTCTTTTTTCGGAAAAAGGTAAATCAATTCCAAAAAAGAGGGAAAGTACAAATGTACAAGGGGCATACCCCAGGATATACAATGAAGCTCAGCAGGAGGAGTAGTGACGAATCACTAAAACTAGCAAATTAAACTTGACAACAAAAGAGAGTCACACTATTAACAATACAACATGGCCAACTTAAGTCCAAGGACTAACAATTAAATCAAGTTGGGGGTGGAGCTTCCATTGAGATCTTATTTGAATATTAATTTGAGACACTTCTTTAAAAAGTCCTGGACAACTGTGGGTCCTGCTGTTACGGCAGCCATCCAAGAATTTTTTCAAACAGGTGAAATGCTTCGTGAATCTAATACTACTATCATAGCTCTCATTCCTAAAGTTCCTAACCCCTCAAAGATGGGGGAGTTTAGGCCTATCTCTTGCTGTAACACGGTATATAAATGTATATCAAAGATTATTGCAAATAGGCTCCAAACTATCCTCCCATCCATTATTGACCAAGCACAATCTGCTTTTGTCAAAGGAAGGAAAATTAGTGATAACGTTCTGTTAGCTCAAGACTTGTTAAGGGACTACCACAAAATTGGAGGTAAACCTAGAGTAGCAGCCAAGGTTGATCTCATGAAAGCCTATGATAGTGTGAATTGGACATTTCTGTTTGATCTACTGGATTGCCTTGGTTTCCCTGCTAATTTGAAAAAAATGGATTAAAGCTTGTATTACTACTCCCAAATACTCCATTAATTTCAATGGTGAGTCTGTGGGTTATTTTGATGGAGCTAAGGGGCTTAGGCAAGGTGACCCTATCTCTCCCTATTTGTTTGTTCTTGTTATGGAGGCCCTTAGCCAGCTCCTCTACCATAACACACAAAATGGGTCTTTTAAGTTTCACTGGAAATGTGATAAACTAAAAATCTCTCACCTTTGCTTTACAGATGATTTAATTATCCTACTTAATGGTGATGTTGAGTCTGCCAAGTTGATTAGAACAACTTTAAATCAATTCTATGATTTTTCAGGTCTTCAGGCTAATAATGCTAAAAGTTGTGTGTTTTTTTCTGGTCTTGAAGACCAGCTGGCTAGTGATATTCAAAGGGAAATACAATTCTCTAAAGGAAATTTACCTATGAGATATCTTGGAGTTCCCCTTATCACTACTAAATTGAAAAAGTATCATTGTGAAGACCTTGTAAACAAAATCTGTGCTAGAATCAGTTCATGGAAGTCTAAGCTTTTGTCTTATGCTGGCAGGGCTCAATTGATCCAATTAGTCTTGTCTGGGATCCAACAATTTTGGTCTGGGATGTTTATTCTGCCTAAAAGTGTTCTTAAACAGGTGGAGCAAGCGTTAAGGAGATTTCTTTGGACTGGGGATACTGAAAAGGGACAGGGAACCAAAGTTGCTTGGACAAAAATCTGCAAGCCTAAGAAAGAGGGAGGATTGGGTTTTAAAGACATTTATCTGACTAATACTATTCTTAATTTTAAGCATATTGGAAATCTCCTTGACCCAAAAAATAACTCTCTTTGGAAAGCATGGGTGCATTTATATATGATAAAATCTAAAAGCTTTTGGGCTATCAAAGCCCTAGCCCAATGTTCTTGGTATTGGAGAAAGTTATTGAAACTAAGGGAAAGTGTTAGACCATTAATACTTCACAAAATTGGTAATGGTCAGCATACGTCCCTTTGGTTTGATAACTGGCTCCCTTGTGGACCGCTGTTTGAGAAATATTATAGGATTGCTTATGATGCTGCAATTGATGTGAATGTGAAGGTGGCAACTATTGTAAGAAATTCTAATTGGGCTTGGCCAACGTCAAATTCCATTGGACTTAATGAAGTTCGAGCTACTCTGTTAACTTTGTATAAACCGAATGGTATGACTGATAGTATCTCTTGGACTACATCTCCGGATGGGAAATATAATTTTGCACATATATGGGATCATCTGAGGGATGTATCACCTATGGTCCCTTGGTATAAACTGGTTTGGTTATCAGGATGTACACCTAGGCACAAATTCTTATTATGGATTGCTGTCCAAAATAGATTGGCAACACATGATAGGATCTATCATTATACTTCTGGACCTCTTGCTTGTGTTTTTTTGTCATTGTCATTTGGAAACCCATAACCACTTATTTTTCGAATGTCCTTTTTCTTCCTTTGTTTGGTAGGACCTCATGCTTAGATGTGGGCTTGTTTGGAACAGATCTGACTGGGACACCACAGTACTATGGTTGGCACAAAAATGGACAAGTAAGAGAATCCAACATGCTTTACCAAAAATCTGCCTTGGAGTTGCAGTCTACGGCCTATGGAGAGAAAGGAATTATAGGACTTCAACAGCAAATCTACACCAAAGGAAATGTTGCTCCAAAACATGGTGTCACAAATTCAAAATCATATTCGGTCTAAGTGGAAACAACATTCTCAACTAGCCGCTCTTGTTCTACCATGGACATAAATTAATGTGATCTTGTAAGGTTGATTGGGTTTTGCGGGACCTTTGTTGACTCTTTGTATTGATTGTCTAATGCTTTTAGTGAGTAGCTATATTAGCTACTAGTCCTTTTGCTGTGCTTTGTTGTCTATCCTGGGGTATGCCCCTTGTCTTTTGTACATCCTTTTTTTGGAATATATTTACCACTTTTCGAAGAAAAAAAATTTGAGACAGAAAATCAGCTCTAGAATTACTTCTTGGACCTCTAAATTTCTCTCTTATGCTGGCAGGCTGCAACTTATCCAATCTGTCCTTACAGGAATACAAAATTATTAGGCTGCCATGCATACAAAATTATTGGGCTGCCATGTTTATTCTTCCTAAGAGTGGAAAATGGGTTAGAGAGAGAAGCTCCTCCTTCTCTCTAAAACTTGTCTCTTCTCTTCTCTCTCTTTTCAATGCCAAAGATGGGTTCTAATAAGAAGACAAGGGATCATGTTAAATCTAAGGCTGCTGGTTCTTCAATTCCCTTGGTTACACATGGTGAGCATACAAATGTTCCATATACTACTGGAGTTTCATCAGTTTTGGGTATTATTGCTCCAGATCTAGAGAGTAAATACTCTCTCAAAGGAGATGGTTCAGTGATACTTAAAGATGGATCCATCTCTGATGGGAAGGTCCATGTTCTCAATGTTGCTAAACCAGTCATTGTGGCTAAACCCACTAGATCTATTAGTCTTTCTGATAATCAAGGAAGGATGGAATATGTTCTAAATAATGCTACATCAACATCTCTTGTTACCAATGAACCTATATCTTCTGTCTTGCCTAATGCTCATGGTTTCTCTGATGAGGACCTTGAACTTGATGAAGATTGGGAAGTCCAGGAAGATTTTGAGGGTGAAAGGTCTGTCCATGGTATCAACTTCAAATCACTTCAGGATTCAAATGAAATCCTTAAAAGGAAGAAGCAAATTGCTACCTTCAATGTAAGCTCTGTGGTTAATACTCCATATTCCAATGAATTAATGCAGAGTCATACTAAGATCCAGATTGAAGAATCAAAACAGATTGATACTTGTGCTACCATTGAGAAAGTTCAAGGTGAGAATTCCATGGGTACATGCTCTCACAATGGGAAGGAAGATCATTCACCATCTATTGCAGGCAATGGTGATGGGAGTAAGGCCAATCTGGGTAATATGGAAAATATTGAATGTATTGCCTCTATTTTGAATGCAGAACAAGACCCTAGAGAAGGCAATCTTGGTTTTGAATACCAAAATAGTTTGCTGGAATCTAATGAAAGTTTGAAGCAAAGTCTTGTAGGTGCTCATATTGAAAATCAACGATTGAAACAATTATTGACTGCTAAGCAGGTTGTTCAACCAGGAAATTCTGACCCTCAAGCTGCATATACCAACCAGTGGAATCATAAATCGGATAGTACAATGTTTGATCCTCCAAATCAAACTTCCACGGTTCCCAATCTGTTTAAGGAGAGTGTGCATTACGCGCCTCCCAACGGTCAGAATTCGAGTTTCATGGAGCTGCACAAGCCAGCTATGTATCACGTGGGCTCTGCACCTCTTCCCTTAAATCCCGGCTTTACAATTGACAATCACATGGGCAACACAGCCCTTCCCATTAAACCCGGCGCCTTGTCCCATGTACATGCCACTCACTATGCTAAGTCTATTCTTCAGGATAATTGTGGCCCAAGGGGAGATATATCCCACGCAGTTAATCACATGGGCAGCTTTGCCTCTCCCCCAAAACCCGGCGCATTGTCTCTTGTTGGACCCACTCAGCAAATACCTCCAGCTTGCCAGATTAATAGTGGGGTTATATCCCGCAAGGCAATCCATACTGTTGAACCCACTATTTCAAGTGGGCTGACCAGTGGGCCATCTCTCATTCAGAAAAGCTCTCATACTCATACGTCTAACTCTAAATTTGGGCCGAAACCAGTCTCAGGCCCCACTCAAGCTAATAGTTGGGCTTCCATTCTTCAGACTAAAATTGCAGCGGGCATTAAATTGAGCTACATCAAGCCTAACAGGGAAATGCAACGTATCAAGATCAAATTACCACAAGACTTAGCTGATTCGGGTAGCAAGGCATGGGACTCTACATTGGTGGGATACTTCATTGGGAAAAAACTACCATATTCGTTGGTTAAGAATTCTTCCAGTAGACTTTGGGGTAAAGCTGGATTGCATGATATGCTAGCGACTGAATCTGGGTATTTCTTTTTTAAATTCAACTCTAGTGATGAAAGGGATGCTGTTTTGGAGGGGGGCCCTTGGCATATGGCAGGCCAGCCTATTATCCTTAGGAATTGGCAACCAGGTATGGAGTTAACAAAGGAAGCCCAATCTACTATACCTATCTGGGTTAACATTTACAACATCCCTCTCGAGTACTGGAATTCCGAAGGCTTCAGTTACATAGCTAGTGCAGTGGGGAAACCACTTCATGTGCACAGGATGACAGCAGGAGGCCGTAGAATTTCTTATGCCAGAATATGTGTTGAAATTGATGCTGAGTATGAATTAGTTAAAGACTTTGACATTGAAGTTGCTGATCCCATCAGTGGGGAGCCAGTTCTGATTAATATTAAGGTTGAATATCAATGGAGCCCTATTCGATGTGCCAAATGCAAAAAATTTGGCCATGATTGTGCCAAAATACATAAACCTCAATCAATTCCTATTCCTGCCCGTAAAATCAGGACAGATCAGGGGGAAGGAGTATGGATGCTGAGGGAAAAAGGGAAAACTATTGTAGACCAGTCCTTTTTCTCTGATGTGCAACAAACTAGCAGTGATATTGCAGTACAACCAGGAATGAATACTATTCCGTATCAGATTGTGAATCAACCTCAGACTGATGGCAAACTAAGTGCAACTACTGATCAACAAGAGCAATTGCCAGATGATACGATATCACAGCCCCCCATCCATGTGAATTCCCAAGACAATCATACCCTTGAAGGGGAAGATCCCTCTACTAGCGAAGGTACTTATGTGAACATTGGAACACCTAAAGTACTTAAAGAACAAAATCTACAAACTTTGGAGGATTCTACTAGCACCATGGAGATTTTGACCCAGAACAAAATTCCTGGGGATACACATATAGATCATACACTTGTGAAAGGTTACCAGCCATATCACCATAATGGCAATACAGCTGTGTTATTGGATGAGAATGTGTCTTCAGACCAATCTGAAGAAGATTTACCAGGATCGGATCTTTCCAATTCTCCATCTCAGGTTTCTCCTTTCCCTTCTTCTTCTAATTCTCATCCAAAAATTCTTAACAAACAAGGTAAGAAGAACAAGAAGAGCGGTTCTTCAAGTAGAAAGAAACACCCCTTTAGACGTACTTAATGATAATTGGTTGTTGGAATATAAGGGGTCTCAACAGTTCTTCTAAGCAAATGGAAATTTCTAAATTTGTTAAGTTAAACCACTTAGATATTTTGGGGATCACTGAATCCAAGGTTAGGGTGCCGAACCAAGATGTTATACAAAATCGTATGCTTCCGAACTGGAACTTTGTTACAAACAGCCTTCCTAATTCTGTTGATAGAATTTGGGTCGGTTGGAATCCTAATAAAGTTTCCTTAAGTGTTCTGAAGAATACTAGGCAGATTATCCACGTGCTTATCAAAGACCTTAATAACTCTTTATTATTTGAAGCTTCTTTTGTGTATGGTTTTAACACTGTCCAAGAGAGGAGATGCCTTTGGGCTGATCTCAATGCTATTTCAGTCTCTAGTGGTGCTATTCCCTGGATTACCCTTGGGGATTTCAATGCTGTTCTCAACTCTAAAGAAAAATTTGGGGGTAATCCTGGAAGAGACCAAGGGGCTGAGGAATTTAACACTTGTGTGAATACCTCCTGCCTTGTAGATCTCAGATTCACAGGTATCTTCTTCACTTGGAGTAACAGCCGTTACAAGGAGAAATTGGATAGAGCACTTGTCAATCAAGGTTGGCTTGGCCAATTCCCGTCAGCTTATGCAGAGTTTCTTCCTTCTGGTATCTCTGATCATTCTCCTTTTCTTGTTAGATTGAATAATGCCAGTCAAAAGAAAGGCCATCCCTTTAAGTTCTATAACTATTGGACTTCTTTGGACAAGTTTAAAGATTTGGTTAATAATTCTTGGGTTAGAAATGTTGAAGGAAACTACCAATTCCAATTATGTCATAAACTTAGGAACCTCAAATCTGAGCTCAAAAAATTTTCTAAAGATTCTATTGGTAGAGAAAAACTTAATGCGGATATTGCTAGGGGAAACCTTATGCACTGTCAAAGACTCCTGGATGAGCACCCCCAAGACTTAAACTTAAAAAATCAGGAACGTCACCTCATGCAATGTTTCTTAGAGGCTATTCGTGTGGAGGAGGAAGTGTTGAGACAAAAATCTAGAGTCCAATGGCTTGAAGCGGGGGATAGGAACACCTCCTTCTTTCATCAGTCTATCAAGAACCGTAGAAACAGGAAACGGATAGTGTCCCTTCTTTTACCCAATGGGAATCAGACCCATAATGAAAAGGAAGCACATATTGAAGCCATTAGGTACTTTAAGTCCATGCTTGGCTCCCCTGCCACTAACAACTATCCAGGCATTAATGTGCTCAGAAAGATTATCCACAAAAGGGTCCCCTCTAATGCTTATTCTTTTATGGATCATATTCCTAGCAATGATGAGATCAAAGATGCTATGTTTAGCATCCATAGTAACAAAGCCCCGGGTCCTGATGGTTATAATGCTCATTTCTTTAAAGAGACATGGAATATCACCGGTACGCTTGTTACTCAAGCTATCAAAGAATTTTTCACCCAAGGAGAACTTTTAAGAGAGTCTAATGCAACCATAATTGCTCTTATTCCTAAAATTGCTAATCCTTCTAAAATGAGCGACTTTAGACCGATTTCGTGTTGCAACACTATTTATAAATGTATATCTAAAATTATTTCCAAAAGAATCCAACTGATCTTACCCGATCTTGTGGATAATGCTCAATCGGCTTTTATTAAAGGGCGGAAGATAAGTGATAATATTCTTCTAGCTCAGGATCTCATGAGAGACTACCACAAATCGATAGGTCACCCTCGTGCGGCAGCTAAGATTGATCTTATGAAAGCCTATGATAGTGTTAGTTGGAGGTTTTTACTGGACTTAATTGACGTTTTGGGATTTCCTCCCAAAATGCAAATTTGGATTAAAAATTGTGTGACTAGTACTAAATACTCCATTAACTTTAATGGGGAATCTATTGGGTACTTTGATGGGGCCAAGGGTCTTAGACAAGGGGATCCTCTTTCCCCCTATCTGTTTGTTCTTGTGATGGACACCTTAAGTCAATTGATTAAACTTAATATTCAAGGATCTTCCCACTTCAAATATCATTGGAAATGTGATAAGCTGAGTATTTCCCACCTTTGCTTTGCTGATGATCTTTTATTATTGTTTCATGGTGATGAAGAATCAGCTCATCTCATGAAGAACACTCTTACTCAGTTCTATGAGCTCACTGGCTTAATTACTAATACAAGTAAGAGCTGTTTATTTACTTCTGGTATTGAGGATAATGTTGCTAATTCCATATGCCATATTTTCCAAGCTACTATTGGAGCTCTTCCTCTTAAGTATCTTGGTGTTCCTCTTATTACTTCTAGACTTAAAAAAGGGGATTGTAATGAGCTTATTGATAAAATTAGTTCTAGAATAACGTCTTGGACTTCTAAATGCCTCTCTTATGCAGGTCGATTACAATTAATTCAGTCTGTGATAGCAGGTGTTCAAAACTATTGGTCTGGTATGTTCATTCTTCCCAAGAGTGTCATCAAGGAAGTCGAGAAAATTGTTAGGAGATTTCTTTGGTCTGGAGGCATTGAGAAAGCCCATGGGGCTAAGGTAGCTTGGGACATTGTTTGTACCCCTAAAGAGGAAGGGGGTTTGGGTTTGAAAAATCTTGTCCAACTCAATAAAGCCCTGAATTTAAAACACATTTGGTCCCTTTTCTCTCCGGGGACACGATCTCTTTGGGCCGATTGGGTTAAAACGTATCTCTTAAAAGATAAAAGCTTTTGGGTTGTTAAGCCCCCTGCTCAGAGCTCGTGGTATTGGAGGAAACTCCTTAACCTTAGAGACATGGCTAGGCCCTTGTTGAAACATAAAATTGGTAATGGTTGTGGTACATTTTTATGGTATGATAATTGGCACCCTTTAGGTCCTCTATTGGATAAGTTTAATACAAGAGTTATTTATGATGTTGCCATCCCCTTAAATGCAAAAGTTAAAGATATCATTGTGGATGGGGAGTGGCAATGGCCCCTTACTAACACGTTAGAGCTCATGGAGATCCGGGACCACATGTCTGAATTATCTCTCCCTTCTGATAGTAGTGATAGATCCATTTGGATTCCCTCTCCCAATGGGAAGTTTAAGCTTGCCCATACTTGGGACCATATTAGAGAAGTTTGCCCTAAGGTTCCTTGGCATCGTCTTGTCTGGTTCCCTGGGAATATCCCTAGACATAGTTTCATCTTTTGGTTGGCTGTTATTAACAGATTATCTACTCATGATCGGATCTTTCACTTCACACCTGGGCCTTTGGCTTGTGTTTTATGCCACCAAGGTATGGAATCACATGAACATTTATTTTTTGGTTGCTCTTACTCTTCTTTCATTTGGCAGGGCATATTGCACCGGTTGGAGATACCTACCCACACTTCCCATTGGAGCTCTTTGGTGGTTTGGGCTGCTAGGACTTGGCAGAAGAATATTCCCAACCACATCATCCCAAAAATGTGCCTTGGCTTGGCGGTCTATAACATTTGGAAAGAAAGAAATGCACGTACCTTCAAATGTGAAGCCAACACTAAAGAAAGAATCCTTGAGCAGATCTACCTTCAGATCATTATGCAAATCCAAATTAAGTGGAGAAATGATCCTCATCTCCCAAACTATGTTGCTAAATTGGGGACCCTTTGTTTGTTTGGATTTGGAATTGTGTGTTTTTAAGTTACATTCTTGATCCTGGTCTTTAATTAGGGGCCCCTTTTCCTTTTTGTTTGGATCTGGTTTTTTTTGTGTAATTAATTTGTTAGGTGGTTTGGGTCTCTGCCCTGCCAAATTTTGAGTGGCTTCTTTGCCACGGTCTTTCATGCTCGTGTTTCATGTTTTATCCTAGGGTATGCCCCTTGTACATTTGTACTTCTTTTTAGAATATATTTACCATTTTCCGGAAAAAAAAAAAAAAAAAAGTAATCTAAATCAATAAGTACTTCATGATTTCTTCTTGTTTATGTTTACATTCATCCATGTGACTCAACATTCATAATTAGGATTCGTTTGCTTTAGGCTAATTGCATTTAATAGATTTAGGTTAGAGGCCTAGGATCATTACTCAATTTTACATGCTGTATATCATGTGGACTAACCCTTATTTTGTGGTGTTGATGAGGTATGACTTTCCGACTCTCCCTTAGCTGAACTTTTCTTTGATTTTATCGATTTTATGACCTCATGTGCGACACATTAGAATTAGGATCTTGCCTTATGCGAATACATGTGATTAGAGACTCTTTTCTAGGATTTTCTTTCATTTGTATGCATTGCACATTTAATATCGCGGTTGGATCCCGGGTAAGTTCTCTTGTTCCTTATTGCATATCATGTTGCTTGTTACTTGAACAATGTGGTTTTCGAATGATATTTTATCACTTGCAATCTTACACCCCTTTAGACATGTTAAATTAATACTTCGATTAAAAGGATGTTAAGTAGAGGCCTATCGCGAGATAGGACGAGAAGGGGTGTTTTAGTCCGATGGGCTCCTTCCCTTCTCGTTTCGTAATCCCCGGACCTAGTTTAATTTTTGGTTTCGCAAAAAGATCAGCTGCTTTAAAATAGGTTTCTTAAATTTCCCTTTTAAAAAAAAAAAAAAATTAAGTGGCGACGCATTTGTTTTGAACTTGAAGTTTAAAAGGATTTTAAAAGAAAAGCTGTGGGTAAAGGAGAAAAATTGCGATATCCACAGTCTGCCAATCCTGTTTAGATTGATATGACCTAGCCTTATGTACTAAAGTTTTGCTGGATTAGTGGAAGGTTCCTTTCTTTTAGATGGTGTAACTACCATTGGGTTATTAAGTTCCATAATAGAATCTTTAGAAACATTTGGAGTAATCACATACAAACCATTCGACTTAATACTAGAACACACAAAAGAACCATTAATTTTGAACACAACTTCAGTTCCAAAAGAGAGAATAATTTTTATTTGAAAGTTCTCAAACTGAAATTAAATTACATCTCATTAAAGGGATGAAAGTACATTGATAAAACTAAAGTCTTATTATCTAGAAATTCTATAACTACGACTCCTATAGCAACCGCAAAAATAGTTGCACTAGAACCTAGAGTCAGCACGATCTCCCCATCACTGCATCTCCTGGTTGATCTAAACCCCTACAATGAATTACATATATGGTTAGTCGCACCAGAATCAATGCACCAAGTGTTTGAAGTATCCATTATAAAACTTACTTCAATCATATGTGATTCGATCATACCTTGAACTCTTATAGCTAAGAATTATGGATAGTTCCTATTCCAGTGGCCTTCGTCCCTACATTGAAAACACTTTTCTTCGCCTTGACCACCTCCCTTCCCATTGCCTTTTAACCGTTCCCAAAGATTTCGCAATCTTTGGGACTGGTCCAACACTTGAACCACAAGTGCTCGCCTTCTTCTTCCCTTTCTTAATTTTGGCGTAGATCGAGAAGAAGCGCCTTTCTCAATGTTTAAAACATAGCCCCCTGGTTTGACCACCCCTTTCACTGACTGAAGAGAGCTCATCAATTCACTCATTAAAAAATTCATTTGATTCATACTATAGTTAAGTTTAAATTGAGCGAATGCTAGGATACAAGTCTGGGTTGAATCCAGTCACTCCCACCGAACCTCCAATCAAGGCAGTTATTCTAAATGACAATAAGTTCTCAGCATTACAAACCCCTGAGATTGATGAAGAAGCCTCTAGAGTCCAAACCACTTCCTTGGAGGATAGTGGTATACAACAGGACCCATATTCCTTAACTGGAGAGTCTACTTCTGAAGAAATGCAGAGCTTCAATACACCCCCTTTTCTTGAGCCAAGGGAAGATGTGGAAATCTTGACTAGGCAGGACGAGCATCCTAATGCAGCAACATCAGTTCCATATGCCATGGAAGATTCAGATCCTCTTGTGGCCATAGAAGCTAAGGATTTAGAAAAACAAACTGATCTCCCTCCTCAACTTCTATCCAATCCTGAACAGGACATTGTGAGAGGAGCTTCCGAGCAAGGTCCTTCCCCCTCTCCAAGCTCAACTATATCTCCCAGGCTGTCACCCATTCAGAGGAAGCAACAGATTAAGAAGAACTCCCACTCTAGTTCTTCAGGTAAGAATAAGTGTTCCCATCGTCGTACCTAATGATTATTTGCTGTTGGAATATTTGAGGCCTCAATTTGGCCTCTAAGCAAACAGAGGTTGCTAAGTTTATCATTGAAAATAATATTGATATTTTATGTATTGTTGAAACAAAAGTTAAACAAGCTAATGAAGACTCTATCAAGAGGAAGATTTTCAACCGTTGGGAATTTTTCTCTAATAGTAGTCCTAACACTACTGGCAGAATATGGATTGGTTGGAATGCTGATAGATTTTGTCTCAAAATTCTAAAAAGCACATCCCAACTTATTCATGTTAGTATTGAGAATGATGAGAAAACTACTTACTTGGAAGCTTCCTTTGTTTATGGTTTTAACACTGGTTAGGAAAGAGGGGAGCTGTGGTCAGATTTAAGGGCCATTTCGGCTAGAACTGATGCTATTAATTATATTACTCTTGGTGATTTCAATGTTACCCTTTGCCCAGAAGAAATTTCAGATTCTAACCATGGATGGGATAATGACATGAATGATTTCAAAAAGATTACTAATGAGTGTTGTTTAGTTGATCTTAGATATGTAGGAGATTTTTTCACTTGGTGCAATAGAAGATATGGTAGACCAGACTTCACTCAGAGGAAACTTGACAGAGCTCTGGTCAACCAGATTTGGCTTGATAACTTTTCTGATTCCTTTGCCCATTTCCCGACCCCAGGATATGATGCATCGATGCGATTTACATTGGCAAGGTCGGAGTTGGAATGACAGCTTGGCGTTGATGGCTCAAAGGTTGAAAGGAAAGACATGTCAACATGTGATTCCCAAGATGTGCCTTGGAGTGACAGTCTATGGCTTATGGAAAGAAAGGAATAATAGAACTTTCAAGAACACCTCCAGCACCAAAGAAATTTTACTCAAGAACCTTATCTCTCAAGTGAATGCCCAAATCAGGGTCAAGTGGAAACACCATACAAATTTTGATAGGTTAATTTGTAACTGGAATTAGGAGCCAGTGTTGTGATGTTGTATTGATATTGATGGTTTGTTTGTAAGTTGTAGGGTTCAGGGTTTTTGACCCTATGTCGGTTGCTTTGTTTCATGTCCTCATGCTTTGAGCTCACTGTTTATCCTGGGGTATGCCCCTTGTACATTTTGTACATCTCTTTTTGGAATATATTTACCATTTTCTGAAGAAAAAAAAAATTGAGCGAATGATTAAGGCAGCAAATTAAGGATCATATCAACTTGGGTCTATGCGTCAATGTTGGCACCCAGAGTTTCCAGTTCATTTAAATAACTAATCATTTTTAAAAGGTGCTCTCTTACTAGAGTTCCTTCCAACATTTTTGCACTCATGATCTTTCGCATAGTGATCTGCCAGCAGGTCGGCCATGCTCCCCAAACATTTCTTTTAGGGAGGTCATGATAGCACTAGTGAAATTGTTCTATTGGAATGGTGTTGCAATACACCATCCATAGAATCCAGAATGTAGCAACGAGCCATTCCATTCGAGTTCTTCCATTTGTCGAATTCGCGTCTGGCAACTGCCAAAGCATTTGCCATGGGTTCGTCAGGGCATGGGGTAGTGAATACATATATGTGATCCTCTGCAGTTAAAATAATATCCAAATTACATATCCATTCAGTGTAGTTGTTTCCAGTTAGTTTATTCTGTGTGAGTATGGTGGCAAGTGGACTAAATGTAAATCCAAACATTATGAATTCTGAAAAATAAAAAACAGACATTTAAAAATGATTGTCAAAATTAGATAGTACAAAATAAAAGAATCCTTAAAACTCTTATATTGTGACAAAGTCACTGGAATATCAAAACGAAAGAACAAAGCCTCTGTGTGGTGGTCATTATTCGATCTTTCGATTAATCATGATTTGTCCGCTATGCAACTCTTGCAAAATAGGTCACAACTCCTGAACCAATTTGATCTCTATGTTTCTGAATAATGCCTCGCATGGGATCCCTTATCCATATCTTAACTAGTGTGTACCATTAACTAGGATCCAATCAGAACCACCCCAAGTAGTGCCTCCGTGTGGTGTTTACCCTCCAACACGTATGATTGATCCTATCAGTAGGAAGTTCATATCTAGGAACCAACGAGTATTATACCCTCCATATGGAATGATCACTCATGACTGGGTGACATAGAGTACTCCACTCACAGTGAACCATTAATGAAAGATCGTGGGAGTTACAAATAAGTCCCTCTCCCACTAGTTTTGATAATTAAGGATTTTGCTTTTAAAAAAATGTTTCTTCACATTGCCCATAAACATCTAATGTTTTTTTTTTCCGGAAAAATGGTAAATAAATTCCAAAAAAGATGTACAAATGTACAAGGGGCATACCCCAGGATAGGAAAAAAAGCGCAAGCATGAGGGCTGTGGCAAAACCACACAAAAAAGGCCAGAGCCAGAGCCTGGAAAGCCTTACAAATCTAGAACACTAACCAAACAAAGGAAAACAACTCCAAAATAGGAAAAAGAAAGGCCAGAGCCAGAGCCTGGGAAGCCTTACAAATCAAGAACACTAACCAAAACAAAGGAAAACAACTCCAAAAAATAGGAAAATAAGCAGACATAACCCTAATTAAATCCAATATCTAACATAGAGTTCAAGAAGGGGGTGTCGTTTCCATTGAGATCTAATTTGCAAGTTGATTTGAGATATAAGCGTTTGCAGCAACTGTTCTTTAGGAGTGGCAGGACCTTTAAAGACCCTAGTGTTTCTCTCCTTCCAAATACCATAGACTGCAACCCCAAGGCAGATAATTGGGATAGCTTGTTGGATCCTCTTCCCCTTCCAATGTTGCGCCATCCACTGAACAGTAGCATTCCAATCTGTCCTATGCCATCTTAAATCACACCTTTGCATCAAACCCTGCCATAGAAAGGACGCATAAGTACAATCGAAAAATAAATGATTATGTGATTCCATTTGGCAATGACAAAACACACAAGCAAGAGGACCAGGAGTAAAGGCATAGATCCTGTCATGTGTTGCAAGTCTATTCTGAACCGCAATCCAAAGAATGAAGTTCTGTCTCGGAGTGCATCCTGAAAACCAAACAATTTCGTACCAAGATGCCACAGGAGCAACATCTCTAAAGTGGTTCCAAATGTGTGCAAATTTATAAATCCTAGAGGGGGAAATAGTCCAAGAGATGCTATCTGACATTCCAGTAGGCTTATACATATTAGATAAAATAATTCTAACTTCATTCAAGCCAGTGGAGTTAGATAAGGGCCAATTCCAGTCATTGTTTCTAATGATAGTCTCAACTTTAGCTTTCAAATGAATGGCCGCATCATAAGCAATCCTACTAGTATATTTTTCAACCAAAGGGCCAATTGGAAGCCAGTTATCAAACCAAAGGGAAGTATGTTTGCCATCACCAATCTTATGGGTGAGGATGGGTCTAACAAGATCCCTTAGTTTTAATAACTTTTTCCAATACCAAGAACACTGGCTGGGAGCTTTGACTTCCCAAAAGCTATTTGTGTTAATCATGTACAAATGAACCCAAGCTTTCCACAAAGAAAAATTTTTTGGGTCAAGAAGATTACCAATGTGCTTTAAATTCTTTTTTTTTTTTCGGAAAACTGGTTAATTAATCCAAAAGAAAGTACAAATGTACAAGGGGCATACCCCAGGATATACAATAAGAGCAAAAGAGGGGATAAAAATTATCTAAATGGATTACACAAGATAAAAAGCCATCCCCTTGAGTACTGAAACATCAACCAAGTACTCAACACAAAACAACACAGAAGCTAGGTAAACAAACGGAAAACCCTACACTTTACAATCAACAACCAAGTCAACTGTTACAACCAAATCAATACAAAGGAACATCAAGTCCATATGGATAAGTAGTCGCGGATTTTAGGATCCTTGTGCCACCTAACCTGAATTTGATCCCGAATGCTACATATACTGTCCTTGATGATCTTATCTTTAGGTTTGCTCTGTTGTTGGAAGATGCGAGTATTCCTTTCTCTCCATATGGAGTAGACCATGGTACCGACGCACATTCGTGGCATGATATGTTTGGGCTTTTTTGATTTCCATTTTGTTGCAGCCCAGTTGATGATAGATCTCCAATCAAGGGGGCATCCAAACAAATTGAACCTGCTCATGATCACCTGCCAAATATGAGAAGAAAAAACACAAGTAAAAAAAAGGTGGTCATGAGAGTCCATGTCTTTGTTGCATAAAACACAAGCTAGGGGGCCTTGAGTGAAGGTCCATATCCTGTCCTGGGTTGGAAGTTTCTGATGAGCAGCAGTCCAGATGATGAAACTATGCCTAGGTATGCTTCCAGGGAACCAAACTAGATGTGCCCATGGAACCTTAGGATGTGCCTCTCTAAGGAAATCCCAAGTGTGAGAGGTAACATAGGCTCCATTTGGAGAAGGGTTCCAAATCACCACATCATTAGTATTGGAAGGATTAGGAGATAACAAGGTAGCATTTTTTATTTCAATCAAATCCCAAGAGGATGCAATGGGCCAATTCCATTCATTCCCTTCAACAATAACCTGCACTTTAGAGTTAGTAGGAATAGCAGAATCATAAATGACCCGTTGCCCATACTTTGCAAAAAGAGAACCACAGGGCAGCCAAGGGTCATGCCACAGGCCAATCCTAAATGTGCTTTAAATTCAGTAAGGTATTGGTGAGGTAAATATCTTTAAACCCCAAACCACCTTCTTTTTTAGGTTTGCAAACCTTCGCCCAAGCAACTTTGGCCCCATGATCTATTTCAATGGAGCCATTCCAAAAAAATCTCATTAAAGCTTGATCCACCTGCTTGAGGATCCCTTTTGGAAGAATAAACATCCCTGACCAATATTGTTGGATACCCACCAACACAGATTGGATAAGCTGAGCCCTACCTGCATAAGATAAGAATTTAGATTTCCAGGAGGTAACTCTAGAACATATTTTATTACCCAGCTCTTCACAATGGCATTTTTTCAGTTTGGTAGTGATCAATGGAACTCCAAGATATCGCATAGGAAGGGATCCTTTGGTAAATTAGAGTTCCCTCAGAATGTCATTAGCTATATGATCTTCAACGCTAGAGAAAAAGACACAACTTTTAGCATTATTAGCTTGAAGACCAGACTAGTCATAAAATTGATTTAAAGTTTGCCGAACTAACTTAGCAGAATCAATATCACCATTAAGTAAAATAATAAGGTCATCAGCAAAACAAAGGTGGGATATTTTTAATTTATCACATTTCCAGTGGTATTTGAATTGGCCATTTTGAATATTGTATTGAAGAAGTTGGCTAAGAGCCTCCATGATAAGCACAAAGAGATAAGGAGAAATGCTTTCATGAGGAAAGCCCACAATATCAAGAAGATCAAACAAGAATTTCCAACTAACACTATCATATGCTTTCATGAGGTCAACCTTAGCGGCAACTCTAGGTTGCCCCCCTTCTTTATGATAGTCTCTAAGAAGATCCTGAGTAAGAAGGACATTATCGCTAATTTTCCTACCCTTTACAAAAGCAGACTGAGCTTGATCAATAATCGTAGGAAGAAAAGATTGGAGACGATTAGCAATAATTTTAGAGATACATTTGTAAATGGTATTACAACATGAAATAGGTCTAAAATCTCCCATCTTAGAAGGATTTGGCACTTTAGGGATCAAAGCTATGATGGTAGCATTAGACTCTCTTAACATTTCGCCTGAAATAAAAATTTCTTGAATAGCTTCTATAATAGCAGACCCAACCGTTTCCCAAGAATTTTTAAAGAAAAAAGCATTAAAGCCATCTGGGCCCGGGGCCTTGTTGTCATGCAAGCTAAAAAGAGTTTGTTTAATTTCATCAGGATTAGGAATCCTATCCAGGTCCTCCAGAAAAGAATCAGGTATCTTTTTGGTGATAACCCTTCTCAGCGTATCAATTCCAGGGTAATGGTTAGTAGCAGTAGAGCCCAGTAAATCTTTATAATACCTAACTGCCTCCAATTTAGCATCCTCAATATTGCAAGTAAAGGTGCCATCTGGTTTTTCAAGTTTAAAAATCCTTTTCCTATTTATCCTACTTTTAATGTGTTGAAAGAAGTATTTTGAGTTTTTGTCTCCTGCTTCTAACCATTGCACTCTAGATTTCTGCTTAAGGGTTTCTTCTTCCATCCAAATTGCTTTCAAGAAGGTAGACAAACAAAGTTTTTGTTTGGAAATAAGAGAAGGGCAGCTAGGATTGTTAAGAAGGTCAGACTGAACCTCTTTAAGGTCAGCCCTAGCTTTATCAGCAAGCAGCTTCTCTTTTCCAACAAAACTTTTGCTGAGGATTTTCAACTCCTTTTTTACCAGTCTGAGTTTTTGACAAACTTGATATTGATTAGTACCGTTGACAGTAGTATTCCAAGCATTAGAAATAGAATGGGTGTAAGAATCAAGTTGGGTCCAAAAATTGAAGAATTTAAAAGCTTTACCCTTCCTCTTAGTAGTTTTATCAAGGAAAAGGACAAGAGGGGAATGGTCAGAAATACCTGGCTCATGGAAATGAACATAAGAATCAGTAAAATTATCCAGCCAATTTTGGTTAACCAAAGCTCTATCCAATTTCCTTTGAGTATAGTCTGGTCTCCCATATCTACGATTACTCCAAGTAAAGAATTCTCCCAAATACCTCAGGTCAGTGAGACAAAGAGAGTTAACCAGATTTTAAAAATCAGTAATTTCAGAGTTTAAACCAAAGTCTGGATCGGAAACTTCATTTGTGTTTAAAACTACATTAAAATCGCCAAGAAGAATATGATTTCTGTTGGGGTTAAAATGGGTCCTTAACTCTGTCCATAAATCTTGTCTTTGCTGGCCAGTATTATAACCATAAATAAAAGATGCCTCAAATTGAAAACTAAAGTCATCATTGGCAATATTAACATGAATAACTTGGGAGGAAATTCTAAGGACAGTGAGGTTGATCTTGTCAGGGTTCCAACCCACCCATATTCTCCCAACAGAATCAGGGGTACTGTTGGAGACAGAATTTTTTTCGGAAAATGGTTAATCAATAAAAGAAAAGCCAAACGGCACTATACAAAAAAATACAAGGGGCATACCCCAGGAAACCAATGAGTACAAGAAAATTCGCATCCAGACAATGCGACAAAGGATGGAAGATTATCTGAGGGCAAAGCCAAGATAAGATCCATCCTTCCAATCCCAAATCTAATAAACAAAGGTAAAGCTATTTCACCTGGCCAACAGTCCAAAGGGCAAAATACAAAGTATAGATCAAATACAAGACCTTCCAAATTGGAGTGAATATCCAATGATGGATGTAAAAAGGGTTACTCTGCCAATATCCCTCAAGAGCAACATTAGCGAGAAACACTTCCAAATACATTCTAGGCCCACCTAGCAACGTAGTTAGATAGATGCGGGTCCTTTCTCCACTGAATTTGAATTTGAATAGAGATTTGGTGGTATATTTCTTGGAGAATCCTTTTCCTTGGTTTTAAATTCCAATCTGAAAGTGCGAGCATTTCTTTCTTGCCAAATACTATAAACCGCCAGCCCCATGCACATCTTTGGAATGATGTGGTTGGGAGATTTCTTTGTCCAGGATCTAGCTGCCCAATCCAGTAATGCACTCCAAGATGAAGCATGAGATGTTATCTCCAAACGGTGCAGTAATCCCTGCCATATAAAAGACGAGAATGAGCAACCAAAAAACAAATGATCATGAGATTCCATACCTTGGTGGCAAAAAACACAAGCCAATGGTCCAGGCGTGAAGTGAAAAATCCTGTCATGAGTAGATAATCTGTTAAGGACTGCCAACCAAAAAATAACACTATGTCTAGGAATGTTACCAGGGAACCAGATGAGACGATGCCAAGGAACCTTTGGGCGGGTATCTCTAAGATGATCCCAAGTATGAGCTAGTTTAAAAACCCCATTTGGAGACGGAATCCAAACAGCTATGTCAGGATGATCGGAGGGAGAGGGAATATCATGCATATGTGCTCGAATCTCCATAAGCTCTAAAGTGTTAGTTAGAGGCCAATGCCATTCCCCTCCAACAATAATATCCTTAACTTTCGCATTTAATGGGATGGCGGCATCATAAGCAACTCTAGGACCAAATTTGTCAATAAGGGGGCCCAAAGGATGCCAATTATCATACCACAAGAAGGTACCGCAACCGTTACCAATTTTATGTTTCAATAAGGGCCTAACCATATCTCTTAGTTTAAGAAGTTTCCTCCAATACCAAGAGCTTTGAGACGGAGCCTTTACTACCCAAAAGCTTTTCCCTTTTAAGAGATAAGTTTTAACCCAAACAGCCCAAAGAGAGCTTTTCCCAGGAGAGAAAAGAGACCAAATATGTTTAAGATTAAGAATTTTATTTAGTTGAACTAAGTTCTTCAAACCCAAACCCCCTTCCGTCTTAGGAGTACAAATGAGGTCCCAGGCCACCTTGGCTCCATGGGCTTTATCAATGTCCCCAGACCAAAAAAATCTTCTTAGTTGTTTTTCAATTTCCTTGATGTCACTCTTGGGAAGAATAAACATTCCAGACCAATAGTTTTGGATACCTGTAAGAACAGATTGGATAAGTTGCAATCGGCCAGCATAAGAAAGGCATTTAGAAGTCCACGATGCAATTCTAGAGCAGATCTTAGTTGTAAGTTAATTACAGTCCCCATTTTTCAGTCTAGATGTTATAAGTGGAACGCCTAGATACTTAAGGGGGAGGGATCCAATAGGAACTTGGAGAATATTGCTAATGAGCTGAACATCGTTATCTTCAATGCCTGAAGTGAATAAACAACTCTTACTAGTGTTAGCAAGCAAACCAGTAATATCATAGAATTGAGTAAGAGTGTTTTTCATGAGCTGAGCTGATTCCTTGTTACCATAAAACAATAATAAGAGGTCATCAGCAAAGCAGAGATGGGATATATTCAGCTTGTTGCATTTCCAATGATATTTAAACTGGTTAGAATTTTTTATATTATGATCAATCAATTGGCTTAAGGTGTCCATCACAAGGACAAACAGATACGGGGAAAGAGGGTCTCCCTGCCTAAGTCCCTTAGCACCTTCAAAGTACCCAACAGATTCCCCATTAAAATTAATAGAGTATTTGGGACTGGTAATACATGTTTTAATCCAAAGTTGCATTTTGGGAGGGAAGCCTAAAACATCTATTAAATCCAATAGAAATCTCCAACTAACACTATCATAGGCTTTCATTAGGTCAATCTTAGCTGCTGCTCTAGGTTGGCCCGATGTTTTGTGATAGTCCCTCATGAGGTCCTGAGCAAGGAGGATATTGTCACTTATCTTCCGACCTCTTATAAAAGCAGATTGGGCATTGTCAACAAGATCAGGTAAAAGAATTTGGAGTCTTTTGGCAATAATTTTTGAAATGCATTTATAAATGGTGTTGCAGCAAGATATGGGTCTGAAATCACTCATTTTTGAAGGATTGGGAATTTTAGGAATAAGAGAAATTAAGGTAGAGTATTTTTAATTTATAGAGTATTTTTAATTTTCTTCTCATTAGGGTTCCTGACCTTTGTTTCAATAAGACCAAGGTCATCAATATTATTTGCGTAAATAAACTTAGCAACTTCAGATTGTTTAGAGGGCTGGTTGAGGTCCCTTATATTCCAGGAACAAACAATCATTAAGAACGTTTATGGGACTGTCTTCGCTTTCCTGAAGAACCTCCTGAATTGTTCTTCTTTGAATGGTGAATATAAGGATTAACAGTAGAGATAGGAGACTTACCTGGATCCTTATAGGCAAAAGGGGTGATGGCTGCCTCAGTTGGATCAGCGGAAAGAGGGTTCCCCTTACCTTCACCAAGATCAGGGGCCGCAAGTATGGTTGAGCCATTGTGAGTAGTAGATTGGGAAAGACTACCTCCCACCTCAATTTGCAACCGCTGTTCTTGGATTTGCTCTTCCCCATCAGTAGGAACCATGGAGTTATGGACTGGATAGGAAGGACTAGAGGCAACCACTTTTCCTGCTTCACTGTCCCCAACATAGGTATTGGTGTCCCCAATCTGCAAAAGGTTAGAAGTATTGCTGATACTCAGCAGCTCTTCTGAGGTGGGCTTAGTAAGAGAGGCATCAGCTAGAAGTATTTCCCCATCCTCCAAGGAGGTTGGTTGACCTTTGGGGGCATCATCTTCATCCATAGAATCTTGTAAGGAAGAGAACTTATTGCTTTCCATAATCACTGGCTTTGGGATGATTTCAGAAATATGAGAAATACCTAGGGTAAGCCCAAAGTTGTTTCCAGATATAGTACCTGATGTGTTTTCATCCAATTTGGGAGAACCAACTTGAGAAACCAAATTTTCAGATTGGATAAACTTACCTTTATCCTTGGTTTTCCATTCGCCCTCAATGTTGTTCTGGGTAATAGAAGGGGTATTCTGGACAGGAAGAGGAGCCTTTGGTAGTTTAGCACAATCATGCCCAAATCTCTTACACTTAGCACACCGCAAAGGAGTCCACTGGTATTGAATTGGAAGGTAAATAGGATCAATTTCGCCAGTAATAGGATCTTCAAAATCGATCACTAGCTCTTTAAGGAGCTCTTGGTTGGCATTCAACTCGATGCAAATACGGGCATATGAAATTCGCCTTCCCTCTGCAGTAATTTTGGCCACATGCAGAGGCTTCCCGATGGCACTTGCAATATGGCTTAAACCCAAAGGATTCCAAAGTTCAAGTGGTATGTTATATATATGGACCCAAACTGGTAAAGTGGAGATGGATTCTCTAGATAAAGTAAGGCCAGACCACCATTCTCTCAGTATAATAGGTTGCCCACTCACATGCCAAGGACCTCCTTCTAGGATGGCCAAACTCTCCTCTTCACTGTTAAATTTGAAGAAATAAAAACCTGAGTCCGTTGCCACCATATCATGCAAACCCTTTTTCCCCCAAAGTCTGGAAGTGGCATTCTTAACATAAGAAAAGGGTAGTTTTTTTCCAATGAAATAGCCTACCAAGGTGTTTTGCCAAGCATGGCTTCCTTCAATAAAAACCTCTTTAGGAATACTGAGGTTCTGCCTCTTAGGTTCATTCTGAGGTTTAATATATTTAAGTTTAAACCCAAGGGAACTTTTCTGAGTCACCAAAGAGGCCCAGGATTTAGTAGCAATGGGGCCCATTGTATTATCAGCAAGACAATGGGGAGAAGGAATAGTAGTGGTATAAATTTCCCCCGAGGACTTCAAAGACCCAACAATATGTGAAGATTTAGTTGTGTTGGAGGCCTCTCCAGCTAGGTTAGGAAAGGTAGCATGTGGGCTAACAGAGGTGCCAGAACCAAGCTTAGCTGAATAATTAGCCGAGCCATGCATAGAATTTTGACCTACAACCCCGTTAGCAACGTGTTGTTTAACCTCCTGCGCGTGACCAGAAGGCAAAATAGAAGTCTGGACAAGTGGGAGGGCCCCACTGGAGTTGATCAAGTTCAAATCAGGGCGCGTGATGAGTGGTTGGGCGTCCAAGCGTATAGAAGGGGACAAAGTGCCGGGAATTCCGGAAAAAGAAGCACTGCCCATGTGCTGTTTCCCAGCTATGTTTCTAGTGTACGCAAGGTCTAAATGACCGTTGGGACCTTCATTAGGTGTAGCAATATTAAAATCTTGGGTCTTCTTCCAATGGTCCACTAGTTCATCTGCAAAAGTGGCTTGATTCTCACAAGGCGCCGTGATAAGTGGGGCATCCCATGTGCTCATCTGTGACTTGTAGTGGAGTAGGTGGAGCATGCATTGGACCGTTGGGGTTCCCACGTGGGACAAACACTTTGGAAGAAGTGAAAGGCAAATTTGGATGATCTTGCTCCACATCAGGAAGAACACTATGAATGTTGGAAGAACAATCCAATTCAGTGGGAGATTTGATCTTGTAGTTTGGATCACCAGAATCAGGGAGGGGGGCACCCGGGCAAATATCAAAAGTTTCAAATTGGGTTTCCCTCCAGCTTTTGCCCCCTCTAGCAATACCTCTGCCTCCTCTAAACCCACTATTACGACCTGGAGTTCTACCAGCAATTGGAAAACCTCCACGGGTGGGAAGGTGACTAGGGAAATCATCTGTTTCAATATCTTGCTTATCATTCATCCCATCAATTAGAATTCTAAGACGGGTATTTTCCTCTACCAAATTGGAGTTAACTCTTAGGGCAGCTTCATAACCAATTTTGAATGGAGGATCTAACTCCACTTCATCATCTTCATTAACATCCTCAACCTCAAACCTGGGACTGGAGACCATAGGCACCTGAACTTCACTAGCAGCATTTCTCTTCTTTTTAAGGATCTCATTTGAGTCTTGAATAGACTTAAAAGAGCTTCCTCCCAAAGTTTGTCCTACAAGATCTTCATCTTGGTTTGAGCTAGTATTCTCCCAATCTTCATGAAGTTCAAGATCAACATCAGAAAACCCATGAGGCTTTAACTCTGAAAGATCAATCAAACCCTCCTCACCATGACTTGGAGAGGCTTTTGAATCTGATACTACCTCATCCCTTTCTACACCAGTTTGAGACCCATCTGTGAAAAGCACAAAACCATCTCCTTTAAGATTGTTTTTACTAACCAAATCTGGACCTATAAAACCTTCTGATTCTGTGTGACTCTTCTCAGTTTTCTTCTCCAAAGAGCTAGGCTCAGAAACTTTAGAATGACTAACAGAATCAATAGCACTGTTGATTAACGAATCACTAGAACAATTCAACGAAACAGACTTGTTCTTAATGGGATCTTTACCATCACTTTGGTTTCGTTTCTTCTTATTAGACCCCATTCACTCACATAATCAGAGGGAAAAAGTCAGATTGGAAGAGAGAGAATGGCACTCAAAGAAAGGATAAAGAGAGGCAAAATTAACCAAATTCTAGAGAGAGGTTGGAGCTTCTCTCTCTAGACATTACGCTCTTTTTATAAACATCTAATGTTTACTAATGCGTTGGAAATTGTTTTTTATTTTTATTTTAGAAAACTCGTTTTTGCATGCATGTAGTAACAATATTTTAAAAATGCCAATCACAAACAAACATATAAAACAAAAAA
Source organism: Hydrangea macrophylla (assembly GCA_033977485.1). Taxonomy (NCBI): domain Eukaryota; kingdom Viridiplantae; phylum Streptophyta; class Magnoliopsida; order Cornales; family Hydrangeaceae; genus Hydrangea; species Hydrangea macrophylla. Next base: position 46,851,515 of record CM066986.1, read on the forward strand.
ACTAAATTGAAATAAAAGCATTCAACAATGCTTCTATCTCCCATGGCTCTATCTTCATAGATCCATCTCTTGATTTGGTGGCCTCCGACTCCATCTTCATGGACTCTGGCTTGCTACTTCATCAATAGACTATCTAATTCTATTACATTGGTCCTATGCTTCTTTCGAAGCTTACAATTTTACTAGAAAAAGAAATAGCAATAAATTAAATTAGGCTAGGAAACCGGTGCGACTTTCCTTTTTGCAAGAATGAAGTCACAGTGCCCTTTACACATGCCTATTAAAACCAAACCAAAATAAAAATTACATCAATCACATATTAAATACAAAAATTAAAAAGATCTTGATGCTATGGGAGATAGCGGTCTGACTTGCTGCAACAGAGTTAGTTGTACACACATCCACATACATATGTAACTATTGGAACCCCTAATTGACTTGCATATTCCACAAACTCTTCATAGAATTAATTAGAACATTAAAACAGCATCATAAGTTCTCTGTCACACTTCGATCAATTGAAGAACTTTCAATTGATTGAACTAGAAATTTCACAAATCAATTTGAAATTTTCCTGAATAGTATAAAAAATTCAAATAAATAATTTATCAAACTTTTAAACTGTGAAAAACATCTGGATAGAGAAACACTTTTGATCGATCAAAGATTAATCTCTATTCGATCGATTGAACAGAGATCAATCGATCGAACCAAATAGTGTTCAATCGATCGAAACAATTCCATCGCTTAAAGGCTGCATTTTTTTGATCGATTGAAACACTTTCAATCGATCGAACACAGACAGTTTCAATCGATCAAAATACTTTTGATTGATCGATTGATTGAAACTGCCATGCATCTAATGCAATCATAGATTTGTTTTTTGCTGCGAAATTACTGCAAAAATAGATCTGTGATGATGTAGTTTCAAAAATAGTCCTAAAACAATCATGCAATTCAAAACTAGTGTTCCAAAAACACATCTATAGATCCAAATAAGCATAGCTCTGATACCAATTGTAGGATTTAGTTTACAAAAAACTTTAAATCATGAGCAGTGGAAAAACAAGTTTCAAAAACATTATTGGTATGCCTGGATCTACTACTTATCAATTCCATAGATGCATAGGGAGAGACTACCTATTAGAGAGGATAAGAAGGTTTAGAAGCCCTTAAAATAGTTTTTTTTCGGAAAATGGTAAATATATTCCAAAAAAGGATGTACAAAAGTACAAGGGGCATACCCCAGGATATACAATAAGGAGCAGGGCACAGAAAAGGGGAAAATGTAGCAAAGGAAGCTACCAATCAAGGGAGTTTAACCCAATACAGCCAAAAACAAATCAATACAAAGCACAGGCCATCATCAAAAGAATGGCATTAAAGCCAATTACAAAGAATGGTTTCTGTAGCTTTCTGATATTAAGTCGACATTCAACTTTTTCCTGTACGTAGCTTCCCTATTTATAGATTTCCAAACCGACTTTAAAATTCGATCGATTGATTGAACCTTTGATCAATCAAAACAAGTTCGATCGATCGAACTGAACCAGAGCTCAATTGATCGAAACAAGTTCGATTGATCGAACCTTCAATCTATTGAAACTATTTCAATTGATTGGTTCATCATCCTCATATGTCTTTCCAAGCATTCTAGAGGAGCTAAGAGTGGGACCACCTAGGTTCTTTATTGTTAGCTTAGATAAGTTGTTAGTTCCCATGATCAAACTCTTTGATCATCGAATTAACTAACTAATCAGTTAATGTATACTCCGCTATAAAACTGATGAGAATCAACATGGGCCATTGCAAGATCCATTGCATGTTCCAAATGGGCCAATTACAAGAGCAAGGACCAAAAAGATCAAAGAAGCTTTCAATGGGCTGATTCAAGAAATTTGGGCTGATTTTAGCATTCCTAAGAGTGGCCCAAAGGGAAATGAAGACTATGTCAATTTAATTCATGCATGTGAAGATATGGACTGAATATAACCTTTAAGATATAGCTATATATGTTTTATAGATAGTAGTTGGGAGTTGGTTCATGTTTTTAAGTGCATTTAATGAGTTAAACTACTTTTTTGTACTAGCCTTTGCTAAAAAACGTGAATGCATTATTTCTTATGGTTGGAGGGTTGTTCCAACTACTTGCATTTATTCCTATGGTTGGAGGGATGTTCCAAGC
>CM066986.1:46861199-46876199 GCA_033977485.1 Hydrangea macrophylla
GCTTGTTGATTTCCTTTTCAAATGTTTGGTGTAGCTCTCGTAGCATGATGTTTGCGCTTATTGTAATATCCTAGGGTATGGCCCTTTTTTGGAATCGATTTACCCTTTTTCCGAAAAAAAAAAAGACAATCTCAAAGGAATGCTTACTCTTTATTAGAAGGTAGATTCTATCTTGACAATATATGTTCACAACCCTATGAATATGACATACCCAAGATACCTAGGTGTTGATCTTGCAAGACTTCACTGAATGGTAAGTCAAAGTAGTCACATCCATAGGCCGTGTCCAGAATCATCTCAAGATTGAAAACACATACCTTATATAAGTGTGGACACGCGGAATCGCTCATCCACTCTTTTTTTTTTTTTTTTTTTTTTTCGGAAAATTGGTTAATTAAACGAAAAAGAGGGTACAAATGTACAAGGGGCATACCCCAGGATAAACAAAAAGCGCAGAAAAAATGTGGTACAGAAATACCAACCAACAATCACGGGGAGGACAACATAACAAATTGAAAACAAAAGAAACCCTGTCATCCCAAGAAACTTCAAGCAAGCTGCCTAGGAACTTCCAAAAACAAGATGGAACTCAAGAGAGAGCTCTAAGATGGTAAAGACCCATTACAGTAACATTTACAACCAACATACAGAAAGGATCATCCGGTCCAATTGGACAAATATTCAGGGAGCTTCGGGTCCTTTTGCCATTTAAGCTGCACTTGTTCATAGATACTCCTGTGAATGTCCTTAATGATTACATCTCTGGGTTTACTTTGTTGCTTAAAGATTTGAGCATTCCTTTCCTTCCAAATGGTGTAGACCATGGTTCCAAGACACATCCGAGGCATAATGTGCTGAGGCTTTTTAGATTTCCATTTGTTTGCCGCCCAAGAAAAAGAAATGATGGAGTTCCAATCAAGGGGGTATCCACTTAAGTTGAACTTGCACATGATCACCTGCCAAATATAAGAAGAAAATTCACAAGTAAAAAATAAGTGGTCATGGGAGTCAATATCCTTGTTGCATAAAACACAAGCTAAAGGGCCCGGTGTGAAAGACCAAATTCTATCCTGAGTGGCCAGTTTATTATGAAAAGCTAGCCAGATAATGAAGCAATGTCTAGGGATGCTTCCAGGGAACCAGACAAGATGTGCCCACGGAACCAAAGGGTGGGTCTCCCTCAGAAATTTCCAGGTGTGAGAGGTGACATAGGATCCATTGGGAGAAGGAATCCATATCACCGCATCATTAGCATTGGAAGGCTTGGGGATAAGAGTAGATTCATTTTTTATTTCCATTAACTCCCATGTAGATGTGATGGGCCACCTCCAATCCTCCCTGTTAACAATAGTATGAACTTTAGAATTAGTCGGGATAGCAGTATCATAAATGACTCTTTGTCCATATTTAGCAAATATAGAACCAAAAGGTAGCCAAGGATCATGCCATAGAAAAGTGTTAAGACCATTACCAATCTTATACTTGACTAAGGATATAGCAATGGGTCTAAGTTTCAGAAGCTTCCTCCAATACCAAGAACATTGGGACGGTGGTTTGACATACCAGAAACTATGGCCCTTGAGCATATAGGTTTGAATCCAATTTTTCCAATTAGAGCTGTTAGAAGAGGAAAGAAGACTCCATATGTGTTTTAAATTAAGGACAGGATTCATTTCCACCAACGGTTTGATGCCCAACCCTCCTTCCTTTTTTGGAAGACAAACAATATCCCAAGAAATTTTAGACCCATAGGAATGTTCAGTGTTACCTGTCCACAAAAATCTTCTCAAAATTTTTTCAACTTCTTTCAGAATACTTTTAGGGAGAATAAACATTTTTTTTTTTTTCGGAAAATGGTAAATATATTCCAAAAAAGGGGATGTACACATGTACAAGGGGCATACCCCAGGATAAAACATAAAGCGCAAAGCATAAGGACAAGTGGCCAAAACCACAAAAGGAGCCACAAAAGGCAAAATTACCTTAAGGACATGAAGCTAAGCAAACCACTGAAAAAGCCACATAAGGCAAGACAGTCAACACACATGTCAACCACTACTAGAAACAACAAAATTTAACAAAAAGCTCCCAACAAAACAAATACACGGAGCAAAATAGAACAAATTGACAAAATAATTAGTGCCAGTTAACCAATAAGGCTTGGAGATGGTTGTGCCGTTTCCATTTGGTACTAATTTGGGCATAAACTTGTGAGACGAAAATCTTCAATAATTGTTCCTTTGGAGTAGAAGAATTCTTGAAAGTTCTATTATTCCTCTCCTTCCACAATCCATAAATGGTAACGCCCAAGCAAATTCTGGGGATCATGTTTTGGGGAGTATCCCCCTTCCAATGTTGGGTCATCCAGCATACAGTACTATCATGTTTTGGAGTGCCATTCCACTCCAAATTACATCTAAGCATCAATTCCTGCCAAATAAAAGTAGAATAGTCACATTCAAAGAAAAGATGGTCATGAGAATCCATTTGCCTAAGACATAAAGCACATGCTAAGGGACCAGGAGTAAAGGAACAAATTCTATCCTGTGTAGCTAGCCTATTTTGGATGGCAATCCATAAGATGAAGTTTTGTCTAGGAGTGCATCCAGAGTACCAGGCAAAAGGGTGCCAGGGAACGGAGGGATGAGAAGGTCTAATATGGTTCCAAACATGGAAAAAATTAAATTTACCATTTGGAGAGGTTGTCCATTCAATTTTATCAAGCAAACCAGTGGATTTATAAAAGTTGGACAAAATATCTCTAACTTCATTAAGACCAATGGAATTTGAGGTGGGCCAATTCCAATCAAGATGAGATATAATCGTTGCTACTTTAGCATTAGAAGCTATAGCAGCATCATAGGCAATACGGTTAGTGTACTTCTCAAACAAAGGTCCACTAGGGAGCCAATTATCAAACCAAAGGGAAGTATGTAATCCATTTCCAATTTTATGCCTAATTAGAGGTCTAGCAATATTTCAATGCTTTAGGAGCTTTCTCCAGTACCAAGAGCATTGTCCGGGGGCTTTCACCTCCCAAAAGCTTTTGGTTTTGATCATGTGCATATGTACCCAATTTTTCCAAAGAGAATTATTAGTTGGATCCAGAAGGTTCCCAATATGTTTAAGATTAAGCACAATATTAGTAATGAAAATATCCTTAAAACCGAGGCCTCCCTCTTGTTTCGGTTTGCAGACATTTGCCCAAGCCACTTTGGATCCATGAGCCTTCTCAGTAGTACCACTCCAAAGAAATCTCCTCAAGGCTTGCTCCACCTGCTTAAGAACACCTTTAGGGAGAATAAACATACCCGCCCAATAGTTGTGAATTCCCATGATAACAGAGTTAATCAATTGAGTCCTACCAGCAAAGGACAAAAACTTAGAGGACCAAGATTTTATTCTATTGGTTATTCTTTCAAGTAGCTCATTACAATCACACTTCCTAAGTCTAGTTGTGATCAAAGGGACACCCAAGTACTTAAGAGGAAGGATCCCCAAAGAGAACTGAAAAATATTTCTAATGGCCTCAACCACTTCAACTTGAATACCAGCAACAAAAATGCAACTTTTTGCATTGTTACCTTTAAGCCCAGTAAAGTCAGAGAACTGGTTTAGAGTGGTCTGTATGAGGTGGGCAGACTGAATATCTCCATGAAATAAAATCAAGTCATCGGCAAAACATAAGTGGGATATTTTGGTTTTCTCACATCTCCAATGGAATTTGAAATCTCTATTTTTGGAAATATTATGTTGAAGAAGTTGATTGAGGGTTTCCATAATCAAGACAAAGAGGTAAGGAGACATAGGGTCACCTTGTCTCAAGCCACGTGCCCCCTCAAAATACCCTACCGACTCGCCATTAAAGTTGATGGAGTATTTTGGGGAGGTAACACAAGCCTTAACCCATTTAATCATTTTGGGAGGGAACCCCAGAGTAGTGAGTAAATCAAAAAGAAAAACCCAACTGACACTATCATAAGCTTTCATTAGGTCAACTTTAGCCGTGGCTCTAGGAGGCCCTGTGGTAGTGTGATAATCTTTCATGAGATCCTGGGCCAGCAAAATGTTGTCACTAATTTTCCTACCTTTGACAAAAGCAGATTGCGATTGATCAATAATGCTAGGAAGGACTTTTTGAATTCTATTAGCAATTATCTTAGATATACATTTATAAATGGTATTACAGCAAGAGATCGGTCTAAACTCCCCCATGGATGAAGGATTCGGGACTTTAGGGATTAAGGCTAATAGCGTAGTATTAGACTCAATCAGGATTTCTCCTGAAGTAAAAAACTCCCTAATAGCAGCTAGAACAGAAGGTCCAGTGATACTCCAAGTCTCTTTAAAAAAGAAAGCATTATACCCATCAGGTCCAGGAGCCTTGTTGCTGTGAAGGCTAAATAGAGAATTTTTAATTTCCTCATCACTAGGGATGGCATCCATATCACTGGTCTGTTCAAGGGTTAAAGATTTTGAAAAAAAATTTCTAAGTTCCTCCAGACCTGGGTAATTATGGGTAGCAGGAGTTCCAAGTAAATCCTGGAAATACCGGATGGCCTCCACTTTAGTTTCTTCCTCATCTTTAGTAGTGGTTCCATCAGGTCTAACTAGGGACAGGATACGTTTCATGTTCCTTCTTATTTTGATAGAGTTATGGAAGTATCTACTATTCCTATCCCCGGCTTCAAGCCATTGTATCCTAGATTTTTGTTTAGCAATTTCCTCTTCTATTCTAGCCGCTTCAAGAAAATTTTTCAAAGCAACTTTCTCCTTAAGAATAAGGTCATCATCCATGGGGTGAACATCACGAATACTTTGACTCTGAAAAAGATCCTCCCTAGCTTTATCCAATCTGATTTTCTCTTTTCCAATAATATCTTTAGACATTTCTTTTAAATCTTGTTTCAGATATCTAAGTTTTTGACAAAGTTGGAATTGAGCAGTACCTTCTACTTTTTGATCCCAAGATTTTTGGACGGTTAGAGAGAAGTTTTCAAGGGATGTAAAAAAATTATAAAACTTAAAAGGTCGACCTTTTCTCTTTTTAGAGTTGTCAATATTAACAAGGATAGGAGAGTGATCAGACATACCAGCAGGTAAGAAATTAGCAAGAGACACAGGAAAGCAATCAAGCCATTCCTGATTAACAATTGCCCTGTCCAACTTCCTCTCAGTAAAGTCAGATCTGCCAAATCTTCTATTACTCCAAGAGAAAAAAATACCAACATATCTAAGGTCCACCAAACAAGCATCATTAATGCATTTAGAAAATTCTTCCCTTTCATGTGCATTTCCTTTTTCAGTTCCTTGGATTTCATTGGGATGAAGGGTGACATTAAAATCTCCCAAGGTAATCCAAGGAGCTTTTCCCATGGAACTAGCAATGGCTCTGATAGAATTCCATAGACTAATTCTCTGGGCCCCAGTGTTAAAGGCATAAACAAACGATGCTTCAAAAGAAATTGTACTGTCATCATTAGTAATTCTAGTATGGATAAGTTGTGAATTGGAGCTCAAAATATCCACATTGACTCTATTAGGGTCCCAAGCAATCCAAATTCTCCCATGAACTTCATTTTGGGTATTAGTAACAAAATTCCAATGGGGGAGAATAGATTTTTGAATCATTATTTCATTAGTTAGTTTCACTTTAGTTTCTGTAATTCCCATAACAGAGATGTCATTATCAGAAATGAATTTTTTCAGCTCCCTTTGCTTATAAGAGAGATTTAGACCCCTAATATTCCAATTGCATATGATCATTTATAACATTATTTGGAGAGATTTGTCTTACCTGAAGGGATGTCCTTCTTATTAATAACCATACCTGTAGAAGGCTGGTGAATAGACCTGGAGGGACTGCAAGTATATGAGTTTGTGTCTCCACTCCCTCCTCCTGAGTTGTTCTTTGCATCCTCCCTAATAGCTTGGATCTGTTGAGACTCATCTGGGGATTGCTGGACCTGGACTTGTACGTGATCTAAGGGAATTCCCTTCCTCTGATTAGTATTTTTACCTGGAGATAGCGTGTGACCTGTGCTCAGGCTGGAACTTACTGGTATGCTTTTGGGGATGTCATCTCGGTTCTGGAGTTGTTGAGTTTTTTCCAAGTTGGTCTCAGCCTTGCCCTCAGTCAGAATATCAAAAGAGTTTGATTCTTTAATTCCCAGCTTATTGGGAGAATCTATTAGAAGATTTTGGACTGCCGAAGGATTTATGGAGTATACAACATGCTCATTTAATTCTGCCATAGTTTCCTGAGCTGGGAGTAAGACTTTGCCCTGGTTTTCTTCGAATTTTTCCCCATGCCTGAGAAATGGGGCCACTTTTGATGGACTTTGGGACCGCTGGACATGCTGATGGGGTTTAGCTGGGAGAGCTGCTGCTTGAACAGAGGTATCTGTGCTATGTTCAGTGGTGTCCCTTACTTTAGGTTGAGAGGTCGTGACATCAACCTGTTCAAGATCTGCAGTATTTGGAATGATGTTAGATGAAGCAGGGGCCTGAGTAGGATCTTCAACAGATATCATTTTCCCCTTTGCCTTGGTCATCCATTGGCCTTACTCTGGACCTTTCTTAGAGCTGGGGCCCTTTTGCTGAGTATAGGGAGTGTGGATTTTTTGACAGTTATGGCCAAATTTTCTACATTTTGGACATCTTATTGGCGTCCACTGATATTCAACATGAATTCTGATGAATTGTGGATCCCCACTAATAGGATCTTCAACTTGGATATCAAATGCATTAAGTAATTCACGCTCAGCACTAACATCTATGCAAATCCTAGCACAAGAGATCCTACGACATGTTGCTGTCATCCTATCAACGTGTAATGGTTTCCCGATAATACTAGCAATGTGGCTCAATCCATTGGGATTCCAGTATTCAAGTGGAATATTATAAATGTTCACCCAAATAGGGACTGAGGAAGGAGCTTCTTTGGTCAGTAGTAATCCAGCATGCCAGCTTTGGAGGATGATGGGTTGCCCCGCAAAGTGCCAGGGACCCCCTTCAAGCACTGCCTCACTAGCCTCTATACTATCAAATTTAAAAAAGAAATACCCAGAGTCCGTTGCAACCATATCAATAAGTCCAGACTTGGACCACATCCTAGCTGTATTGTTCTTAACCAAGGAGTAAGGCAGCTTCTTACCAATAAAGTACCCAACAAGAGTATTTTCCCAAAGTTTACTTCCTTCAGTCGCAAGGGCTTTGGGCAAGACATAGCATTTGTTCTCGTCAACAACTGAAGGCTTGATGTAGTGTAATTTAAAGGTAGGGGCAGTTTTCTCTCTAACAAGAGAAGCCCAAGAGTTTTTAATGAGCTGCAGATTACCAGAATTTAGGGTAGCATGACCTTGGATGTTAGGTGCGAGTGTACCCTTCCTCACATCTCTGTTTAAAACAGTTTGTGCGCAGGGTATAGTTTGTAGGAGCCCATGTGCTGTGCACTGATCACTCTCTTGAGGTGTTCCATTTCGGGGCCCATTGGGGTGAGCTTGTTCATCACAGACTGTGACACTTAATGGACTAGGTTCACAAGATGATTCATGAGAGCCTCGTAAGTTAACTTGTGGGTCCGACCCATTAATATGTGTATCCTTCATAAAGCATGTGGAAACATTAGGAAACATGGTTCCTGATTTTTGGGAATATGGCTCACCTCCCATGTGCTTGTCATCATTTCTTTGCAGCACATTAGCGTTCAAATGGGGACCATCACGTTTGATATTCATATGACCGGGGGTTAATGGAGTCTCCATAACACACGCGGCTTTAGGAGTATTCAGCTTGTTCGGACCATTGGATAAAAGAGGGTTGTCAATCACTTGAGAATCCACGTGACTAACAATCCTACCATGTGGAGACATTTCACCGGGAATCACGGGAAATTTACTATTAAGCACATGGGCACTACCAGCTTTATGCGAGTTTTGAGGCTCAATAGAGCCATTGGAAATAACTTGAGCAGGCGCGTGGATCTTACTCTCAGCAAACAAAACAGATTGAGAAGTTGTGGGACTTTTTGGATCAACACATGTACCAGCTGTATCTTCACCCGAGAGAACTGGTTGAAGTTGAGAATGAATTTCCTGAATACCTTCATCGTTAATAGAAGGATGGGAAATTTTTGTTGCACAAATAATCTCTTGAGCAGAAGAAACCTCCTTTGAAGCCTGATTCTCACCAACAGCCTTTTTCTTTCTCTTTAGTATTTCATTTGAGTCAAGAACAGATTTAAAGGAACCATTTTCAATAGAGCTTCCATCTACAAATTCACCCTCTTCCTTTTTATCAGCAATATCCCAGAACCTCCCATTGATAGAAATCCTTTCTCTATCCACAGAAGGGCTAACCTTATTTGAATTTTCATCCCACTCCACTGGAAGTTCCAGATCTTCTTCAAAGATCTCAGAGCTATTATCCTTAGACAGATCAGAAATTCCCCCATCATTAACACTGTAAACAATGGATTTGGATGGATTGGAAATGATGAAGTTCTGAACATTTTCTGATTTAGCTACATTAAGAACATGAACAACCCCTTCAGAAAGGGTACCTCCCATGTGAGATCCATCTCTAAGCTAAACAGAGCCATCACCTTTGAGCAAGTATTTGCCAGCTAGTTCAGGAGAGAGGATAGACTGAGTCCCAGAACCAGTAGCATTGTGGAGAGGGTTACTGGATGTAGCATTTGGAGAGACCACACCATTTGGAGAGATTAGGTTGTTAATCTTAGGAGAACCAATACCAGCACCTTGATTTCTTTTCTTCTTATTGGAACCCATTCTCAATACATAAGAAAAGAGAAGAGAAAAACAATCAGATTGTAAAGAGAGACCACAAAAGTTTTTGAGAGAAGTAGGAGCTTCTCTCTCTACATTTTAGAGTTTTGTCCTTGCCTTGATGGAGCTAAGGGACTGCTCATCCACTCTTTGTTTTGAAAGAAAAAGAAAAGGTCTATTGAAAATAGATACAGAGTCGCCACTTGGTCTTTAAGGAACCAAGAAACCTAATTTTGACTCACCCAAATGGATAAAGGGCACCAGCCCTTCATAACCAAAGAACTTGGCTCGAGGTTTTGGTACGAGAGAGGAAGGAGCCTTTATCGCGAATAAAACACCCTCAACTCGCCCCGTCTTTCGACAGGCCTCAATTAGCATCCAAATAAACATCTTATACTATATTTGGTTCGACAAATAATACTATAATAGTATATTATATCACACAAGAATTTTGAAATGGAAGATCGAAAGATAAGATATCATTCAAAAGATCTAAGCCAAGTATCACACAATGCAAAGGTGAAAGATCACACAAACAAACTTAGGAAAAATTGTCTAATAACATATCAAGTAATAAAGTTTTCCTAATCTAAAGGGGACATGAATTGTTCTTGAAACAAATAATCAAATAAAACAAGGATGCTTAGCAAGCTAGAATGATGCATGTTAATCTTTGAGAAAAGAAGATCTCTCAATCCCCGGGACGGATGAGAAAGGAGGATTAGATTGAGGGAAAGCATGAACGTGTGATCATGATCATTCCTTATAATCTTCTTAGATTAGGAGTCACAAAAGCCCCAAATCTTTGCATGGATGCAATGTATGTATCTAGAATGTGCCAAGGTTGTAGTGTGTTTTGTGTACATGGATTCCTAGAATGACTTAGAAGGCTAGAATGTGTATGAATGAATGAAGGAAATCATCAGGGGATATATACAAATGTAGTATGAACTACTTCCTAAGACATGAGCTAATTTGGAATGCATGTATGCACCAAATCAAAGGATGGAAGTAAAAGTGTGTTTGCTGTGAATAGTGGACAGAATAGAACATGATATTTTAGAAATTGAAAAGAGGGGTTAGGAATATTTTTAATGCATGATTTTTTATAGAGATATTCCTTATTGTGTCTAGAATACGATCCAAAAAGCCAATCTTTAATAACTATTACATATTGAGAGAAATCATATGAACAATAGAGGTTACTCACAAACAGAGTTCGTACTGTCGACTGAAATGTTAAAAAATATTAGAAAATGAAATAAAATGATCCAGGGGCCCATTTTATACAGAAAGTTCCATAAGAAATTGAAGTTCAAGGGAAAAATGAGTTGGAAGCACCCCTTTTGGAAAAGTTTTCTGTAAAATAAGTTGAAAGTCAACCAAGCTGCTGTGACAGTAAATGCAGAATATGTGGAGTGAATGTTTGGGCCAAAATGGAACCCTTCCATGTATTTCCAAGTCAAACCAAAAATCGTGGGTGTTCTCTAATGAGTTAGTAAGACTTTCCAAGTGGTATTGCATCCATACATTAAGTATTGAGTTCTAGAGAAATCTTTGAACTCGGATCACTCACTGTTTTAACTCACTGTTTTGAAGATTTTGGGAAAAACTAGAGTTTTTCTTTCTAAAGATAAAAAATGAGGGGGTTAAAGAGGGGTTTTGAAATAGAGGTTTTGAAAGAATATTTTCAACATCAAATAGAGATTATGACCTCTTGGAATAACAATATCAACCTCATCATCAAGAACCCCCAATGTTATTGGAGAGATTCATTTTTATTTTGAAGAGAATACCTTGGAGGTATTGAAGTTATAATCATCATCTATTAAACATGTTTTTGAGGTCAAGAGCTACTATTCATAAGGATTCACTCACCTCAAACTTGATGTCATCATTTAGATGATGAAGAACAAGTAAGTAAATAAAAAAAAATAAAAAGAAATGAGGTAAGAAGAGATGAACATATATATAAAAACAAGCAAGTAAATAGCAATCAATAGATGATAATCAATGTGATATTGGACTTGTAGCTTGGTGTTTCACTCATAGATATTGACATTTGGACATGGAAGTAGCTTCCTAACTCAAGAATGCTCAAGAATGGTGATTGGGGTGGTATTTGGAATGTGAAGTATAAGAGAGGTAATGGAAGAAAACAAGATTAAAACTCACTTTCTTATAGAAAATCAATTGGAGAAGCTCCCTTTATTTCTTCTAAACCTATCTCTATCTCTCTTTCTCTCTACAATTTCTATAAACTTTGCACTTAGCCCCCCCCTCAAAATGAAGAGCAATGGGGGGTTTATATAGGCTAATTTGGGGTGGTTTTGGGGTTTTAAAAGTACATCGTTTTGGTTTTTAATTAATCAAATTGGACCCCAAATAAATTACAAAAATGGACTCTGTGAGGGTTGAGTGCCGCCGCGGCAGTGGCCCAGTGCCGCCGCGGCAATGCTCCTCAGATTCCCAAAAAATTGTATTTAGCCTCCCAGAGGTTCCAGTATTTTCGAAAAGGCCCTATTTCGTCCGAAATTCACAGAAAATGCGTACAAACTTCAAATTGAGCTTGTGATATACCATTGGAAAGGTATTAGAGTCTACTTTCTATATAAAATGTTTTGGAGTCAGGTCACTTTAAAAAGTTTTACGGTATTCGCGATAAAAGCTAATTTGCTCGCCTTTTTCACCTTCGAAAATTCATAATAAATCCATTTTAAATCCAGAAATTATGTGCGATATACCGTTGGAAAGATATTGATCTCTAGTATCCATGAAAAATGTTTGAAAATTGTTACGGTGCTCCGGTTTCAAAGTCAACTTTTGGTCAAACGGTCAAACTTGGGATTCCCGGGAAGTTCTGGAAACTTCTGGGAGCTCCCAAGAGCTGACGTGTTCGTTCGATTTTCTTTTAAAACTCATTTTAATACTTTCCACATGATCTAGAATGGTTCTGGAACTTTTCGGTAAATTTGGACGATTTTAGTCAAACCTTGGTCAAACCGGTAAATGGGGACTTTCTGTGAACTTCCAGGACTTCTGGGGGTCTCTGGGAGCTTACGATTTCTTCTGATTTTACTTAAAAACTCATTTTCTTACGACATAGCATGTTTCTAGAACTTTTGGTCCAAATCTGGGAGTTTTTGGGCTTTTAGGGGCATTTTGGTCATTTTGAGCATTTTGAGAAATAGAACTAACTTCCAGGAGTCCTTTTGAGTCTTTTTCGATCATTGTGAACCACCAAGCTATGGGTCTCCTAAATCTAATAGCCGACAAAATGGGGTGTCTACAATAAGTCATGAGTTTCTATCGACTGTTGACAGTTTTATATGTCAACAGGAATCTCATGGTCCGTCAATGCACTATAAGCACTAGCATATTAACTAAGAGTCACACTCTAGTGATTAAGATACATCCCTCCATCTAATGGTAGTTAATAATGCTACTATGTATACCTGATGAGATATCCTGTTTAATAATTCATATCTCTCTTGTATGTATCTCATATATACATGAATTACTATCAATCATCTCATAAAATATACACAAAGAAATGTCAATATGATATCCACATATAAAATGCCAAATATCAAATACACAATGGCCAGGTTTGAGGGCACATTCCCAATACTTGTATGGTGCACAATGTCCCTCTACCGTTTGCATTTATTCTCATATTTAGGTAGTCGGATAACTGTCACTGTCAACCTGAATGATGATTACATCTTCCATTTCTTGAGTTTCATTCACCTCGTATGATTACCAAACATGTTAATAACTACTTATCAACAAGACTGCAGTTCTCAATAATCAACTTGGTGACATTCTTAAGGGAATGCTTACTCTTTTTTTTTCTTCAGAAAATGGTAAATATATTCCAAAAAGGGATGTACACATGTACAAGGGGCATACCCCAGGATATTCAACAGGCACAAAGCATAAGGACAAGTGGTCACACTAACCACAGAAAATCCAAGTCTGGCAAGCCAAGTCTGTCAAAACACTAAACAATGCACTTACAACATAAAGAAATTGTCGAGCCAATCCTAGAAAACCAAGATAACCTAACAACAAAACTCAACACAAATCCAACCAAAACAGATCAGAAGGTCATTGCCAATTAGTCAGCAATGTTGCTAGATGGGCATGTCCTTTCCATTTGATGTTGACTTGAGTGTATACTTGTGAAACAAAAACCTTCAACAGTTGCTCTTTTGGTGTTGAGGAATTTTTAAAGGTTCTAATGTTTCTCTCCCTCCATAAGCCGTAAATGGTTACACCCAAACATATTCTGGGAATCATGTGTTGGGGAGTCTTCCCCCTTCCAATGCTGGATCATCCAATTGACAGTACAATCCCAAGGAGTGCCATTCCAATTCAGCTTACATCTATGCATCAATTCCTGCCAAATAAAAGAAGAGTAATCACAATTAAAGAAAAGATGATTATGAGATTCCAACTGCTTAAGGCATAAAGAACATGTAAATGGACCAAGAGTAAACTTGCAAATTCTATCTTGCGTTGCTAGCCTATTTTGGATGGCAAGCCACAAAATAAAGTTCTTTCTAGGGGCACATCCAGAATACCAAACAAATGGGTACCAAGGGACAGACGGGTTAGTGGGTCTAATTTGGTTCCAAATATGGGAGAAGTTAAATTTTCCATTAGGGGAGGGAGTCCATTCCATTCTATCTAGTGTCTCAGTGGGTTTATAAAAGTTGGACAGAAGCTCCCGAACCTCATTAAGACCTATAGAAATTGAAGCAGGCCAGTTCCAATCAAGATAAGATACAATTGTTGCCACTTTAGCATTAGGGGCTAAAGCAGCATCACAGGCAATTCTGCTCGTATACTTCTCAAAGAGTGGCCTACAAGGGAGCTAATTATCAAACCACAAGAAAGTGTGTAAACCATTTCCAACTTTATGCCTAATGAGAGGTCTAGCCAGATTTCGAAGCTTCAAGAGCTTTCTCCAATACCAAGAGAATTGACCGGGGGCTTTCACCTCCCAGAAGCTTTTGGATTTGATCATATACAAGTGGACCCAATGTTTTCATAAAGATTTATTAGTTGGATCAAGAAGATTGCCAATATGTTTAAGATTAAGCACAGTATTAGAGAGGAAAATATCTTTAAAACCAAGGCCTCCTTCTTGTTTGGGTCGACAAACATTAGCCCAATCTACTTTAGCGCCCTGGGTTTTATCAGTAGTGCCACTCCAAAGAAACCTTTACTCTTTATTAGAGGGTAGATTCTATCTTGACAATATATGTTCACAACCCTATGAACATGACTTACCTAAGATACCCAGGTGTTGATCTTGAAGACCTCAATGATTGGTAAGTCAAAGCAGTCATATACATTGTCTGTGTCCATAATCGTCACAAGATTAAGAACACATACCTTATACAAGTTATGAGTTCCAATCGACTGTTGATAGTTTTACATGTCAATAGGAATCTCATGGTCCGTTAATGCACTATAAGCACTAGCATATTAACCAAGAGTCATACTCTAGTGATTGAGATTCATCACTCCATCTTATTGTAGTTAGTTATGCTACAGTATATACCGGATGAGATATCCAGTCTCGTCATCCACTGTGACAATTCTAAATATCAAAGAATAGTAATTTGTATCTCACGCCCATGTGTCTCATACATACATGAATTACTTACTATGATATTTAAGGATTACAAACACTCATCTCATAAAATATACACAAATAAACGTATAAATGATATCCACATATAAAATGCCAAATGTCATTTACATAATGATCGGGTTTGAGGGCACAAGTACAAGTCATTAAAGCATGCTATTCTTGAATTATTATACTTACTTATCGCACATTACTATTCTCAGAGTTTTCTTATAGAGCACGTATAAGCCTTGCAGGTTAGTCATATTACTTACTATAGAAAACATGTTTTTGCTCAAATCGGTAGGCTCGAGTGCCCTAGTAAGCACATGCGTGGACATTATGAAAGCTTATGATAGTGTGAGTTGGGAGTTTTTACTTGATCTCCTTGATGTTCTAGGTTTTCCGCCTAGGATGCAAGGGTGGATTAGAGCCTGTATTACTAGCCTTAAGTACTCTATTAACTTTAATGGAGAATCTATAGGCTACTTTGAGGGTGCTAAAGGTCTTAGGCAAGGTGACCCTATGTCACCCTACCTTTTTGTTCTTGTTATGGATACACTTAGCCAA